>JAKSZP010007902.1:0-344160 GCA_022478985.1 Massospora cicadina
AAGAAGTAGGGCTGTCCATTCGATCATTGTCTTCAGTCCCTTTCCCATTTCGCATCCAACAGGTGACACTCTCCATCTTTTTTGTTAATACTTATCAAAGTATTCAGGGGGCTCAACCCCTGTAATGAGCACAAGTTTGTGGGATCCGCCAATGGATGCCACAAATAATTTATTAAAGTGAGATATTTACTTTTTAATAAAAGTATAGATAATGCTTGTTTAAAGTTCTTTTATAATTTTTATTGTTTAGGCAGGGAAAAACCAAGAAAAGTCCTTTTCTCAATACTAGTTTTTCCTATCTAAACTAGTTCAGATTTTGAGACCATGGATATTTGAGACAAAAGAATGTAAAGCTCAGTTATCTAAATTAGGAAATATAGGCTTTTGGCCTATCAGATTGAAGATAAAATTTTTGATGAAAAACCAACCTGTGTAGTAATGATTTGATGAATTGTATCCAATCACCAGCGAGTAAAATCTTTTCACCTCAGCAGTGGTCAGACTTGTGTGGTAATGATTGGTTAATTTTTACCCTATCATCATCAAGTAAAATCTTTGCACTTAGGCGGTGGTCAGACTCAGGTGGTAATGATTGGCTAACTTGCACCCTATCATCATTGAGTAAAATCTTCTCACCTTAGGAGGGTTCAGATCCGAGTGGTAATGATTTGTTAATTTGCACCCAATCATTGATGGTAAAATCTTCTCACCTCGCGGAGGTTCAGACCCATGCAATATTGAAATCCTCAAATTTGGCAAAGAAGTTGGAGTAATCCTATTCTTATAAATTACCTTTTTAAGCCAATTTTTGTGATAAACCATATTTTTCTGATGGTTAGGATTCCACTGAGAATCCGCTAGGATCTTTTCGCTGTGGGTACTCATAGTATTGATATCCACAATATTATTTGAAGATTGGGCAGGTGATGGGCCAATTATAGTAGCAACTTTGGGAGCACTAATACCTCCAAATTTCTTTTTCTTAAATCGAAAATGAGAATGTCTGACAGTATCCATCAATATAGTGAGATAATCTGTCAGAAGATCAACCAGAGAAACAAGGGATGTAACATTACCATGGCCTTGAGCTTTAGTAAAAGTGCCCAACAAAGGAAACTCGCCATCCATCTGATCGTTAGAAAATGACAGCATGTTATATTTCAAGTGGATTTTCATATGCTGCTGATGCCACCAACCCACATCCAAAATTACCAGAAACACAAGGTTAGTGCATCGTTGAGAAGCAATCACAAAAACTAAACTGGTGAACTGAGAAGGGTACTGGGCGTCATTCTTTATAGGATGGCTGGGAGGCCAACGAGGTGACCAACACTGCTGGCCCAGGTCTAAGTCAAGATTAAGCTATTAGGGCAACACCTGACTCAAGAAGTTACCCGCTGCTCCAGTATTGACCAAATCCTCAAAGGACACCTGGTGAGCTCCAATTCTAATCAATACTGGTATTAAAAGGAAGGCAGAAGAATGTTTATTGGCAAATAAAGTTATTTCTGCAGAAATCAAGAAATTGCGAAGACAGCTGAGCCCAATCATGTCAACTCTGGCGCAGGGGCGGCGTCATTACCTGGGACCCATATGGATACTGATTCAACGTTGGTTACAGAACCCAAGGCCAAGTCAACAAATCCAATCATAAAGTTTCATTTTGAGGGTGTATCAAGGGAAAAGTAAAGGGTAATAGACAAGTTGGTCATGAAAGAATTCTTCTAAAACCATCAATGAACCTCTTATAAAATGGCAATTGAAAGATAATCAACCAAAGACAGGCTACTAACTGAACATCCATAAGTAGATGGTAAATACTGCGTCACCCATCTCAATGAGGATGTCGGAAATGGCTGGAACAATGGACGGTCAATTATGTCAGAGCAACGTCAGATAAAGTTTAGACGGCCTGACATTTATAATGCAAAAGCATTAAAAAGGCGAGCCAGAATGACAGGGGATTTGCAACGCAAACAACGTTTAAGTGTGCTAGGATAATTTAACAATTAAGTGCGTAAGGGCCGCAAATATAAAGGACAACCCAGTAAGAAACCAGGTTATTGCAGCTCCAAGGCCAAAGGGCATGGGCATATAGAGGTGCAAGACTTGGGAAGAATTTCAAACGTCTTAGACATGATGGACCCAATTGACTAAGACAAAGACCAAAGCTAATAACAAGACTGGGATAACCTAGTCTACACAGGGCCCATGGGGCCACATTGCAAATGTCATGGGGGATTTGGCAAAGAGAAAATTTGAATTTAAATTAAATATGAGCATGGGAAGATTTTTAATGATTTTTAAGTAAAAAGAATTGACCATCAATTTTCTCAAGGTGTTATGACTGTTAAAATAGACAATCAATCTGGGGAATAGCATAGGAAAGCTCAGGATTGGGTCTCTTAAGATTTGGCTTAACCTGAAAATTCTTTATTTCATTTTGATAGATATAATTAAAGCCAAATCTGGATTTTTTAAAAAAATGCAAAAAGCAACTGCTCAACCAAGCAAAAACATTTAAAATATCGTTGCCTTTGACACCTGATGCCCCAGCATGGGGTGGTGCGCTGTCTGCTGGCATGTTTCAGCCACTGCCAAAGCGTGCCTGGGCTGGCTCTGCTAGTCTACCCAATGCCATCAGGAGTTATGTCCCACCTCATTACTTGGACCGCCACCTTGTAACCTCCCAGGCAGTGCTCCTGAGCCCTTTGGTGCTCCCTCAGAGCAACCTGCAAATTTGGCCTTCAGGTGGAGTATGGGAATCTTTTCCCATATGCAAGTGTGTCCATCATTGAGATGGCCACAGCGGTGTATAAACCTGGCGGCTTTATTGATTTTCGCCCCTTCAAGGGGTATATTGATCTTGTCTTCTGTTCTGAAGCCAATGCAGTGGCAGCTGCCAAGCTGCCGTTGATATTTAGAAATTCCACTCATGACTGTTTGCACTCAGCTCCTGAATGAGGCCACTTTAAGGTCTAATTTACTAGGTTGACCTCCACCCTTTGCCCCCAAACGCCTCTGCCATGAACTCATGGAGGTTTTGGCCGTTTATGATGCAGACCCTGTGTTGCAGTTCAGGGTTTCCAATGGGGAAGATCATCTGGTGGGCCTCATGCCTTTGCGACAATATGTAAGTCCAGGGGAATGTCCCCTGTGTGTCAATTGGGTCCTCTTCCCATTTCCAAGTAAAAAGGCTCTAAAGAGGGTGGCTGTACCTCTTGTCACCCAGGGCAACCTCGCCCACGTGGTGGACGAGCGCTGGGTAACAGCTCTTCAGATCCCTCCCCCAGTGCCCACATTCATCTCTCCTGAACTTGTACCCTGATCAGGGAAATTTGCACTAAAATCGCTGAAATGAAGTTGATCAGTCTAAAAACAAGTGGAAATGAGCCCAATGATTGGAATCCACATAGTCAAAAAGGAATGAAGATTGATTCATCAGCCAGAATTGCTGACAGTTTTGATTTGCCCAACACCGCGATCATCAAAATTAACACCCTCCCAAAATCATCAGGGATGATCCCCAATGTGCAGGTAGCAGCATCGGACATCATTGACAATAGTTTGAAGCTCCCTTCCAGCAAATTGGGCATTGTGACTGATGCAATGCTTTTGACTGAACAAACGGCCCAGCAACTGGGCATGGGCGGGTTGGGCATCCCAAACCCATTCCCAACCAATTGGGACTTCCCCTACGTGGGGTGGCCCTGGGGAATTTCTGTTGCTCATCAGGAAAAACGCCATTGTGCCAACCATAGTAAATGCAGTCAAGTCTTGGTTTGGCATTTGAGGTTGAACTGACAGCGACTCAGCCTGCTGCTGATTCCTTCAATGTCAGTTCCCAGTGAGCTTATTTGCCCCCATTCCCAAATAATTCTCCAGTTAGGTCGAAATTGAGGGTCTCAATCCCTGCTTGTTTCCGCATCAATCAACCACTATTTAATAAGTTGCATCACACTGAGAAAATTGTTGGTCGATTTTTATTCCTTTGTTTTCCATCAAAAACCTTTTCCAAAATTTAGTTTTTATGTTGAAAATTAAACCGCCTTTTCCACTGACACTCACACACCCCTTGGGGTTAACAGCCATATTTTTCTGGTATTTTATTATGTGCCTGTATGAGATTCTTGCTCACTGGTAGTTATTGGCGAAACTCCTTTCCAGTTTCATATCTGTCATACCCACAGCAGTGCCTCTGGCATTCTGGTTTGCCATTTGGGTGCTCCAGCACTTAAGCTGGCAGGCCGGTCTAATTCTATCTTGCTGTTTGCCTGACACAATCTGACCTTTCTATCACAACATCCATCTTAAGATCCCCCCACTTTGATTAATCTGGCCCTGATCAACCGTTCTGGGCATATGTCAAAGATGGCTGTGCCATTTGCCCCTTGTTCTTTATGCTTGACCATTTAAAGTGCAAGTGCCTTGCAGTTTCCACATCCATAGATTCTACCACTCCCCCTACAGTGTTGGCTTGGCTGCAGCCACGCCCAAATTTTTTGAGTGGGGCTCAATTCTCCCACCCCCAACCTTGGCAAATTCTGGCATGACTTTCAAAGCTGCAGCCAATCAAAACTCAAAAATTTTAAAAATTTTTAGTTACTTTATGGCAACTTGAGCTGATTGCTGAAATAGTTTCAGCTGAGCTGTCATGTTCAATAGTTTGTGGCCAATCAGGTGCAGCCAAATTGTCAACTTTGCTAGCTAGGTCATCATTATCCAAATCAAATCCTTTTGAGTGTCTTGATAGGATTATTGATAGTGATACCCATATAAAGTCAAACCGTCTTTATAGTGGAGGATTTTTTTGATCATCCCAATTTTGCACCCCAGCCATTTTCATCATAAAACGGTTATCCAATATACAAGAGTATAAATAAAATGGCGGTCAAAGCCTGTGCTGCTCCTTCCAACACCCTACTTTTCCAGAAACTCCATGGGGTGATGGAAACCCTGGTTTAGGGTAGTTCTATCCCCACTTTCCCCCCATGATTTGAGGAGGATGCAAAATATGAGATTGAGGAGCTTGCTTTTGGCGCAACTGCGCTTGCATTAATGCGGTAAAAACTTCTCTTTATGACCCCAATTAACTAAACCCATCAGCTTAATATGTCGTTTACTTGTGTGTTGGCTTCCATCACTTTTGCTGAGCATCAGCTTGCTCAATAAAGAAGCAATGGATACTGAAGGACTCATTAATTAAGAAAGCCTCAACTATACCTCCATATGCCACATGCCGCTGATGCCCAAACTCCTATGACATCCACCATGTTCTGCCAGCTAAAGCGGGCGCCATACAAAAGTCTCCCCAAAGCTTCCTCACCTTCTGAACTGGCTTCCTAGGCTGATAACTTAGGGGCTATATTAGAAATTTTTATTATAAATATCCTTTATTTGGCTCATTCACAAATAAAGATGCGTGGCGGCTACCCTTTTGGGGTAAGGCACCACTAGTGCTAAAAAAGATTTGCCCTAACCTACCTAACTTTGAGCAAAGAAGAAGTAAAATTTAATTGAAAATGACTTTGAAAAACTCAGCGGTGGGCCAAGCCGCTGTTGGTTTGTCCACAGACACCCAAATTACCAATTTAATTTGTCTTTGAAAACTGGAGCAGCATCTTTCTCAACGGGCAGTGGACTCCTCTTAAGCCATTCCACGTAGGGGTGGTCCCATGAGGTCAGGAACAGGTTTGGGACAGCCAACCCGCTACATGTGGTAGCTCCTGTGACTGTTTGGCCATGTAAGGAATGTCAGACGTGGATTTTGATGCTTCCAGTGGAGGTTTTGGACTAGCAGCAGAATTTCCTGATGACCCAATTCCATTGGCGAGCTTTGTCAAAGATCTAATACTAAATGCTTTATTTGTCAAAAGTATGCACCTGTCAGGCTTTGTTGCTGACTGTTTGGGGCTATCTGTCCTTGATGCCAAAGGTTTGTGGCCATCAACTTCATTTGAAACTTTTGTCCTATGAGAGTGCCAACTCTCAATAGCTCGGCACAAATCCCTTTAATTCAAAGCATCAATTCATTTAAAGTTAATACTGGAATGGGTGACGGGGTCCTTATGGGAGAGTGGTGACCCACCGCTTGGTGATCATATGAGCAAGGTCACCCTGGGAGATGAGGGGGCCGCCAGTCTTCTTGGCCCCTTCTTGGATGGGAATGGGAACACCGCCCAATCCAAACGGAGGAGGAGCTTTTGCAGATTTACACTAAGACCCGCAGGATCAAGGGCACATCTGGAGCTAAATCTGCTGTCAAAACCATAGGAGGGATGATACCCAAGTTTTGGGTTGAGTGGATGACTGTGAAGAGATCCGCCTCATCTGAGTCAGCTGGGCAAAGTGCGGGGTTGCAGCTTAGATAATCAGGAAGGACATTTAACGCTCCTTTCACAAACTTATATTTTTGAAGTTAAAACTGCACAAGTCCTGGTAGGTGCGGGCCTTCCAATGTGCCAACTTCTGCGGCTTTTGGAATTAAAGAAGAGCTTGGTGGTCCATTTACACAGTCACCTCATGCTGAGCGACCTGAAAGAGATATTACCAGTGGGTCAAGGCCCACGCCACGGCTTCCGCTTCTTTTCATAGATGGCCCAGGATTTCTCAGTGGGAGAGAACCTGCAGATAAAACAAGCAACTGGGTGTTCCAAACCATCGTGCTATTAGATCGAAACTGCTTCTACTGCACAGAAGATGCATTACATGCTAAGGTATAGGGCTTTGAGGAATCCGCATTCTTCATGACTGGGCAGCAAGAAAAGCTCCTTAATTACATTTGGTGCTTGTTGGAACTTTGGCGTCCAGCAGAAAGCTATTTTTTCCTGTGTTTGAGTATAGTGGGGCGGATGACTGGGATAGTGTGATGAAAATTTTTTAAAGAATTATCAGTGCATACGAAGCTTATCAATTGTTTTTAGGTTTCTGGAGTTGTTTATTAGCGGATGGCACCCAGTTTTCTGGGGTGGAATGCCATATCCATATTTCAAGACAAGATTACCAAGAAGGTGACTTCTTCCTAGTACAGTTTGCATTTTGACGGCTTTAAAGTTAGTCAGCCTTATGCAGGACAGCCACCACTGCCTCCAAAACCTTTTCATGTTGTTCAAGAAAGGGAGAGTGTACCAAGATGTTGTCAATGTATGTGACTGCGCAGAAAAATTGGAGATCTCCTAGTATGCTATCAATGATTCTCTGGAAAATTATGGGTGCGTTCTTCATCCCAAAGGGCATCACTTAAAATTAAAGTATGCCCCATCTTTTCTGGATATAGTTAAGCCATTCCTGACCTTCCTTTAACAAAATTTAATTAAAGGAGTTGACCAGATTAAGTTTTGAAGACACCCATGATTTTAAAATTTCTTGGCCAATGTATGTTCCAATGGCAGTGGTTAAAGATTATGGACCATAATATTGTTGAAGTGTACATATTTCATGCAGGGACAAAGGGAACCATTGGCCTTCTTAGCAAAGATGATGGGAGAGGTGACAGTGGATGTATCCTTAGAAACAACCCTTCTTGAGCATGTCATCCAACCAGGAAATGAGAGGCAACCTCCTTCTCCGCTGTATGCAGGTACAATGGACGGTTCATGTTCACCACCTGCACCATAGTCTTAAGCTTCAAATCGAATTCCATATTTGGGGGAAGGCAGATAAGCTTTTTGGAATCAAAAATGCTCTGATAGCCCAACAGCTCAGCAGGAAATTCTGGTGGAAGACTCACGGGAAATACAAGGGTTGTAACCAATCCAAGATTTTGAGCCTTAGAAAGAGTATCCAAAAAATGGAAATTGCCCTCCACTTGACCGTTGGAAAACAACAGCGTGTTAATTTCTAAGTGGATTTTCACATGCTGCTGACACTACCACCCAAACTCACCAAAACATTAGGTTAGGCATTGCCAAGAAGCAATTGCAAAAACTAAAATGGTGAACTGAGAAGGTTAATGGGCGCCATACTTTATAGGATGGCTGGGAGGCCAACGAAGCGACCAACACTGCTGGCATATGTCTAAGTCATGATCCAGCTGCTGAGTCAACTCCAAACTCATGAAGTTTCCCACTGTTCCAGTGTCAACCAGGGCCTTGAAGGACACCTGTTGTGCCATAATACAAAATTTTTTAGCAATAGAAAGTAGGCGTGTTTTATTTATTGGCAGATGCGGTCAATTCTCTGCTAAAACTGAAAAGATTGTAAAAAAATTAAGGGGAAGAGTCGCTTCTTTATAAGGTTAAAATTGGGGAGAACAAAAGTTTGAGGCATTTCCTCTTCAGGCTGGACTTCCATAGACTTACAGACAGATGAGCTGGAGAAAATCAACTCGAGCACAGGGGCGGCTTCAGGGCTTGGAAACAATAAAGATACTGATTCATCATTAAGATCAGAAGCTGAGGCCAAGTCGTCAAACCCAACCATGAAGTTCACACTTTGAGGGCGGACTGAGGGGAAAGAAAAGGGTAATGGAATAATTTGATCATGAAGGAATCCTTTCAAAGCTATACATGAGATGCTTATAAGATTGGCGATCAACTAGACAAACAACAGAAGCCAAGAAACTGAATATATTTATATGAAAAATGGTAAATACTGCGTCACCCACCTCAACAAGGGAGGGCAGAAATGGCCAGAAACAATGGACGTCAAATTATTTCAAGAGAGCAGCAGATAGAGTTTCAATTGACCTGCCAGTCAGGATGCAAAAGCACTAAAAGGTGAGCCAGAATGCCAGGGGCATTGCTGCTCAAAAGACGTTTGGGCTAGGCTGGGAGATAAATAACAACAGCGATTCAACGACTGCCAATGTGAGAAGCAACTCAATGAAAAACAGGCTGTTAAAACCCCAGGACTAATGGGCTGGGGCATAAGGGGTTGCAGGACTGGGGAAAATACACAAATGCCTTGATTTTATAGGCCTAAGTGACTATGGTGAGAATTTTAGCCAATAATATGGCTGAGACAACCCAGTTGATACGTGGGGCATATGGTTACATTGCAGATGTCATGAGGTTCAGCAAAAAATATCTAAACTTAGTATATATAAGTTTGAGTATGGGTAGTTTTTATCGGACAAAAAAGTAAGAGAATTAACCGTCATTTCCTCAGTGTGTTATGACTAATTGATAGATAATCAATTGAGGTTTAGCTTAGGAAAGCGTGGGATTGGGGCCCTAAAAATTTGAATTAATCTGGAAAACGTTGATTGAGAGATGGGGAGAAAACAAAATTTTAATGTGAACTGACTTTAAAGGATTAAAAATGGGTTGAGTCACTATCAGTTTTTCCACAGCTGCCTGAATTACCAATTTCTTTAGTTCTAATGACTAGAGCAATGGTGTCTCGCTTGATAGGTAGTGGGAACCTCCAAAGGCCAACCCATATAGGGGTGGTCCCATGAGATTGGGAACAGGTTTGAGGCACCCAACCCACCCACTCCGGTTGCTCCATCATCCGTTTGGCTAAATGAAATTTATCAGATGGGAATTCTGATGATTTTAAGGAATGTTCCTAACTGGAGGCAACATTTCCTAATGGACTGGTACCATCATTTAGCTTTGCCAATGATATGACACTTAAAGTAAGTCTGGGGGGAGCAACCCCTCTGCCTAGATTGGGCAGTAATCCCATTACCCATTAAGAAGGGTCCTAGGAGAGCAGCTGTCCCTCTCGTCACACAGGGTGATCTCGCCCATGTGATAGATGAACGTTGGGTAACAGTCATCTCTCTGAAGATTCCCCTGCCTGTCCCCACATTTTCTTCTGCCGAATTAGTACATCAACTTATTAAAATTTGTGCTTGAATATCCAGAAACCTTAGACCCAGGGCAATGAAGCCTAACGGGCTTGCACATTCAGGAAATGGAGTACCAGGGGTCAAATCCTCAGTCACAAACGCCAATGGCATCAAGCCACTGAGAAATGACGTGATCAGTTTAAAATCAGCTTTAAAACCATCAGAAACAGAGCCCATTGGTCATGTACCTTCCAAAAAGAATGTGTCCAGGATTGAATCCCTAGCTAAAGTCACTAATGACATTGGGTCATTGGAAATCTTTGCTGTTGATTTGAATCTGCCTTCAAACTTAGGAAACAATGCCTGATGGGCTTGTACCTACTAAGACTAGTATGCTTGATGTCAGATCTGCGGCAAAATTTGCTGATGGCGTTGGGTCATCGTTGAAAGTTGTAGTCAATTTAGGAACCCTCACCACTCATAAAAGGATCATCGCTCAAAAAATCCTGCTTTCTGAATGGATGCTAAAGCAAAAATCATGTTTACATGACTTTATTGAGGGTACCAACAGCAAGGACAAAGCTGGGAGGCAGGAGGTCCAAAGGATCAAACTGAAAGACCTTTCTGACCTTAAACACACCTTGAACTAACGCTGGGTACAGGCTATGTATGCCCAGGTTGGTAATAGTGAGGTGTCTAAAGCCCAACCCTTTATTTCTTCTCTCAACAAAAATGAACGAGTTTTATTTTAAATGATGATGGCTCAATAAGGCTAATTGGTGAACGGGGGCTTGAAACTCATTCTAAATATGAAATTGCAAGCTTGTGTCAGTTTTAACTTCAATCAATCACTTGAGTAGGTCAGCTTTGAAGTATGCTACCCTGTCAGATGGAAGCATGTGAATATTGGTGCACCAAAGCTTAGTATCACTTTTGCATTCATAATTTCTCTGAGTTAGCTTAATTATGCTTGCTTGAGACTAACGTTTCTCATTGGGCATCTTCTCCAATGAACCCCATTTTCTTTTTACTCCTTTCATATGTTGAATTGGGCGAACCTGTGCACAGACTCCTTTGAGGAGGTCTCATGACTTGTTAGCCATTTTATTTTCTAAAATTATTACAGCCTCAGGTAATCACTGGGCCTACCAGGTTCACTCCAAACCAGGTCACTCGTGCACATTACCCCTGTACAAAACTTGGCTATGAACTGCCCTTTGAGGCACAGCCAAGTTTTGTTGATTGCTCGAGCTACTATTATTTTTACTATGCTAAAAACCGTCATCTTATGCACTTCAGCTCAAGAACCCTCTGCTGGGCTATCTTTATTTTTAACTCTGACTACTAGTTCCCTTGCGTTGGTCCTGTGCACCAAGCACCACCACGCTGGGATTTATATTTATAGATACTCTCTTGACATTAAATGGACAAACCCTTATATTTACATGCATGAACTTTTCCATGTGGGACTTTTGCAAAGTGCAAATATTGTGCGCCAGCTGGTGACCATGGCTGCGGTGGGGCTCACCCCCGTTTTAACATTATTTCCATGGATTAGAGCATTTTGTCATTATTCTCGCTACCTCTGACTTGAAAGTACTCGCCCTTCTTTCCTGTACCTGGTGGATACGAATGCTTTGCAATCTAATAGTCATGATTTCCTGACTTTCCATTGAATTTATTAAAGTTTGACACCAAAAACCGTTTTTTCTTTAGCACCACATTTGGAAAGTGCAGGCAGGATCATCAATGAAGGGCCTGGTAGTGTTGGTATTGGATAACGTTGAACAACTCATCGCCAAAATAAGTATAGGGTTGTTTGTGGCCCAAAAAGAATTTTATATTGGCATTTCCATATATAATAATGAGCCATTTCTCTTACCATATGTCTCAGATATGGACTCCATTTATGTGTATCAGATCACCCCAGAGAACACACGCTTGAAAACTACAAGGATCCGTGGAACCCAGGAGGTGATAAGATGTTATAATTACAATACAAAAACGTTTATGCAGTTTCTGAAGATATGGTGGGATATATGGCCTCAGTAGTAAGAGTGGCCAAATAACCCTCTTTATTCTTTGATGAAGAAACGTATCCTGGGGGTATGTACAAGCCTGAAGAAGAGCTTGGTGGTGAAGTGTTGACGTGTTCTGTTATTAAAAAAAGATCAATCAGGTTATTTTTTTTGACTGCTACCCTTTCATCCCCTTTAGGGAAAATCAGCGCTACTATTTTGGTGGATACTGGAGCCTCTGAGAATTTTATTGACCAATACTTAGCCAATTACCTTGAGCTGAGTTATTTTCCAGGTGATATGGTTAGAGGAGGGGCTTCCCAAGATTTTCTACGCTAAAAATTATGAGGCTAGTAGACTATCAAGTTAGAAAATATCATTTGTCTGACCACAACAAGGCTATCAAAACCTCTTGTACGTCATCATTTTGGTGTAGAGAGGTGGCGAAAGTTTGACGTCAGAACCAACTTAAAAGAAAATACCCTATCCTTAAATTTTAAGAATGGTCACGAGTTGGTTGTCCTTTGACTGAATTTAACTTCCAAAGTGATTTGACCACTGGCCCAATATTCACACTCTCAGTTTTGCCCCGTTACTGAAGTCCTCTGTGGAGGTTCCCCTACCTTCCTGTTTGGAGGGGTTGAAACCTTCGTTTGATGCAGATTTAGCCAATATACTACCAGATATTCAGATTATTTTGCAAGTTCAAGCTCACCATTAATTTTGGTTTGTATATATTCCCTAATTTATCCATTGATGTTATGTGAGGAAGCAGGCCTTAGATGTGTGGGTTAAAGAGCTTTTAGCCAAAGGTGCTATTTTTGAGTGAACCTCCCTGTATGTTCCCCACTTATCTTTGTGAAGTTGGCCGATGGTACCTTATGCTGATGCATAGATTATGGGAATCTCAACAACGCCATCGTACCATATTTTCATTCCATCCCACTGGACTCCCAGTTTGCATGCTATGTAGTGAAGGCGAGAGTTTTCTTTAAGCTGGATTGTCTAAATGCGTTCAATCAGAACTGTATCAAGAAGGTCCAGTAGTGGCTTACCTCATTCCATACCATTAAAGGGATTTTCCAATTCCAGGTTATGCCCTTTGTGCTTAAAAATGCCACTGCGTAAATCAACGCCATAATGATGCGGCTTTGGGGGACCTACTGGGAGCATGTGCTGTAGCTTACATGGATAATATTTTGATATTTTACATTAACAACGAGTACCATGATATACACCTTTGGCAGGTGGTGGAGCGCTTGATGGCAGCTGATCTCATATTCAGATAAGTAAGTGCGATTTTTAAGTCCCAGGTTACCTTTCTGGGTAACGTCATGTTTGACCAAGGGCACATGATAACTCTAGACAAGGAGAAGGCGATTTGTGAGTGACCCACTCCAACTTTGGTTAAGGAATTCAGGAACTTTTTGGAGACGTTTAAGTTCCTTAAGAAGTTCACAACAAACCTTTCTGAATTTGAAGCGTCTTTGTATAAGGCGATTAGGTCAAAAGTACTCCAGTGGTCACCAACTTTGAGGATGCCTTCCAAGCGGTAAAGTGTACTTTTCTTCCACATCCGTTCTTTGCCATTTCAACCCCAATAAAGAGTTCATTGGTGCTTCAGATGCCTCCAACTTCGCCATAGCGTCGGCCCTATTACAAGTAGGCAAAGATGGAATAGAGCTTCTGGTGGGATAAATTTCTAGAATGATGTTTCTACCAGAGTTAAACTACACCATATATGATAAAGAGTTATTAGCAGTAGTTGAGGCGTGGACCTATTGACGTCATCACTTGCATGGCTCAAACCAAACCTTCCACATATGTACAGTTCACCATGCCTTACTATAATATTGTGCACCTCGTGTCTTAATCCCACAGCAAACCAGCTGGCATGAGACCCTTTCCTAAAAAAGCGTTTTTTATAAGTTTACTAAGGGCAGGGAGAATTGTTTGGAGAATGCTTTGAGCTGCAACCCTACATTAGCTCCCAATACCAAGGAGGTTAAGGTGCATAAGATCCGTTTGATGATACCACCAGGTGAGATTGTGTCTCAACTTCCCTCTTTTTTGGCCAAGGGTCCAGCGCTCGCTCCTCTGGAAAATGTGGAAGAATATGGTATGTTCAGAAAGGTAGTCCTTTTTCAGATTTTGTCAGCTGAATATACTTTGGTCCTTGCTAAGAGCGCGCTGTATCAAAAGGACATCACCAGCGGCTACCATGTATTGAATGAGATGGTGTGGTTTTCAGGGGCGCCTATGGGTTCCTGCTGGACCACTTCGCCTAAAAATCATCCAGGTCCATCATGACGGAATCATCGTTGGACATCCTAAGAAGGCGAGGATTTTGAATCTAATTTGCTGCACTATATAATTGAAAGGAATTAGCCATGCAGGTTGCCCGGTATTATATAGAGTTCCTGGTCTGTAACCAAATGAACCAAATTGCAAGCCTCTAGCGGGTTGTTGGTATCAGTTTAAAAGGCTGGTGGGATTGGAATTCCTTATCAGTGAATTTTATTATGGAATTGCCTATATTTGATGGCTACAATGCTATCATCGTGGTGGTGAACCGTTTTACAAAATTCGCCCACTTTATTCCTTGCAGAACCACATTCACTGGGGCTGAGATGACTAGGCTCTTTGTTATGCATATGTTCGCTCTTGGGTCCCTCAAGAAATTAGTGATTGGGGACCCCAGTTTACCTCAGTTTTTTGGGAAGATTTGTATAAGGCTCTTCAAATCTGTTCCTGCTGTTTAACTGCCTATCATACTCAATCAGATTGGCATACTGAATGAGTGAACCAGTTCATCGAACAGTTCTTGCAGTGTTACACCACTTCAGATCATTCAGATTGGGTTTCCCATCTCCCCATGGCCTAATTTAGTTATAACAACGCCCAACATGCATCAATCAGTTGTTCCCCCTTCTTAGTCAATTATGGTTTCAATCTTGCCTTCAACATGGAGCCCAGTTTTGGATCCAAGGTGGAAGCGGTGGGTGACTTTGCAAAATTGATCTTGAAAGTACACCAGGGGGTGAGCACGTGTTTAGATGCAGACATGCAGGCTTATAAGGTGAACACTGATGGTAAGAGATGAGTTGGACCAGCGTACAAGGAAGGTGATCTTGTGATGTTGGATGCGAAAAACATCCCAATCAAGCAGCCATGCAAGAAGCTGGGATCTAAGAGGATTGGGCCATACTTCATTGTAAAAAGGTGGGCCACGCCTCATACCAGTTGGACCTCCACCTTCATTTCGAATTTTTTTCAGTATTCCATGAAAGCAAGCCCACGTTGTTTGAGTGCCGCCCTCCAGAGTATCCCGAGGCTCATCTCATGAATTAGGGAGCCAGATTGGGAAGTGGAGGAGATTGTATCCTCTCGTCAGGTAATAAGAAGACTCAAGTAGCTTGCATCCTGGAAAGGATTTGACGCAGTGTAGAACAGTTTTTCCAGCGGTTGACTGCACACATGCTAAAGACCTAATTGTAGCATTCCATGAGCATTTTACTGAGGCTGCAGGATCGTAGTCCAACCAAGATGTTGCTGCCATGGTGTTGGCCACTGCCCACATAAACTTCTCCTTGGCGAATGCCCCTGGAGGGAGTGGAGCTAAAAAGAGTAGAAAGTGATGTCCTGTTTACATGATTTTATTGAGGGTACCAACAGCAAGGACAAAGCTGGGAGGCAGGAGGTCCAAAGGGTCAAACTGCAAGACCTTTCTGACCTTAAACACACCTTGAACTAACGCTGGGTACAGGCTATGTATGCCCAGGTTGGTAATAGTGAGGTGTCTAAAGCCCAACCCTTTATTTCTGCTCTCAACAAAAATGAACGAGTTTTATTTTAAATGATGATGGCTCAATAAGGCTAATTGGTGAACGGGGGCTTGAAACTCATTCTAAATATGAAATTGCAAGCTTGTGTCAGTTTTAACTTCAATCAATCACTTGAGTAAGGTCAGCTTTGAAGTATGCTACCCTGTCAGATGGAAGCATGTGACTATTGGTGCACCAAGGCTTAGTACAACTTTTTGCTGATCCATGATTTCCATTATTGGCTTAATTATGTTTGCTTGAGACTAACGTTTCTCGTTGGGCATCTTCCCCAATAATTATCATAGTCATTTTACGTTTTTCATATGTCGAATTGTGAGATACTGTTCATAGACCTCTTTAAGGAGGTCTCAATGTGTTAGCCAATTTTTTTCTTTGAAATTATTACAGCTTTAGGTACACCGTTGGTCCTACCAGGTTCCCTCCAAACCAGGTCACTTGTGCACACTACCCCTGTACAAAACTCAGTTATTAACTGTCCTTTTGGGCACAACCAAGTTCTAATGATTGCTCGACCTATTATTATTTTTTACTTTGTTAAAAACCATCGTCTTATGTCACTTCAGCTCAAGCACTCTCTTATGGGCTATTTTATTTTAACACTGACTACTAGTTCCCTTGCGTTGGTCCTGTGCACTAAACACCACCATTCTGGGATTTGGAGATATAGATACTCACTTGACATGACCGGTGCAGGTGGTTGGGTATCTTTTTTAGCACTAGATGGTCCCAACCTGATGGGGGGATACACCAATCTCAGGTGGTTTGGGTATCCTGAACATGTTCCTGACTTCTTGGGACTGTCCCTATATGAGGTGGCCCTGAAATGTTCCCGTTGCCCATCAGGAAAAATGCTGTCATGCTAACCGTTGAAAAAATGGTAAAGCCAAAATTTGGGCATTTGAGGCCAAATCAGCAGCAAGTTGGCCCACATTTTACTATTTTGATGTTGATTCCAATTTTTCGCCCTCAGTACCCCCCTCATATGAAGTTCACTGGTTTAAAGCCAAATTTTGAAGGCCCTGATCCTGAGTTTTTCTTAATCTATTCCCTAAAAATTTATCATCTATTTAATCAGTCATATCAAACTAAGGAAATTAATGATTGATTTCCTCTATTTCACAAATCCAATAAACCCTGTTTTCTAAACACAATCGTAATATGAAGTTTAAGCCACCCATTCCAACTCAACTATTAAAAAAAAACCCACGGGCCCCAGGGCCATGTTTGCCTGTTTGTTATTAGGTTTATATTCAATTATGGCCCATGGGCACCCATTGGCGAAATTTGTTCCTGTATAAAAACAGTCACTTTAGCAGCAGTGCCTCTGGCATTCAGGTTTGTCATTTGGGTGCTTCAGCATTCATATTGGCAGATTGGTCTAAAATTAACTTACTGGCTTCTTGACACTTGACACTTCATTTGCCAAAATTACGCACCCATTGAGCTTAGTTGCTGAGGGTTTGAAGCTCTTGGGCCTTAATTCCAAAGGCTTGTTGCCATCAACTTCATGTGGACCTTTTGCACCATGAGGTTGTCAACTTTCTGGTATCTCTGCACAAGTTCCCATAAATTACCATACTAATCTAGCTGTAGCTAATGCATGGATGGGTGGCGGGGTCCTCAAAGTGAGAATTGTTACACATTGCTCATCCATCACATGGGCAAGGACACCTTGCGAGACAAGAGGGGCAGACAGCCTTCTAGGAACCTTTTTTGATGGTTTGCCACCCAGTCCAAGTGGAGGGGAACGCTCCCCAGACTTACATTCCTGCAATTTCTCCCATTGTTAAAATCTAGGGCTAAAAAGCACCTGCAAGTACAAAATGGTGCCCAAATTCAAACAAGTGGTGCTCATTACAGGGGAATCTGTACATAATAATCTTACTTCAAAAAATGGAGGGCGTTCAATTGA
The DNA here is from genome assembly GCA_022478985.1 of Massospora cicadina. NCBI lineage: Eukaryota > Fungi > Entomophthoromycota > Entomophthoromycetes > Entomophthorales > Entomophthoraceae > Massospora > Massospora cicadina. Next base: position 17,512 of record JAKSZP010007902.1, read on the forward strand.
GTACCCCCTCCCCCTTGTAAAAACCGCGGGGTTTACACTGGTGCACAGATTTGCTTAACTACAGAATCTGGGAATAAATACGAATTTGCTAATTGTACTAAGACAATTAGCCTAGTCGAGTTTATATAAATGGGTAGCTTCAGCCCTACTCTGGCAATATAAAGGTTCAAGTGACTTCGGCCTCACTCTGGCAATATATAAGGATTTAAGTGACTTTGTCCTCACTATGGAGTTGACACTTATACAGGAAGTACTTCTTTACAACTTCACTTTGAAGTAAACAATTGACAATTGAAAGCAATAAAGTATTCACAGTAAAAAGGTGTTTATTAACTTTAAAGTGAGGAAATATTTATAGGGTAGAATGGTGAAGGACATGTTTTAGGGGTATTTGTGGTAACCACAATATTCTCGGCATGTCTAGCCAATGGTAAGGGATATCCACGATGGTCTCAGCACGCCTAGCTGACAGAAAAGAGACATTGGTTCAATTTTGGGAAATATTTCAGCTGATATTCATGAGGAAAGCGTATTTAAATTGCCATTTGTATCAGCCCACATGTCAGCTACTAAACCCAGCGATTTCCCATTAGTAATTGCTCATTTTGAGCCAATTTACTAATATCCATGTTGTCAGCAACAATCTCCTTATAAAATAGGAATTATTTTAAATTTTAAATTTTAAATTTTAAATTTATTGTGGGGAAGGCCGACCATGGGACGGACACTTCTGAATATGACTCAGTCGAGACAAAACTTAGTACCAGGGGAGGCACCCCAGAGAAGCGATGCTATCTCTTGTTGCCAGCGGGAACGCCACTTATGGGAAGGGGAGGGAACGTGTGTAGGGGGCGTAGCCACTATTGAGCACGTATGGAGGAAGGGGTCTGATTTGATGAACCAGACTGGGAACCAGGAGGAGACCAGCTGTCGGCGACGTGGTGGGAGATATCCAAACATCCACGCTTGAAAGTGATCCACCAAATGAGACTGAAATCTGTGGACAGCTTCAGGGAGGGTGGGAATGGATCCGGCGATGGCATCCAAGACAATCGTGTGGATAGTCCACATGGCGATTGCAACCACCAGAGCACGAAGGGAGGGTGGGAGGGGGAGGCCATTGATGAAGCAAACATATCTCTTGACAGACTGAAGGGATGTGTTTGATCCTGGCCTAGCAGACGTTGGACTTCGCGCCATATTACTTTAGAGGTGGGGCACTTCTCCAGGCGGTGAAACAGCGTTCCATACTGGCCACACATGACACAGGATGAGTGTAAAGCATTAGAGCGCTCAGCTGTACGATACACCCGCCTCAGGCAGCGCCACACATGGGAGCGGACTTGAGGCTGCAACAGAGGATGGTGTGCGTATTTCCAGATAGTCTTTTGGGTCTCAGTGGAATAAGGGATGTCCATCATGTCCAGGTAGTCCACCCTGGATAGGACTTGGGGTCGAATAGGGATCACGCCATCATGGATGGGTAGCCCCTGTACCTCTTGTGTGAACTGAGGAGAGGGGCGGCCTCTTCAGGTTGTATGTCCACTAATAAGAATTCTCCACTCTGCGCTTCGCATGGAGAGTAGGATTCGTTTGTAGTGGGTTTTGGTCCCGTGAGGACCTGTGGCTGATGTGTGTGATGCGAGGTATTTCATCAGGGAGTGGGGATTTGATGGATTGTTGAGGCCCAAGGCTCGGGAGAAGTTAAAGCGGGCCGCGCAGGACCAGTGTTGGGATGGGAGTGTAGGAGCAGTGACGGCCGCAATCCAGGTGCCCAGGATCTTGGCGGCATGGGCTTTGAAGTCAAGTAGGCCCATGCCACCATGATGATGAGGGCCAAACATGACCTCTAGCCGCACTGGTGGAGGGCGTCCTGACCAAAGCCAACCTTGTAGCAAAGCATACAGGGATTTGAAGAAGCTTGGGGAGAAGGGGATGGCGTGGGCTCCAAACCAGACTTTGGATAGGAGCATAGAGTTGGCAAGAACAACCCTGCCAGTGAGGGTAGTAGGGTGGGCTCTGAGAGAGGCGATTCGCTTCGTCACGTTGTCCAGTATATGGCACTCCATTACTGCTGACGCGTATCCACCTGCCTCCAACCACACGCCCAGATGGCGTACCGGTCCTATGGTAGGTCGTGGCACAAAGGGGAGCACCAGTGGAGCGGTGTATTTTGAGTTAGTAAGGCGTGGACGTGGGCGAGCAGATGGGCCGGGTTGGGAACTACTTGCTGGGGCCCAGCAGTTCTGAAACCGACCAAGGAGGATGATTTCGGTTTTGGAGGCGTTCAGTGCCGCGTTGCTTACCTGGGAATATTCCTGGATGAGGGCTTCAAGCGCGCGTGCATCTTTGTTATTAGACACCCCCACCACGCAATCATCTGCAAATGCCATCATCTTGACTGGGGTTTGGCCTGGCACATGGACCCCAGTGAGTTGGGCATTCACATTTCGCAGTAGTGGGTCAAGGCTAAAGTTGTATAAGAGTGGGCTCAGAGGGTCCCCTTGTCACAGGCCCCTTTGAGGACGGACTACTTCCATTAGGAAACCTGGGCCGCGCACTGCCATTGTTGCAGATTCCGTGAGCAGCATCACCCAGTTAATGAAGCGGGGAGGTAGGCGGAATTGTTGGAGGCAGGCCCTAAGGTATCCCCAGTTTACTCTATCATAGGCCTTTTGTTGGTCCAAGAATACAAGTGCCCCAGAGGCTGTGGACTGACACACATTAGCCACAGAGTGCACGTTATCCCAAATCGACCTTCTGGGGATGAAACCAAATTGTTCTGGAGAGATGGTGGGAGATGATACAGTCCCTAAACGGTAAGCCATGATTTTTGTTAAAATTTTGGTGTCTGTGTTTGTTAGAGAAATGGGGCGCCAGTTGGCTAAGTCTAGCCTATCCCCTTTCTTGAAGAGTGTGACTGTAAAGGCCTCATGTCCTCCTGGTAGGAGGCGCGTTTCCAACAGGCTTTGGTTGAGTGAGGCTAGCAGCAATGGGGATATATATTTAAAATATTTTTTGTAGAACTCATATGGAATGCCATCTGGGCCTGGGCATTTTCAGTTTGGCGCACCGCGAATGGTAGTCCATAATTCATTCAGAGTAATTAGATTCAATATTTCTGGGTATCGGAAAATGGTGCGGATATGAGCTCTGTCAAGAAATTCCGCCATTTCGGCCGGCTGAATTGGTTCAGCTCGGTATAACTCAGAGTATTATCTTTGCGTTTCGATTGCCACTTTGGCCGGTGTGTCCACAATAGAATTATCTGATCTTTGCACCTGTGTGCAGGCCACGCTCTGGCATGGTGCAAAATTTTTTTTGAAGAAGTATGCGGTGCACTTGTCACCTTTAGTGATGCGTGTGGCCCTGTATTGAACATAAACCCGATGTTTGTGTTGCCTTTCAAGTGCGTTGAGGTGGGCAGCTGCCTCCGCCCACTTCTGGCCCCATGCAGGGCTATATCCTGAGGCTGGAATGTTGGACTCCAAGTGGGCCAATTCTGCCAGCGCACGCGATATAACCGCCGATGTGGCTCATGAGCATCTGGATGAGAGATGGCGATAGTGGCGGATGGTGTCTTCTTTGAAAGTTGCCCATGTAGAAATGGGGTCCGCACAAAACAGTGCAACAAATGACTTTGCCAAAGTTGCCTCTTCCACCCACATGGAAAATCCTGGCGACGCGAGCTCTGGGGAGCAGATTTTGCACCAATGTGGGGCCTTTGCAACTGTGACGGGTAAGTGGTATGTTATTGAGACCGGTCGGTGGTCAGAGAATTCCATTTTCGTTGTTTTGAAGTGGGAGATGTGGGGTTGGAATTTCGCCAGCACTAGAATAAGTTCAATGCGGGTCATGGACCTTAATTGGCTGTTGTGGATGTGGGGATGCGTCATGTTTTCGAGCAGTGGGGCATGTCATGGCAGCGCATCCATTAACCCAAGGGTGGCTTTTAGAATGCGTAGTTCTACGTGACCCTGTGGGGCGTGGGGTGAGGGCAGCCACCGGTCCGTTGGTGAGGTTAGCCAACAGTTCATGTCACCAATTAGGAAAGAATCAGGGGGTAATGGGAGGGATTTGACCGACAAGAAAAATTCCTAACGCTCTTGTGCACCGTTTGGGGTATAAATGTTGACAATTGTGTGTGCAACATCGGCCCATGCAAGGTGACAACAAGCACTCAGTCATTTAGGAATGTTTCTGAAGATGTAAATTTGAAAAAATTGTTTTTCCAAATTAGCACCCCACAGTGCTTCAACCAAAAGGATAGGGATGGTAGGAGCATTGTTTTCCAAGCTTCCTTGGAACCTCGTGGACAGTGGGTTTCCTGGATGGCCAGGATATCCATGGGTAAATTGTTTTGTAAAAACTCAGTTTCCTAGCCCGGGACAGGGAGGCCTTGAGTCCAGCGATATTCAGCATCCCTAGAGTGAAGGTTTCCCCCATCACACCTTAGGTGTGAGGGGTGGGCCCCCTGGCCCACCAGCCTCTTCCAGGTCCCCACGGGCTTTCACAGCAGCACGGGTATTAGCAGCAACACTATTGGGGTTTTTTTAACTCTTGCAGAAAGAGTCGCGTTGGCTTTGCCTTTGCTTTTTGTTTTCCTGACGTCAGACGAATTTTTTGTGGTGCAGATAAGTTCGGTGCACCGTCGAGTGGGGCAAAAAAAATTTTCAGTTGGGATAGGTCCCAAGTCAGATTTGACCAGGGCTTGGGTGCAGCGATTGGGTGAGATCAAATTTCCCATCAGATCCTTGGATTGAGTGGCCCGTTCAGCATGGGCCTCCCAATCTGATTGGGTGATGGATTCCCAAGTTGCTTCCACCGCGAAGGTCTCCATGTCCTCCTGGCATTGTGAGTGTGGGATGGTGGTGGTGACCTTGGCCGCTTCCTTGGCCGCGGTCCTATAGGCCTGCTTGGCCTTCTTCCGCTCCTGCGGGGAGATGGGCTTTACCAATAGGTAGCAGCCTTGTGCTCCCCACAGGAAAGCCTCCTTGGTGCTTGTGGTTGGTTCGTAGTGCGCCTCTCCACTGGCCATGGCCGCCGAGGGGTGCTCTTGGAATGTAACGCCCTCTTTGATGGGGCATGCATGTGCCTTATGGCTGAACGCGTCACAGTGGGTGCAAATGGGGGCGCGCTGTCCACAGTTACCCAGAATGGGTGGGTGGTGTGCCCTGCGATGTCAATAAAGGTGGAGTGCAGGATCTGGGTTAGGTCCTTCGCAATCTCCTCAGTTGGGGTCAGAACTGCAATGGCTTTGCCGGTGCACAGGTGTGGCATCAGCATGAAACGTTGCATTTCAAAAGATTGTATTTCGCCATATATGGCGAGACCATCTTTCAGGTGTTGCTCCAAAATGTCACGTTTTACCGTAGTAGGCAAAAAGTCAAACGTGAGGAAAATTTGGTTTGATTTTGTCCATCTGGTGCATTTAGTTTCGATGACCCATTGCCCTTCGGGGAGGTCGACCACTATGCACACTGCTGCAGCCTCATCTGCTGCTATTTTGCTTTCGAAACCTAGGTCCAGCCAACCACGTGACATGGAGTGAGGTGCAACGTACACCGCGGTTGGGAAAATTTTGTGTACATCTTCACAAAATTTTTCCCATAGGGCCGTTTTTTGGATGTCCAGATACACCTGGACTCCGAATTCCACCAACAAAAGTGGCTGGGAATGTGGCGTGTTGATGTACTGGTTGCATCATGCTTGCCACGCGAGTATCTCTGGGGAAATTGTGACCGCCAGTTTTTTTTAGATTTTTTTCTATTCCGCCAGATTCTCCAGGGCGTTTTTGAATGTTAGAGGCCGCGGGCCTTCCGCCTGCTCCTCTTGCCTTGCTTGCCCAACTGCTCCCAGACATGGGCACAGACTAATCCCCTCTATGAGATTATCAAACTAGATTTAGTCTTGAATTGAATGGGTTGCAAAAGTGTTCGCAATGAGAAAGAAAAGTATAAAATAGGAATTATAATTCTCATCAGATTCAATCCTCTGTGAATTACAATTAACCATTTAATTGGTGATTATTGCTGAAGAGACAGAATAATTGATCAATGTCTCAAAGCTTAATCAATAAGCTAAATTAAATAAATGAACCAATTACTTAAAATAGATTTGAATCTAAGGGAGGATACCCCAGTGGTAGAGTATGGACCCTCTACCACTGCCTCCCGAGTTTGATCCCGGTAATGGACTTTGGGTAGGGGACGATTTTGACTGTGTTGGTTTTGCGCACCAATGCCCCGAACTGAGATAGCAAATAGCAAAGGCGGTCCATGGAGTTCCTGGCCTATCATACGCCGCGCATGGAGGTTTTCCGGGTTTTATCCTCCTTTCCCATTTTCTTCACTTCCCTAATCAGTGCGGTATCATCCCCAGGTCAGCCCACCTCAAATAAAATTTAAAATCTAAAATAGATTTGAATCTTAATTAATCCCAAGCTGGATAAAGTGGTCATATGAAAATTCCCACACTACTTCCACTGAAAATTAACAAAGATACTTTATCTTGTGCTGCAACTAGCTAGCACGCATTCCTACCTTTAAAAACTTGAACAGCGCCTACCTTCTACTGTACATAAGGCCATCTCTGTTGTCCATTTTAAACCCCCTACAAAGAAAAATTCACTCTTGGAGAGGGTAGCATTGCCTCATTTGTATATGTCTCTGAATCTGCATGGAAGGCACGACTGACCAAAAAAAATCAAGCACATCCTCTCTTGCCTGAGTCTTATGGCTTAAGAGGTGACAGTCCCTCATATGAGCACTCTGAGTACATGGGCAGAGGTTAAGGATGCGCTGATTGCTGAATTTTGCTCAAAGCAGAGTTAAGCAGGGAAAACCATGCTTTATGCGCCTCAGCATTTATAAATGAGATTAGATCAATGCTTTTGCTAATTGTTCTATCTAGCTGCTTAAGCATTGCTTACATCTCACATGTTCACTCTTATGACACCGTTGCTGCCTTTCTACTGGGTTGGCTTATCACCCTTCCTTAGCCAGGAATAAAATCTCTGTGAAACGCAGCTTCCAGACTGTCTGAGTCATAAATGATCTTTATTAGATGTTGTAGACTTTCATTGGTTGAGACTACTTCAAGAGTTTTGGTGAAGCCCCAAGTTGTATCCAATGATGATCTTTCACCCATAGGCCAGTGGATGGAGGCTCCAGCAACCCCACGGGCCTTCTTGTACTGTTCGACACTTTAAAACTGCTCCTTGAGTGTGACTCAAAAAAGATACTATTTCATCTTGTAGGTATAAGACTCTCAAAATAGCCAACAAAGTGCTCTCACACAAGCTCATTGAAGCTGCAATACCTTCTTCCCCAGCCAAACTGGTGTCGTGCACCCCAACAGTAACTCTTGCAACATTGAAGGGCCCATTGTAAAAGCATCTGTTAGGAAGATAGCCACACAACCTGAAGTGCTTAACTCTAACTCACCTCCTATCTCTCCTTTGGCTTTCATAGACAACCCCTTGGATAAAGAATCTGAAGGGGGTTTTGAGGAAATGAAGCACTATGTCCTTGGAGACCCAGCTGAAGTAGAAATACCAGACCATCTAAACTCTAAAAAAAGTAGACAAGCCGTGATACTCAATGACACCTATCTGAGAAAAGTTTTGAGTTGCCCCGAGGTTATTGACACTGCTAGTGACACTGATCAGCTCATTTCTTTGTTGATCCGCCCTATCTCACATGTTCATAGTCTTCAAAACATTAAGATAGTTACCCTGAGGCTTTTAATAATTTGCCTCTACTTTTCTTATGAGGTTTTAGCTCTTCCCCTAGTTTTGGTGGTGCAGTTCCTCAAATGGAAGTAATTATCATCAAGGCATGGGTCATGGCCACCCTGGACACTGCCTCCTCAATCAATGTAATTTCACTTAAGCTCATCAGGAAAATCAAATTGCCACATGACTGGACTACCTCCTAGAGTATGGCACTGTAGTCCTGCCAGCACTGCGCTACTGGGCCTACTCCTCATTACCTGTAAGTCCAGGGGCGCTCCCTCCGTTCATATTGTGGTGTGTTCCATTTCCCATCCAAGAAGGGGCCAAGAAAGCTGGCAGTCCCTCTTGTCTCCCAGGGCGGCCTCGCTCATGTGGTTGATGAGCAATGGGTCATGTCATACCCTTTGGTGATTCCGCTCCCAACCCCAGTTCTTGCATCTGAAGAATCAATGGGGAGAATTAAGGAGATCTGTAGCGAGTTGGCAATGGATTGGCTTCTGCTTGGGGAAAAGGAGCCAAATATAATTAACAGCAGTGAATCTTTGACTTTAATAGTTGACAATCGCAAAACATTGGTAACAAAGCCCAACGGGCGTGTAGCCCAGCAGGAAAAGCAGTAGATATCAAAGATTTGGTAATTTTTGCTGATGGCATGGGCCATCATCAAATGTTGCTGCCAGATTAGAATCCTCCCTGAAAATAATAACAACAAGGCATGATGAGCGCATACATTTGATGAAGACGGCATCCAAGAGCAAAGTTTTGGTGGAACTCGCTGTGGCATTGGGCCTTCATCAGAAAGTTTCCATCAGTCTGGAACCTTTCATAAAAATATCAGAATCCCCATCCAATGAATCCCGCTTGGTCAAATGGATGCCAAAGCGACTGGACGCAGGTGGGTTAAGCACTCTGAACCCACTTCTGACCTCTTGGGACCACCCCTATGTGGGATGGCCTTGGGAGGTTCCCATCACCCATCAGGCAAGCTGCTGTCGTTCCAATTGTCAGAACCATGGAAAACACGCAAATTGGGCATCTGTAGATGGAATGACAGTGACTCAGCCCATCGCTGACAATTCTAAAGCCAGTTCAAACTAGTCCATTTCTTTTTCCCTCACTTAAAGTTCACCAAGTTACGCGAATTTTGAGGACCCCAATCTCAAGCTTTTCTAAGCTATCCCTAAATAAATTATTTATTTTAAGCATTCATAACGCATTGTGGAAATTGACAGTTAATTTTCTATTTTAAATTCTAATAAAAATTCTGTACCCCCAAAAAATTCTTTCTATAACAAAATTTAAAACCCTAGTTCCAGTCTTTTTTCCCAGATCCCAAACCGATGGGCCCTGGGGCCATGATAGCCTGGTTTGTTGCTGTATTGTTAATTAAATTTTTGGCATATCAGCACTCGCTGGTTAATTCTCTCCCAGCACAATTCAACGTCGTTCAAGCAGCAGCGCCTCTGGAATTTAGCCTTGTCATTTGGGTGTTTGGCTTCCATACTGGCAGGCCAGTCTAAACTTCACTTTCCCTTTCCTGACATTACCCATCTAATTTAGAAATCTGATCTTGTCAGCTCCTTCTGTGGCTTTGGAAAGTGTCAGAAAATCGCTTTTCCAACCAGTGGGCTCCACTAGTGTGCCAAAATTAACCAGTATGTAGACTTGCTGACCCTTGCTGTTTTGCCTTCCTAGGCATACCAACACCCTAAAAAGTCCACGTCCAACCCACCAACAAAGCAGAAGAACGACTTTGCCTTAGCCCCATGGACTATCTTGGGTGAGCCCAGTGTGTCCATCTCTCATCCTGGGCAGCTATGGCACTCCTACGCTGAACCACCCTCAAGGCTGACAGCCAGCAGCATATCATCATTGGTGGCCAGTTGACCAAGTTCCTGTTGGTTCCTCATAGAGTTGAGGTATGGGAGCTGTAAGCGTCAGCTTCTCCAGGCATATCACCCCGCACCTACTTTGGAGATCACCAGTCTCACCTTTTCCTAATCTAGCAGACTGACTACTAACAACTAAAATAAGCTGGGCAAAAGAGAGATCTTTATTTGGAGGGAAGAACGACTATTTATAAAAGAGGCTACTGCACCTATAAAACCCCTTTGGACATCCAAGCTGGAACCTCAACCAATTGCAGTCATTTGTGGTAGTAATTCCATTCAATTCCACTCAGGTTAATCACCGATTATTAGGTTGACTCATCCTTGGCATGAGTCATGGTCAGCCATATATAAATTCCTTTTATAATAAATACTTTGAGCATCCTCAGCACTAATTGCCAGTACTTCAAATTAGGCAGAAAAATCATAATCAGATGATTGATAACAAATACTTTGGCTTTACACTGTAAAATCCCACCATCATCTTCATGGCAGTTGGTTTTGGGATAAGATTCCGCCAAACATGGATTCAAGTCAGCAAAATTTATTTTTAGATGGTTATAAACGAATACATTGGCTTTCTGACAAAAATTTTCATAATAACCTACAATTTTGCATTTGGTGCTAAACTAGAATACGCCGAACCTAAAATAATTAATATTTTTAATACATTAAATAATATTAAACTAGTCAATTAACTGGCAATCACTCCCAACCAACTGACGTCCCTAATTCTGATATTATTGGGAGGAATCCATATGGCAAATTTCTGCCAGAGAAAAACTACTATAACATTATTATTGGCACTCAGTTCCTCATCAAGTACAATGGAACTATCAACCTGAATCAATGTTATCTCTTCCTGCTCAACTCTGAGTTGCCTCTAGTTCTAGCCAATAAAAGCCCTTAAATAAAGAGTACTACTGCTTGTTTGAATAACCTTCCTCTGCACTATTGTTACACTACCTTACATCTGAGCGCCATAAAAAACTACTGCCAAAGTCAGTGGACGCTGCAGAAGGAATTCCTCTTTACACCTCAGAGGAGATGGTAATTAGGTCTGGGGAGCAACGGGTGGTTGACACCAATATTACTTTACAAATACCCTGAAACTGTCTATTTCACCTAACAAGTATTAATGGAGTAATTCATCTAGAGTTCTAGTAATTTCTTAAATACTAGATCCTGTCTACTAGCAACCTATCAACATTTTACTGTGAATCCTCCCCAAGAAGGACATGATCTTGAAAAAACACCAGGAGATAAGAAAAGGGTTGCTCATTTTTATTGATGATATAGCAAAGTTTTACTGCATTGGGTCTATGTTAGAGATGGGCCTACCTACTGACAAACTGATGTGTGCCTTTCCCAATGTTCATATTTCAGATGAACTAACCTCAGACGAGCTTGAAAAAGTGCACTTCTTATTAGATACCTATTGTGATATCTTCTCTAAGCCTGATCATGATTATGGACACATGAAGGTTTGGGAGCTCTTATTTGATGTTGGTGATGCCAGTCCCATTAAATTTAAATCATACTACAAGTCAAAGGTTGAGGAGCAACAAATGAGGATGGAGCTCAAGAAAATGCTAGACGTTGGCTTACTAGTATTTTCCCAAAGCCCTAGGGTGTCTCCCTTGCTACTCATTAAAGAGAAAAATGTAGGTAATTGGATAGTTGTGGACTACCGTAAACTGAACAACCTCACCAAAAAAGAAAGCTATCTCATCCCTCACATTAATGATGCCCTTGCCCAACTCTCTGGCTCCAAATCCTTCTTTGCTATGGATTTGGCTAGCGGATACTGACAGATGGACCTCTCCCTTTAAGAGCAAGAGAAATGTTCCTTATCTTCAGTAAAGGCCTATTACAGCCTACATATTATCCCAAGGGTTATGCAATGCACCCGCTTCATTTCAGCACGCAATGGCTCATATCCTATGGTATCTCAAGCTGAGTTGCATGATAATCTACCTTGATGATATCACGGTTTTTTTAACTTTTTAATGAGCATCTTACTCAAATATAAGTGGGTTTCCACTGCCTGCGTGCCTCTACCATTAATCTCAAGCCTTCAAAGTGCATTTTTTCCAGAAGAGACTTGACTTCCTTAGACATGCCATATCACAAGTGGGAAAACAACTTTAAAAAGACAAAGTGAAAGCCATATACAAAATGCATCTGCCCAAAACCTGCGAGATACCCAGGTCTTTCTCAGTATGATGAGATATTACCATCAATTTATTCCCAAGTTCACTCAGCTTATTGAGCCCCTCGTTCAGCCATTGGTAAAACAATCCTTTCTCTTGAGGTGTGGAACAAAAAACCGCGTTTGAAACAAATAAAGTTGCTCTTACAACGGCCCATCCTTCGCCACCCTGACTATGGTAAACCCTTCCTTCTGTTAACTGATGCCTCTGATTATGCTGTCAAAGGTATCCTGCCCCATTGGATGAAAAATGGCGTGGATCATCCCTTGCCATATGTTAGCAAAATTCTGTCCTAGGATGAACGCAACTACAGCGTCACAATGAAGGATTATCTAGCTGTCTTACTAGTCATGAAATACTACCGCCCCTCCCTTTATGGAACCAACTTACTGTGTTTAATGACCACGCCTCCCTAAAGTGGCTCCAAAATATTAAGTATTCTACCAGGCGCTTGGCTCGTTGGGCCTTAAAGCCCCAACGCTATGATATGAAGATTAACACCAGGCTTAAACCAATCATATAAATGTTGATGGGTTGACCCGCTTACCTTTCTGCATCTAGAAAGTCTTGGAGCTGGATGGCTGCATGACCCCTTATGGACCCTGACGCTTGTGACAATTAAGATGACCCCGTCAAGAAAATGTTAACCAAACACTCCCACAATACTTGATGAAGAGCGGAAGTTAATATAAAAATGCAGGGGCCAACTGGCTTCCATATTTTTGACCCTCTGAACAAGTACCTGCCATCATGGAGGCTCACTCTACCCTTGGTCATGGAGGTATGAGGAAAACGTATGAGTGGCTTAAAAAACGGTACTATTGAAAGGCATCATGGAAAATATCATTGAAGTCCTGGATGCATGTTTAAATTGTAAAAACTCTCCTGACTCAAAACCAAATACTGGTATCAACCTAATACCCTCATCAACCTTTTTATACAAACTGTTTAGATGTGGTAGGTTTCTACCCTAGACTACAATGAGAATAGTTACATACTGGTAGGTATAGACCACTTTACAAAATGGATTGAATCATTGGCTCTCCCAGCCAAATTGCTAAAGCTACGGCCACTTTCTCCATCAGTCAATCTTCACTCGCCATGGTTTCCCTCAGGTTCTCCTCTGTGACAATGTCAAGAATTTAACCTCTAGAGTGGTAAAGGTCCTGGCTACTTCCATGGGGCCCAAAAACTATTCTCTTCCCCTATAATCCTTCTAAAAATAGTACAGTAGAACGCGCCAATGGAACCTTGGTAGCTGTCCTATGGAAACTGGCCACATCTGTTCCTCTAAACTGGGACCAGTTCTTGCCAAGTGTCCAATGGCATACTGGATAAATCATCAACAGATACTTTCGATGTCACCCTTTTATGTTCTATATGGTCAAAAACCTGTGGTGCCTACACTTTTAGCTAAAGAAGTCTTTACTGAAAGGACTGACGATCCTAACAAGGCCATTAGGAAGTTGGCCCAGAATGTCATTCAACTACAATCTGATGCTATGACTAACTTAGCAAAAGCTATCACCAAAGTGGGTCAATCTGTAAATGAGCTCAGACCGCCTTACTCTCTTTTAAAGTCTCTGATATAGTGTAGTATTACCATAACTGAATCACCCCCAAAAGTGAGAAGCTTGGTTTTATCTGGGAAAAATCCTTCGTTGTCACCTACAAGGAAGGGGATGAGTATTCCATCAAGTCCCTTGCTTCTGGTGTAATTACCAACTGAGTACATGGACGGTTCCTATGTCCATTTCATCCCCCAACATTCTTGAAGGGGGTAATGTTGGACAATCAGTAGTTTGACTAGGTATAAAGAAATCTCAGTGTCAATTCACCCAACTTTAAAATATAAAATTGGGGACTAGTTCACAGTGAAATCCAACCAATCAGAGTAATGGCTCTACTCCACCGGTTTTATAGAACTATAGGGGTCCAGGAAAGTAGAAATATTTTACCCTCCATTTGTCAATTTAGAAGTTTAGTATTCGCCCAAACTACTCCTATGTGCAAGATGGCAGATTGGCGAGATTATATTAAAATGATCCCCTATGGTTATGTAGAACCAGGATTAAACTTACATCTAAGATATAAACTTTACAAGCTGAAAAGCCAAATTGGGATGCTCTCAGCCAATAAAGATTCCGTCGCCTCCCTCTTCTAAGCTTCAAATTAGTTTAAATACTAAGCGAGATCAATGTAATTAGGATTCTTACTTTCAGCTCCCTTTGTTCTAATATTAATCAAAATACATAAAATCCAACTTTTATATACAGCTAGTACTACTCTATTTTATAAGTTTTTAAAAAGCAGTTGAGAGTTTTAAACCTCCTGCATCTTCCCCAATGTTGAAATCTAGTTTTAAACAAGCACCTGTAAGCACAAAAAAGTGCCCAGGTTTCAATACTTTTATTTATTCATGGAAGGTCAACCAGGGGACAAGCACTTCCAATATAGTGGGGATAAACTAATGAAATTTTAAAAATTAAAAAACATCCCAGAGTGTTCAAGGCCCCTCTTGTTGTCTCCTGGATCACCAAGTTTAGGACGGTAGGGAAGGGGGTTATTCTGGCTTATTCTTGGATGCAGCATGTGTGAAGGAAAGGATTAACCTTTAGGAAACATATGGGGAACCATGTGTTGATTGTCATTCTGTTACGTGGGTCATGTGTCCAAACAACCATGCTTGGAAATGTTCCAATATGGGAGTGGAAACAATTGATGGCACCTTGGATTGTAGGCGCTGCTCCTGTAAATGATTCCAGTACTATTGTATGGATCGTCCATAGTGCTATTGCTACTATTAACACCCTGAGGGCTGGGTGGATAGGAGAGTCCATGTTTATAATGAACATGTTCCTTGCTATGCTGAATGGTTGTCCACTTTCTTGGCGGAATAGGCGCATGGCCTCTTTTCATACCGCCACTGATGTTGGGCATTGTTCTAACCGGGTTTTAATACTATTGAGCCTATTGTTTAAACAAAACCACAAATAAATAAGCCACACCAATTTTTGAACTTACAAAGCAAACAAAAATAACAACTGCTTAGCAACTTATATGAGCCTATTGAACTAAAACAATATCAAAATATTCAACTGAAATTTCATGCAAAGACTATTAAAATTATATATTTTTCTAAACCTATATAGATATGATATAAAAGTTTTATGAGTTTAAAAAGTACCCTATTACCATTCCTAAATTTTATTGTATACTTTTGCCAAGTTCAATGATTTTTGGTTTATTTTTTAATGAGATAGAACATCTAATATAAACTTTTTAATACAATGATATTTCTATAAAGATCTTTTGACTCATTTTTGTTAAGACCTGGTTTTAACCAGAATAGTTTTTAGGCTTAAAGTTTATTAGATTATCCTCTTTGAAAGCTTTTCTTTCCTCTCAACATCACTTTTGAGTTAATTTATTAAAAATCATCCGTTAAATTTTCCATCGCCACCTCCACCATATCAGTTTTCATTTTATGTCAGCGGATCTGCCACCTGCTGCCCCAGCGTGGGGCAGCAGCACTCCACCTGCTAGCGTTTTGCACCCTGCAGGCAGACGCATGTGAACTGGCTCATCCAGTCCGCCTAATGCATCAGGCCAATTTGTTCCTCCAAGGGACTTACCATTACATTAAGCGCAAGCCCACCCAACCCGCCCCCACTCACTTGCCCTACCCTGATCCAATATTCGCTTTTGCCTCTGAGTTGAATACAGGCATCTCTTCCCATATGCTGACAAATTGAAAATTGAGCTGGCAACATCCACGTTTTCACCAGCGGGATTTATTGAATTCCTCCTTTATAAGGGCTATCTTAATATTGGTTTTCCCACTGAAGAGGACGCAGCTGCTGCAGCAACTACACCCTTAATATATAAAAGCACTCCTATTACCACAACACGTACACACCTCCCCAATGACACCACAATGGTGGTGACCTTTGCAAACCTTCCTTTGTACCTTCCGCCTCAAACACTCTATGAAGAACTGATGATGGGGCTATCCAAATATGATACAAACCCCATCCTTCACTTCCTGGTCCCAAGCGGAGCTGAGCGGTTAGCAGCACCACAGGCAATGGCCACAATTACCCCCCACCAGCCAACCGTAGCCCAGCATATCCCTCCACGTGCCCATATCCCATCTGCACCAGATCACTTCTTTTGGGATCGTGTTGACAACTGCTGCACCATTTGTCCCCACTGCCATGAGTTGGAGCATTCCAAAAAAACTGTTGCTTCAATTCAAAACAAGCAGAATCTGCCAAGCCCACACATGAGGCCGCACAACCAGCATTTGAGTGGGGATTTTGGCTGCCCCCACTCCCTCCATCTGAACGCTCAAAAATCAACAAAACCTTTGCAACCAAAGCCCAAGCTGGCTTAATTTCTAACAATGTACCCAATTAGGAGCAGGTTTGGACCCATATTCAGTCCAACCAATTTAACGCCCCAAAACTTACCCAACCAAAACCTCGTCCCTCTGAATCAATAACGCTCAATCAAAACCCATAGGACTTATTATTTGAAATAACTGAATCTGGGTAAATTGTATTATCTCCCGGCTTTCCAATTTATTTGGGAACCATATCTACCTTCAGATTTCGATGCCCCATTCCCACCTAAGAAATATATCCCCAAACCCACTGCTACCTCATTCTTGAGTGACCATCAACTTGCTGAAGACACTATGGCCTCTCCTGATAGCCGCCATCTCTACGAAGCTATGGCACATTCTGTCACTCAATTTTAATGAGGGACTACATATAATCTTTTACCCTGCCAATTTTCCTGAGGTTGACAAGGTAGAATTTGAATGATTTTGGGAAACCGCCTCCTCTGCTGTCAAGCAAGTTGTTGCACTGGCAGAATTTTCCCCCACCACACTCATCACCAGAGCCAATATAACTAAACTTCCCAGCTTCCCAATGCACGCATACAAGCTGAACACCATGTTGCCAAATTCCTGGAGGCTATGCACCAGGCTCAACTTGTTGAAAGACAGCTTAACACTTTTCCATTTTTTCCTCAACCCACATCCTGCGGATGCCCCAACCCCTTTGCTCTCAGCTTTAGTCCATCTCTTCATTAGTGAAGAAGAAATTGATAATCTGTCTGATACCCCCTCCCCCTCCGCCATGGTGGGACAAGCGGTTCACAACTGCTCCACCTGGTTGGCTAGGTTTTCCTTTTTGTTTTGGTGTTTCGCCACTCATTTAGGGCGTTTGGCTTGTGTTTTTGGTTGTTATTTTGTATTGGTACTGTCCATCACTTAGTTGGCTTACCTCAAATAAATTAAGTTAAAGATTATCCTCTTTGGTTAATTTATATATAGGTAGATGGCTATTAATAAGTTTAAGGATCCAAATCTGTTTAATCTATATATTAATATGTGAAGAGAAAACTTTGTACCCCTTTTTAAGCATATTGTACGCACAAAGAAGTGTGTGATTAGGCATAGTTAAAGTCTATAAGGAGAAGATGTGCAGAAAGCTGAAATTTATATTTTTTATTAAAGCAAAAAGTTTTATATATATAAAGTGAAAATACTTATATTTTTAATGTTAATCAGTATATTGTTATGGGCTGAGGAGTTTATGAATTTGGTTGATTTAATAATTTTAATGGTTTTAATAACTTTTCTTTCTCGTTGCAAACACTTTTGCAACCCATTCAATTCAAGACTAAATCTAGTTTGATAATCTCATAGAGGGATTAGTCTGCGCCCATGTCTGGGAGCAGTTGGGCAAGCAAGGCAAGAGGAGCAGGCGGAAGGCCCGCGGCCTCTAACGTTCAAAAACGCCCCGGAGAATCCGGCGGAATAGAAAAAAATCTTAAAAAACTGGCGGTCACAATTTCCCTGGAGATACTCACGTGGCAAGCACGATGCAAACAGTACATCAACATGCCACATTCCCAGCCACTTTCGTCATTGGAATTCGGAGTCCATGTGTATCTGGACATCCAAAAAATGGCCCTATGGGAAAAATTTTGTGAAGATGTACACAAAATTTTCCTGACCGCGGTGTACGTTGCACCTCACTCCATGTTGCATGGTTGGCTGGACCTAGGTTTTGAAAGCAAAATAGCAGCAGATGAGGCTGCAGTGGTGCGCGTAGTGGTTGACCTCCCCAAAGGGCAACGGGTCATCAAAACTAAACGCACCAGATGGACAAAATCAAACCAAATTTTCCTCACGTTCGACTTTTTGCCTACTACGGTAAAACGTGACATTTTGGAGCAACACCTGAAAGATGGTCTCGCCATATATGGCGAAATACAATCTTTCAAAATGCAACGTTTCACGCTGATGCCACACCTGTGCACCGGCAAAGCCATCACAGTTCTGACCCCAACTGAGGAGATCGCGAAGGACCTAACCCAGATCCCGCACTCCACCTTTATTGACATCACAGGGCACACCACCCACCCATTCCGGGTAACTGTGGACAGCGCGCCCCCCATTTGCACCCACTGTGATGCGTTCGGCCATAAGGCACACGCATGCCCCATCAAAGAGGGTGTTACATTCCAAGAGCACCCCTTGGCGGCCATGGCCAGCGGAGAGGCGCACTACAAACCAACCACAAGCACCAAAGAGGCTTTCCCGTGGGGAGCACAAGGCTGCTACCTATTGGTAAAGCCCATCTTTCCGCAGGAGCAGAAGAAGGCCAAGCAGGCCCATAGGACTGCGGCCAAGGAAGCGGCCAAGGTCACCACCACCATCCCACACTCACAACGCCAGGAGGACATGGAGACCTTCATGGCGGAAGCAACTTGGGAATCCATCACCCAATCAGATTGGGAGGCCCAAGCCAAACAGGCCACTCAATCCGAGGATCCGATGGGAGATTCGATCTCACCCAATCGCTGCACCCAAGCCCCAGTTGAAACTGACTTGTGACCTATCCCAACCAAAAAAAAATTTTTGCCCCACTCGACGGTGCACCGAACTTATCCGCACCGCAAAAATTTGTCCGACGTCAGGAAAACAAAAAGCAAAGGCCAAAGCCAACGCGACTCTTTCCACAAAAATTAACAAAAACCTTGACAGTGTTGCTGCTAATACCCACGCTGCTGTGAAAGCCCGTGGGGACCTGGAAGAGGCTGGTGGGCCAGGGGCCCCCCCCTCACACCTAAGGTGTGATGGGGGAAACCTTCACTCTAGGGATGCTGAATATCGCTGGACTCAAGGCCTCCCCATCCTGGGCTAGGAAACTGAGTTTTTTACAAAATAATTTACCCATGGATATCCTGGCCATCCAGGAAACCCACTGTCCACGAGGTTCCGAGGATGCTTGGAAAACAATGCTCCTACCATCCCTATCCTTTTGGTCGAAGCACTGTGGGGTGCTAATTCAAAAAACCAATTTTTTCAAATTTACATCTTCATAAACATTCCTAAATGACCGAGTGCTCGTTGTCACCTTCTCATGGGCTGATGTTGCACACACAATCGTCAACATTTATGCCCCAAACGGTGCACAAGAGCATCAGGAATTTTTCTCGTCAGTCAAATCCCTCCCGCTACCCCCCAATTCTTTCCTAATTGGTGACATGAACTGTTGGCTAACCTCACCAACGGACCGGTGGCCGCCCTCACCCCACGCCCCACAGGGTCACGTAGAACTACGCGTTCTAAAAGCCACCCTTGGGTTAATGGATGCGTTGCTGCGACATGCCCCACTGCTTGAAAACATGACGCGTCCCCACGTCCACAACAGCCAATTAAGGTCCATGACCCGCATTGACCTTATTCTAGCACCAGCGAAATTCCAACCCCACATCTCCCACTTAAAAACAACGAAAATGGAATTCTCTGACCACCAACTGGTCTCAATAACATACCACTTACCCGTCACAGTTGCAAAGGCCCCACATTGGTGCAAAATCCGCCCCCCAGAGCTTGCGTCGCCAGGATTTTCCACGTGGGTGGAAGAGGCAACTTTGGCAAAATTGTTTGTTGCACCGTTTTGCGTGGACCCCATTTCCACATGGGCAACTATCAAAGAAGACACCATCCGCCACTATCGCCATCTCTCATCCAGACGCTCACGAGCCACATTGGCGGTTATATCGCATGCACTGGCAGAATTGGCCCACTTGAAGTCCAACATTCCAGCCTCAGGATATAGCCCTGCATGGGGCCAGAAGTGGGCGGAGGCAGCTGCCCACCTCAACGCACTTGAAAGGCAACACAAACATCGGGTTTATGTTCAATACAGGGCCACACGCATCACTAAAGGTGACAAGTGCACCGCATACTTCTTCAAAAAAAATTTTGCACCATGCCAGAGTGTGGCCTGCACACAGGTGCGAAGATTGGATAATTCTATTGTGGACACACCGGCCGAAGTGGCAATCAAAACGTAAAGATATTACTCCGAGTTATACCGAGCTGAACCAATTCAGCTGGCCGAAATGGCAGAATTTCTTGACAGAGCTCATATCCAAACCATTTTCTGATACCCAGAAATAATGAGTTTAATTACTCCAAACGAATTATGGACTACCATTCGCGGTGAACCAAACCGAAAATGCCCAGGCCCAGATGGCATTCCATATGAGTCCTACAAAAAATATTTTAAATATATATCCCCATTGCTGCTAGCCTCACTCAACCAAAGCCTGTTGGAAACGCGCCTCCTACCAGGACATGAGGCTTTTACAGTCACACTCTTCAAGAAAGGGGATAGGCTAGACTTAGCCAACTGGCGCCCCATTTCTCTAACAAACACAGACACCAAAATTTTATCAAAAGTCATGGCTAACCGTTTAGGGACTATAGCATCTGCCACCATCTCTCCAGAACAATTTGGTTTCATCCCCAGAAGGTCAATTTGGGATAACGTGCACTCTGTGGCTAATGTGTGTCAGTCCACAGCCTCTGGGGCACTTGTATTCTTGGACCAACAAAAGGCCTATGATAGAGTAAACTGGGAATACCTTAGGGCCTGCCTCCAACAATTCCGCCTCCCTCCCCGCTTCATTAACTGGGTGATGCTGCTCACGGAATCTGCAACAATGGCTGTGCGCGGCCCAGGTTTCCTAATGGAAGTAGTCCATCCTCAAAGGGGCCTGCAACAAGGGGACCCCCTGAGCCCACTCTTATACAACTTCAGCCTTGACCCACTACTGCGAAATGTGAATGCCCAACTCACTGGGGTCCATGTGCCAGGCCAAACACCAGTCAAGATGATGGCATTTGCAGATGATTGCGTGGTGGGGGTGTCTAATAACAAAGATGCACGCGCGCTTGAAGCCCTCATCCAGGAATATTCCCGGGTAAGCAACGCGGCACTGAACGCCTCCAAAACTGAAATCATCCTCCTTGGTCGGTTTCAGAACTGCTGGGCCCCAGCAAGTAGTTCCCAACCCAGCCCAGCTGCTCGCCCAAGTCCACGCCTTACTAACTCAAAACACACCGCTCCACTGGTGCTCCCCTTTGTGCCGCGACCTACCATAGGACCGGTGCGCCATCTGGGCGTGTGGTTGGAGGCAGGAGGATACGCGTCAGCAGTAATGGAGGGCCATATACTGGACAACGTGACGAAGCGAATCGCCTCTCTCAGAGACCACCCTACTACCCTCACTGGCAGGGTTGTTCTTGCCAACTCTATGCTCCTATCCAAAGTCTGGTTTGGAGCCCACGCCATCCCCTTCTCCCCAAGCTTCTTCAAATCCCTGTATGCTTTGCTACAAGGTTGGCTTTGGTCAGGACGCCCTCCACCAGTGCGGCTAGAGGTCATGTTTGGCCCTCATCATCATGGTGGCATGGGCCTACTTGACTTCAAAGCCCATGCCCGCCAAGATCCTAGGCACCTGGATTGCGGCCATCACTGCTCCTACACTCCCATCCCAACACTGGTCCCGCGCGGCCCACTCCAACTTCTCCCGAGCCTTGGGCCTCAACAATCCATCAAACCCCCACTCCCTGATGAAATACCTCGCATCACACACATCAGCCACAGGTCCTCACGGGACCAAAACCCACTACAAACGAATCCTACTCTCCATGCGAAGTGCAGAGTGGAGAATTCGTATTAGTGGACATACAACCTGAAGAGGCCGCCCCTCTCCTCAGTTCACACAAGAGGTACAGGGGCTACCCATCCATGATGGCGTGATCCCTATTCGACCCCAAGTCCTATCCAGGGTGGACTACCTGGACATGATGGACATCCCTTATTCCACTGAGACCCAAAAGACTATCTGGAAATACGCACACCATCCTCTGTTGCAGCCTCAAGTCCGCTCCCATGTGTGGCGCTGCCTGAGGCAGGTGTATCGTACAGCTGAGCGCTCTAATGCTTTACACTCATCCTGTGTCATGTGTGGCCAGTATGGAACGCTGTTTCACCGCCTGGAGAAGTGCCCCACCTCTAAAGTAATATGGCGCGAAGTCCAACGTCTGCTAGGCCAGGATCAAACACATCCCTTCAGTCTGTCAAGAGATATGTTTGCTTCATCAATGGCCTCCCCCCTCCCCACCCTCCCTTCGTGCTCTGGTGGTTGCAATCGCCATGTGGACTATCCACACGATTGTCTTGGATGCCATCGCCGGATCCATTCCCACCCTCCCTGAAGCTGTCCACAGATTTCAGTCTCATTTGGTGGATCACTTTCAAGCGTGGATGTTTGGATATCTCCCACCACGTCGCCGGCAGCTGGTCTCCTCCTGGTTCCCAGTCTGGTTCATCAAATCAGACCCCTTCCTCCATACGTGCTCAATAGTGGCTACGCCCCCTACACACGTTCCCTCCCCTTCCCATAAGTGGCGTTCCCGCTGGCAACAAGAGATAGCATCGCTTCTCTGGGGTGCCTCACCTGGTACTAAGTTTTGTCTCGTCTGAGTCATATTCGGAAGTGTCCATCCCATGGTCAGCCTTCCCGCAATAAATCAAATCAATTTTTAATGGTTTTTCTAAGCGGTTAGTAGTTTTGGGTTGGTTAATAAGCTTAATGGTTTTGTAAGCAGTTAGTAATTGGTTGATTCGATGTTAAGTGGTTTTGGAAAGTGGTTGGTGGTTTTGGTTGTTTCAATTTCAATAAGTTTAGTTTTACAAAGCAGTTGGTGACTGGTTGATTTATTATATTCAATAGTTTAGCTAAGTATTTCAGAGGTTTATCAATATGTTTTATCTATTGAACTATAAACACCGTAAAGAAGCATGGGTATCTGGATGCTAGTTCATATAAAACCACTAACCACCAAGAAAAACAAATTGAACTATCAAATTAACTAAGCTATCAACTTCTTTCCTAAAACCATTGAGCTCATTGTATCAACATAAAGCCACCAAATTCAGCAAAACCCCATTTGGTGAACTTACAAACAACAAAATATACTTAATGTTTATTAAAATCTATGAACCTAACAAGATAAACAAAGTTACTAAAACAGCTGAAATGATATACTTTTACCATTAAATTAGTATATCTTTTTTTTTTAAATTTAAATACTTTTAATAAATAGCCTACAATTGTTCCCAAAATTTATAGAGTTTTTTTGCCAATTTGGTAGTTTTATTTGTTCATGTGATAGTGCATCCTATATAAACATATAAACACAAATATATCTATAGAGATCTTTTGCCTTATAGTGCTACACCTTTGAAAATTTTTGACCTCCCCTGTGCTGAGTTTTTTATATTTTTATAATTCTCTGTGTTTATCTGATGATAGAATTAAGCAAACAATTTACATTATCAGCTATATATATAAAGTTGAAAAAAGTTAAAAAATAAACTTAGAACAGGGGAGTTAATGTTTAAATCCTAGGGAGCGTCCCCTCCATTTGGATTGGGAGTGTTCCTTTTCCCATTCAAAAAAGGCAAAGAAAGCCAGAAGCCCCCTCATCCCCCAGGGTGACCTTGCTCATGTGGTGGACGAATGGTGGGTCACTGCTTACCCTTTAAAGACCCCACCCGAACCAAAATTCTTATGTCTGAAGAATTAATATGGCGAATTGAGGAGATCTATAGTAAGTTGGCAGATAATTGGCATCCACATGGGGCGAAGGGGCCAAACACAATTAGCAGCAATAAATCTTTGGTCTTAATAGCTGGTAGTTGTATACCATTGGTAACAAAGCTTAATGGTCTTGCGCATCCAGAGGAGAAAGCATAAATGTCAAAGATTTGGTAACACTTGCCAATGGCATTGGGCAATGAAAATGTTGTCGCTGGTTTGAAAACCTCCCCAAAAGTATCAGTAACAAAGCTTAATAAACGTGCACTTTCTATGAAGAATGCGCCTAATTCAAATTGTCAGTGGTATTTCCAATGGCACCAGATCATCATCAAAAGTTGCCACCAGCTTGGAACCTTCCCCTAAAATTACAAAATCCCAGTCCTAAGAATCCTGCTTGGTCAAACAGACGTTAAAGCAACAGGCACAGGTGGGTTAAGCCCCAAACCCATTCCCAACCTTTTGGGATCACCCCTATGTGGGGTGGCCCTGGGAGGTTCACATTGCCCATCAGGTGAGATGCCATTGCGCTAATTATTGAGACTGTGGTAAACTGCAATAAGCGTCCATGGACAAAGTGACAGCAACTTGGCATGTTTCCAATTCTTTAGAAGTTGTTTCAAATTAAGTTCATTTTTCTCCACCCCTCACTTGAAGTTCTCCAGCTTAGGTCAAATCTTGATGGCCCCAATCCAGCGCTTTCCTAAGCTCTTACCAAATTAATCATCTATTTAAGCAGTCATAATACACTGAGGAAACTGACAGTCAATTCTCTTTATATCAAATTCAATAAAAATATTCCTGTGCTAAAATTTAGTAAATAATCTCAAAAATCTTCTTTACCAAATTTCCTGTGACATCTGCAATGTGACCAAGCAGCCCGCATAGCAACTGGGTCATTCCAGTCATACTTTCAACTTTGCTTTTTACAATAGTCACTTGGGCTTATTGTGCCAAAGCCGTTTTGTCATTTCCCCAGTTTTGGAGCTCCCAATGCCCAGGCCATTGACCCTGAGGTCGCAACAGCTTGGACCTCACCAGGTTGTTTTTCTTATGGGTGGCCTGTCAGCACCCCGTTGCTACATATCTCCCATCTTAATCTAGCGTCGTTTGAGTGGCAGTGCCCCTGGCATTCTGCCTCATTTTTTGGGTGCTTCTGAATCCCAACTGGAAGGCCAGTCTAGATTTTACCTTCTGTCTCCCTGACATAATCGACCGTCCATTGTTTCTGGCCATTTTCGCCCTCAACATTGAGATGGGTGGATCAGTGGTCACACTTTCCCTATGAATGACCTGTCAGTAGCCTGACTTCTATTGTTTGTCTGTTCAATTGTCAATATTATAAGTAACTCCCAGATGGCTTTGGATGAATTCCTTCGTGGCCAAATTGTTCCATTACCCTCTACTTTCCCTTCACTCCACCCTCCAAATGGGACCTTCATGATTAGTTTTTCCAACTTGGCCTCATGTTCTGAATACAATGTTGACTCAGTATCTGTATTGGTTCCAGTCCCTGATGCCACCCCTGCGGCCTAGTTGGGTTAC
Organism: Massospora cicadina; assembly: GCA_022478985.1. Taxonomy (NCBI): domain Eukaryota; kingdom Fungi; phylum Entomophthoromycota; class Entomophthoromycetes; order Entomophthorales; family Entomophthoraceae; genus Massospora; species Massospora cicadina. The sequence continues at coordinate 42,873 of JAKSZP010007902.1, forward strand.
TCCATCTCACCTGTCTGCAAGTCAATGGAATTCCAGCCTGAAAAGGATGGGATTTAACCTTTGTTCGCCCCAATTTTGACCCTATAATAAAACTGGCTCTCCCTGATTTAATTAAAACTGCTTCTGAGTCAGCAGAAATGACCACATCTGCCAATAAACATAATTACGCCTACTTTATATTACCAATAAAAATCTGTTTTGAGAAATTGATATGACTGGACGATAATTCATCTAACTAATGGATTATATTTACAATTTGTAGGAGCCTCAAGATTAAGCAATAAATATATCGATGCAAAATGAATTTATTGAAGTAATTATGGTTTGGAATATTGAGGAAATCTGCCAAGACTCTGATGATATAATGAAAACCCTAAATTGGTAGCAAATAGGGAATACTAAGAGAGAGGTAAAACTGACTAAGATTATATTAACTAAGAGTTGAGCATGAGAACAAGAAGGGGGAGATCTTTTTAAAAAGAAAGAGACTAGTAGGGAAGTGTAACAGAAGTAGCCGTTAAGTTTAATATTAAATAATTGGTATTGTCAGGGCAATATCACCTTATTAAGTCTTAATTATTATTAATTATTGAGGGTCAGCAATCCACATATCGCTCATCCATTGCTCAGTGGGTTTTATCCTGTGCAAGCTGTTCATCAGAATCAAACAAATCTGCCAAAAGTTAACAGTAGTGCTCACTACAGGTAGCCATTGATTAAAAACTAAAAAATCTTCATAATTTTCAAAGCGATGGTGCAAATGGCTCACCTTGAAAGGGTAGTACCCCAGTTTGTCAAATTGTCTCATATGCGGAACTGAAGCTAGCCTTGGGTACACTACTCCAGGCTCAAAAAATGCTTTTCTGAGAAAATAAAATTAACTGAGAAGCTCGCCAAAGCCTTTTGCCAACTGCATATGGTGGTTGACCAAACCAAACAAACTTACCAACCTCTTAGGCAACACAACCAATTGGCTATACTGTGCAGAGTAGAAATTAATAAGGTTGTAAGGTAGGAGGAGATTTGCAGTGACTATCTGCCCCCATTAACTGTGACAGAGACATACATGGGTTTTTTCTAGCAGTTTAAATTCACCGTAAAGGAGGTTTCCAATCAGCAGAAAGATAAACTGTTGTTATCCGCTTTGAATGTTGCGAGTACCAACCAGGTCACATGTTTCCTTAGGAATAGTACCATAGCATATTAAGAGGTGAAGGATACCGTGATTTGTCTGTTTGGGGTGTGGCAAAAATGGAGCGGCGCAAGGCAGAGTTTTTGACTTTTCAGTTTCAAAAAAATATATCTTTGGTGGAGTTTGTGGAGCGTTTCATGGCTGAGGCTCATGTGTTGGTGGGAGCGAATATCTTTGAGTTTTAAAAGCCCCAAGGGGCTCCTAGTGTGGGCAACTATTGCAGGATGAAGGCCTGGGGTACTGCCCCCGCCACACTAGGACTGCGCATATCTAAGCACCACTTAAAATGCGGGCCTGACTGCAATTTGGAGTAGCTCACGCTACCCCCTAAACTGACATATACCCGCCATGTTTAGGGACTGGGCAGCTCGTCTGCACCAGCCAGGACAGTTGATATGCCTCTCATCCCCCTTGTGGGGGACAAGACCTGATGACCCCCAGGGTTAAGGACCCTGAGGGGGAGAAACTGAAGCCCTCCCCTTTGTCACCTGCTTTTTTAGCGGAGTTATGCTCTCTGGCACCTTTTTGTCCAGGAAGCCTTGGAGTCCTTTTGGATCAACCTTAATTTTTTGCATGATCCATTTCGCTACCAGCCAGCTCATGCTGACTAAACTGGCAGCTAGCCAAGCTTCAGGACAACTCAGAAAACTGCAGCGTTTATTTTAGGCAGGTGCACCAAAGTTCAACCAACCAGGATTGCCCCTCCTTTGTCCTGAGGTCCGAGCCCATGCAACCCCAGCTCGTGGGGAGGCCGTTTGACAGCCACCCTTCCTAACTCATACCCCCCTTCCTGCCCATATTCTCCCCTCAGGGAGTTTTAGACACCCACAAAAACAGGTTGGCATGGTTATTCACTACTATCCCGCACTTCTTTCAGGCCACTACAGGACCCAACCAATGTGCCTCTCTGGGTTCAGGTGTTAGCTACTCACCCATGTTTCCACAGGCTTTCCCTGGTTGCACCACGCGGAGGCCACAGCTTACCCTAACTAGACCACCAGGAGCAAAATATATCAACTAATGAGGAGGTGGGCGTAGCAATGATTGCGGCTGTTGAGACTTATTGAGAATTGTATAATTCTATGTCTTACATTCTTCAAAAGATGCGGAGCTATTAAAGATTGTCAGTCATTTACGTCATCTATACGTCACTTTTAGTGCTCCCTATGTGAAATAGAAAGCCCCTGCAACTGCTGCTGATTCTCCATTGGTATTGGAACAACGATGACTTGGTTATAATTCTCTGTGGTCACTCATTCTTTAAACACACTGGCAAGTCCTTTCCGCCTCCATTATTATCAACCAGTTAGTCCTTGGATGAATTACAATCCATCAATTAGTTTCAGACCTGGATCTATGGGTGTGATGCAGAGATGAGTGCCATTTACAAATGCTTGTTTCTCATGCAGCCAACGAGGCCATTATGCAGCTAGCTTTCCAGGCAAACTGAATGTCAATGCAGTACCAGTTGCCCTATTCAAACAGGGAAAAGGTCAAGCGAAGTAGAGACGGGACGCTCTGCTTCCACTGATCCAAACTTATCTGTCCCTGATGGTTCTCATGAGTCGCTTTGTGCCAGTCCATTACTCACCTCAACAATTTGTTATATTAACAAATCCCTATGATATATTGGCCCCGAGCTGAGGGAGAGACACCAATAATGCAGACACTGAGTTCCACCAAGATATGCAAAAACCATACGCCTAAAATTATTGAGTGATTAATCAGTTGATGGCAAACCTTCAACACATGTCGCAGCTCTAGAGGGGATGGAAGTGGCGATTCCAGTAGAGAAAATTACCCAGGAGTATCCTCATGTTGGTGCCATCATTCACACTTTTCTGGATCACCAAAAGCCCTTGGATGTCTATATATTAAACACCAAATGGTTTTTTATTTAGAATGTACATAGTGTGACATTTTTATACCAAATACCAAAATTTAGGCTAATATCAATACAGGCGCTCCTGTCATTATAATATCCACCAGGCTCGTAGCTAAGCTTCCATTGAAACCAGATGTGGACCACAGAGTAGTGTATGGGACCATGGGGGCACAGATCACTGTGTCAGAGGGCGCATACAGCGCATTGCTTTTGAGGTACAGGTTGGTCAGCGCATCTGCTCCAGCAGTGGTGTTGCATATTACTAACTATAACATGATGATCGGCACTGTATTCATGTGGCAATTTGAGGCCACGGCCAAAATGGCGGATGAAACCATCAGTATCCTAGAACAACTGATTTGCATTTACTTTACCTCCAGTGGAGTTCTAAAAGACCCCATCCACTCCAGCCATATCAATCTAGCATATAGCAATGGGGTAATTCCTGTTTGATATAAGCAGATGAAACAGAGGACCAGAGCCCTTACTAGCTAGAATTATGAGTACAACTGTATTCTTCTAGGGCAGCAAGCGCTTTAAGCATACCTTCAGGGCATCATGTCATACTAGGGACAGAGCTCGAAATATATGTCCCAAAGGATTCTACAGGGAAACGGTGAGGCCCTACCAGCAATCCCAGCTTGAACCTCATGTGGCTCCTGGGTTACTGTTTCCAGGACAGAGGGAGGTGAAGGTGTTGATAATGAACCTGCAGAAGGAGACAATGACGGTCCAAAAGCATCAAGTGTTGGATTTATTTGTACTTGGCCCCTATTGACAATATTCACCATAAAAAGATTTTGGTTCATGAAAGACCTCAGCCTACCAGTAAAATCCCCACTCAGTGTAATGGCAGTGGTTCTTCTGGAAGCTTGGTTAGGTTGTCAGGGGAGCATAAAGATAGGGTGATGGCCCTATTTGAAAAATACCAAGATATTTTTGCTTTCAATAGCCACAATTTGGGGTGTTACAGCAGGGTAGTGCATTTGGTAGACACAAGAGATCACCCTTTCATTTGGTAATGGTATATCTTTTGCTCCAAGGCTGCGGAGTAAGTAGAATCTGATGAGGTATACAAATTGATTGATCAAGGGATGTTAGTGCCATCCAAGAGTCCGTGGACATCTCTGGTGCTCAATGTTAAGAAAAAGATGGCACAAGATAGGTAGTCATCAACTAATGGAAGCTTAATAGCATCACAAAGAAGGACTCCTATCCTCTTCTGCGGATTGATGACACTTTAGGTCAGCTGGGAGGCGCTAACTACTTATATGCCATGACTTGATAAGGTGGTATTGGCAGATTAAGTTGCCAGTGGTGGAACATGAGAAATGCGCTATAATCACCTCAAAAGGGTTTTTCCATCCTACACGTATGCCACAGGGTTTGTGCAACGCCATGGCTACATTCCAGCGTGCCATGGATATGATCTTGAGTGACTTGAAGCTGTCCTGCGTTCTGATATAACTCAATGATAAAAATGTGTTCTCTTGGATGTTCACAGAGCATCTTAACCAATTAAAACAAGTGTTCCACCGACTTGATGAATCTAATATCAAGATCTAGCCTTGGAAGTGTCATTTTTCAAGGAACAATTGGAACACCTTGGGTTTGTGGTAGACTCCAAAAGACTTAAACATCAGCTGGTGAAGGTGGAAGCTATAAGTAAGATGACTTGGCCAGGCAATAAGCGAGATATCTAAGGGTTTTTTAGGGATGGTCAGTTACTACTGGCGGTTCAGTCCTAATTTCAGTTGTATTGAGGCACCGCTCTTTGTGTTATTGAAGAAAAATTACACCTTTGACTGGACTGAACGATGCCAAAAGGCTTCTGATGTCTTACAGACTGCGTTGGCTAGCGCGCCATTTTGCAATGCCCTAATTTCAAAGAAAAATTTATTGTGCAAAAAGATGCTTCACTTTCCTCTGTAGGGGCAGTACTATCCCAGAAGGATGATGACGGCGTATAGCACCTTTCGTCTTTTGCATCTGAAGCCTAAACTGTCATGAGCGGATTTACACCGTGACCAAGTGAAAGTTCTTAGCGGTGATATATTATATAAACAGTTCTAGGTATACCTCCATGAGGTGAAATTTAATGTGTTAACAGATCATTAATCCATGCGCTGGTTGCAGAATCTTTGGGAACCTGAAGGACGGCTTGCGCAATGGTCACTGAAGCTCCAAGCGTATGTCTTCAAGATTATACACCAGCTAGGGGCGAAACACCTGAATGCGGACTGTCTCTCACATGTACTAACAATCGCCATCAAGGAAATTTGGCATACATAATGTGCAAGAAAATGATTGTGGGCAATAATCACGATGAGTTGCCACAGATTATCAAAGTTCTGGATAGGCTGCGATGGGATACCTTTGTGCGTGAGGGCGAACTATATAATTGGATGGAGAATTGACGCTGAGTTCCCAAAACCTTCCACTAGACCTGCAATTATTACGGATGCTCATAGAGAAGTAAGTCATGGAGGGTTGTGAAAAACACTGGAGTTCTTGCAACCCCATTACTAGTGGGAGAGTATGTACTATGATGTGCTTGAAATGGTTGCTTGTTGTCACAAGTGCCAAGTGGAAAAACCATTCCACAAAAAGACCACCTACCAGCTGGTTAAGCCTCATTTTTCATGGCGTGCAGTTTCTCTAGATGTGGTGGGGCCTCTGTTGACTGGTGTGAACCGCTTCAAGTATATAATGATAAAATTTACCATTTGACAAAAAATGGGTGGAAGAAAGGGCGATTAACAATTTAGGAGCTGTCACCACCACCAAGTTCATCCTAGAGTGTTTCATACAGTGACATGGCTGTCCGCAATTTATCCTCACAGACAATAGAACATTTTCACGTCACATATCCTTCTCAAGTTGAAAGAACTAATGGCAAGTCGTGGGGTCTTGACTACACCCTACCACCCTGAATCTAATAGAATGGTGGAATGGGTCAACGGAACCTTGGTAAATATTCTCCACAAACTTGTAAAGGATCAGCCTTCATTATGGAGTACCCTCTTATCCACCGCTGTCCTCACATACAATATTAGCTACTACTTATCAACTTGCAAATGTCCTTTGAAACTACTTTATGGAAGACATCCAGCATTGCTGCATTGATTTATTCCTGTGTAAGAGACTACTGGCGGAGTTGTGCCCCACCGCTATTTGATCGCCTTTACAGACACGCTGCTAAACTCCAAACTGAAGCACATTCCACTATTCTGGCCAAGAAGATTCTTGATCAGGCGGCTGACCAATGTAGATGCAGCAGCCTCCCACAGTTCGGGGTAGGAGATCTTATACTGTTCCATGACCAACATGAGTTTAAAAGAAGAAACAAGCTTACCAGCATATGGATCAGACCGTTTGAGATAACGTAGAAGACTGATGTTGACGCCTATAGTATTAAGGAACTCATGGGGGGTCAGATTATCAACCAAGTACATGCAAAGTTCCTTATGGCATATAAGTAATAGGAGCTTATTATTCAGTCAAGGGGGGGTAATGTTGAGAAATTGATATGACTGGACAATAAGTTACCAATCCGGTGGATTGTGTTTACAAGTTGAGGGGAGCCTTGAGATTAAGCAATAAAAATACCAATTTGAAATGAATCAATCGAAGTAATTATGGTTCTAAAAATTGAGGGAATTCCGCTGAGGCTCTGATGATATATTGAAAACCCTAAATTGGTAGCAAATAGGAAATTACTAAGAGGAAGGGTGAAACTGACTAGGATTATATTAATTAAGAGTTGAGCATGAGAACAAAAAAGGGGGAGTTCTTTTATGAAGAAAGAGATTAGTAGCGAAGCGTAAGAGAAGTAGCCATTAAGTTTGATATTAAATAAATTGGTATTGTCAGGGCAATAGCTCCTCATTCAGTCTTTATTATTAATTATTGAGGGCCAGCGATCCTCATATTGCTCGTCCCTCAATCAGTGGGCTTTACCCTGTGCAACCTGTTTGGCAGAATCAACCAAATTTGTTAAAATTTAACAATCTGTATTGGGGCATACAAGATGTCCTTTGAGGCTTTGGTTTGCACTGGAGCAGCGGGCAACTGCATGAGTTTTGGAGTTGACCAAGAAGTGGGACCTTTGGCTTGGACCTTGGGCTAGCAGTGTTGGTCACCCCTTCTGCCTTATAACCATCCTATAAATAATGGCGCCCAGTACCCTTCTTAACTAACCAGTTTAGTTTTTGTTATCACTTCTCGAAATGTTTAACCTTGTGTTCCTAGTGATTTTGGGTGTGGGTTGGTGGCATCAGCATGTGCAAACCCAATTGGAATTTAACAAACTTTGTCTTCCAAAGTTCAGGTGAGGGTGAGTTTCCTTTAGCATATACCCTTACAAGGCTCAAAATTGTGGATTAATTTAGTCCCTTGTATCTCCTATAGTTCTTCCGCTAATTTTTCCGCTGCATTGATGGGCTATCAGAGCATTTTTGACTCTGAAAATTCTAACCGCCTTCCCCCACATACAAAATCCAATTTGAAGTTTAAGACTATGGTGCAGGTGGTGAACATAAACTGTCCACTGTACCTGCATACAGTGGAGTGGAGGCTGCCCTCAAAGCATAGTTGGATGACATGCTCAAGAAGGGTTGGATGTTCAAGGAGACCTCCCCAGTTGCCTATCCCATCACCTTTGCTCTTAAGGCTGATGTTTCCCTTTGTCCCTGCATGGAATGCAGACACCTCAACAATATCATGGTTCATGATCCTTACCCACTGCCATTGGAACAAACATTGGCCAAGCAAATGGAAAATCATGGGTTTTTTTAAAACTCAATCTGGTCAACGCCTTTAATCAAATTCTAGTGAAGGAAGATCTGGAATGGCTTACTGCTATCCAGACAAGATGGAGCATATTTCAATCTTGAGTGATGCCCTTTGGGCTGAAGAATGCGCATGCAACATTCCAGAGAATGATCAATAGCATGCTAGGGGATCCTTAATTTTCATGAGCAGTAACATGTATTGACAACATTATGGTGCATACTCACATCCTCAAACAAGTTTAAAGGTCTTGGAGGCAGTGGTGGCTGTCCTGCATAAGGCCGGCTTGTTCCTCAAGCTGTCAAAGTGCGAACTTTATCAGGAAGAAGTTATCTTCTAGGTTAATCTTGTCTTAAAAGATGGATATGACATTCTGCCCAGCAAACTGGATGCCATCCATGAGTAACTAACCTCAATGACTCAGAAGCAATTGAGAAACACCTTGGGTACCATTATATTCCTGAAAGAAGTTTCCCCACGCTCTAACAGCTGCCTGCTCCTCTCCACCATCTCACAGGAAAAATTTTCCCTTTTGCTATACACCTGAGTGCCAACAGGCATCTGTTTCAATTAAGGAGGTTTTTTTGTCTCCTCCCATCCTTAAGCATGCAGATCCCACCAAACCCTATATTGTAGCGCTATATGCATCTTCTGCCGCAGTAGGGGCTGTCCTTCTTCAAGAGCATAAGGGTTGGAACACCCCATTGCATATTTTCCCTTCAATTTTTCCTCCACAGATCATTCCTTAGCCATCTACAATAAAGAGTTTGCAGCTGTGGCGTAGGCGTTGACCCACTGGTAGTATCTCTTGAAGGGTGCTCAACCTGAGTTGAGTGTGTTGACAAATTACCAAGTTCTCCTATTTCTGCAAACTGCAGAAGTTTTAGGACCAGCAGGATCAGACCTACTAAAATTTGTGCAGCTTTAATCTTAAATATGAGTTTGTGAAGGGAGCGCTGAGTGTGCTTAATGAGTTTATTAGTTAAAATCCTGCACCTTGCTTTGTAGATTTGGATGAGGTAACCTCGTCACAATTTTTTTATCAAATCAAATTTTTTTTCTATTGCTTCTTCCCATTGCCTCAGTAGCGGATTAAGGTCTGGATGCACCATTGATCTCAAGGTTCTAGTGGCCCAGATGGCGTGCACATAGGGGTTAGGCTTTTAGAGCAGCTATCACTTCTGACTACCAAGCATTCACTCTATTCTCTGGCTGGGGGGCTTATCCAGTTTTGGTCACGCCTGTGGGTTCCACTTCTCCTCCAGGATGTAGTTATCTGAGCCTATCATGATCTACCTTCAGTTGGCCACCCGGGAACAAAAAAATATCAATTTAGTTAAGCATACCTTTAATTGGCCAGGACTATCAAAAGATATTCTGGCATGGATTGCTGACTGTATATCATGCGTGTGGGCTAAATAAGACTGGTTGGGTAAGAACGGTCTCTTTCACCCTCTGCAGCAGGTGTAGGATCTGTGGACATCAGTGTCGGTGGACTTCATTGTTGAGCTGCCAAGCTTTACTGGGTTTACATCAATCAAGGTGGTCATAGACTGATTCACTAAATCTGTTTTTTATCTTTTGCTCATCCAACATTACCTCTAAGGAGACCATCCTCCTGTTCATGAGGCACATGTTCTCAATGTTTGGTCTACCACAGGAAATCATCAGCAACTGCAATACCCAATTTACGGCGCAGTCTTGAAATGAACTCTTAGTATTTTTGAAAATTATGCCATGTTGCTCCTCCGCATACCATCCTCAGTTGGAAGATCAAAATGAGTGAGTTAATCAAAGCTTAGAATAATATCTCCAGTGTTATGCTGCAGCTGCTCAGTTTACATGGGCGGACAATCTTCCGCTCACCCAGTTTGCATATAACATTGGAACTCAACTTCCACAGGTTTCTCACTGTATGAAGCCACTTTAGGGTATAACCCAACATTTTTGTTAGCCTGTGCCTTTGCCCAGAGGTGTCAGCTGCAGCCAACCATGTTCATCAAATACATGCTACCCAGTCCCTGGTTTGGGAACACCCAACCAGGGCCATTAGCGACTATAAATAGTTTGTAGATCACAAGCGTCTTCCAGAGCACAAGATTAACTTGGGGTCATATGTTATGTTATACATGTGGCACTTGCACATGCGGGTTCCCTCACATAAGTTTGCAAGCAAATGTAAGTCCCTCATTTTTGTATAAAAGGATTTGGATAATGGCGTCTTCCGCATGAAGTTACCAGCTCACTGGAAGCAACACCCCATCTTTCATTTCTTTAAGCTGTCCCCATTCAAGGGGAAAAGTTTACCTGAACCCAAACCCATTCTGATCGTGGGATCAGAGGAAGCTGAAGTTGATGCCATTCTGGATTCCTGGCGCTCATGCAGATTAGTTCATCAATTAATTGCTTGTAAGGGCTACCCAGCATAAACAATACCTGGGTTAGTGCTTGGGACTGCGCAAACTGTTTTAAGCTTGTCAAGGCCTTCCATGCGGCCCTTCCCAAAGATTGTGACGCTGATGGAGACTAAATTACCCAATTCCTATAAGAATGTTACCCTCACCCAATTCCCCAGTGGTGGCTCTCCTTTTAAAAAAAAAGTATAATGTAAGTTTGGGGGATCACCTCTTGCGCTTAAATTGGGTGGTATTCCCTTTCATTTCAAAGATTGGTCCAAAAAGGCCAGCTGTACCCCTCGTCTCCCAGGGCAATCTCGCCCATATGGTGGACGAGCGGTGGGCTATAGTCTACCCTTTGAAAGTTCCACCACCTATCCCAGTGTTGACAACCAAAGAAAATTTACAGCAGATTGGAGAGACCTGCATTTAGGTCTCAGCAATTAGAAATCAATGCAGGATGGATATGGTGAGTCCCTCCCCTAGGCCAATCTCAAATCCAGTGAAATTATTTAAAAATCATTGAGTCTTCCCCTCCAGCGTCAAAACCTCAATCCACTGAGCCCCACAAGTCTGAACAGGCGCCAGAGCAATCAGGTAAGAGTTGGGTTGGGCATCCAAAACCATTCCTGAGCATATGGGACTGTCCCTACATGGGATAGCCCTGGGAGGTTCCCAATACTCGCCAAGCAAGATGTCACCACTCAAATTAGTTTAATCGCATCAAGTCCACAATTCAGGAGTCCTAGGACAAACCATTGATGACTCAGCCAGCTTCTGACACCCTTGGAGGAAGTTTAAATTTTTAATCCCCACACTTAAAGTTCTGCTGGTTTAGATCAGACACTTTAGTGCCCCATTTCATGTGACCCAACGTTTTTCTTAAAATAATTAAGCGTTTAAGCAATTATCCTCACACAGAAAGGATTGACAGTCAATTTTCTTTCCAAAATTTTCAAAAAAAGTTCTTTTTCTGGATATATTTTTTGCTTATTATAAATTTGATCTCTCACAGTATCCTGTAAAACCCGCTAATGTTGAATTATGGGGTATGTTACAAATGGGCCATTGAAGCCTTTTTGGCAGCTTTGGTGCCCTCTGCCGTTAACTGGTTTAAACGTTTTAAGAGCTCTAAAAAATTTTCCCCTCATTAAATCAATCCAATACCAGAATCTCAGCATTTTGTGGACAAAATTGTCCCCACTCTGGGTGAGAATTTGCACTACCACTGATGGCTCTATTTCAACCCTCTCACTGGGTAAACCCAAACCTGACATCATAATTCAGCACTTCTCCACAGCTAAGGCTGCGGGCTGTGGAGCTGAGACAGCCTGGCTTTTCATCTGGGTGCTTCTCACTCTTGTGTCCCAACGGCGCTCATTGTTCACCTACTTCCAAGCCCTTCTAACGTCATCTGAGTAGCATTGCCTCTGGCATTCCGACTTGCCTTCTGGTTGCTCTTGCATCCCAACTGGCAGGCCAGTCAAAACTTTATTTGCGTCTTTCCAGACATATTCATTCAAATATTTGTACATCATATCATCTTGATTTTGTTTGTGGTGCATTGTAGATGTTGGTACTGGAGCTTCACAGGCAACAATAGGTAGTTGCTGCTTCTCAAGCTTTTTTCTTTCTTAATACTTTTTGCTCACTCCACATTTTGTTGTTTCTTAATCTGAGAATTTTAGTTGTTAAACTTCATTGTTAAAAGCAGATTTAGTCAGACGCCATGTTATTAATACTATATACAGTAGCAGTGTATTTTTACCACAATATAAAAACCCATCAATCCACATTTTAGAATTATTAAATTTTAGCAAATTGGGAAAATATCTTATAACCACTTAACCAAAACATTATATCACAAAATTAAGCAGATAATTACCAACCTCTAGACAAAATCACTGGGCCTTTCAAATTAATAAATTATCCACTATTGTCAAGTAATACCATTGAGCCTCTTTTATCAATGATTTATTCACTACTGTTAACTAAAACCATTGATCCTCTCAAACTAATAAGTTACCCACATTGTTAAGGAAACCATTGAGCCTAATGAAGTAACAAATTAACCGCAACTATTAACTGAAAAATTGAGCCTATCAAATTTTTTCATTAACACTTACCAAAACCATTGAGCCTAATAAAATAACCAAAATCCTATATGTACATGAATCCTAATACTTAAGCTTTGCATGGTGTCATATGATAGTAATATTTCAGGTAACATGGTAAAATTTTATAGTGGATTATATGCCAAAAGATATATACCATATTAATATATATAACTGTAATGGGAATTGGTACTGGGTGAGAGGTTTGGTGTTATTTTGATACAATAAACTCAATGATTTCAAGTAGAATTAGATAACTCTTAGTTGATTTAAATAGTTTTAATTATCAAAATAAAAAACATACTAATTGTCATCTATAATACTTTATTTTAATTTACTTTTTAGCTGATTTTGTTAATAAAATTATCAGATACTAAACTTAATAAATGTCATCTAAAATATTATAGGCTCATAATGATACGTCATCATTTCCAACCTTATATTTTGAACTTATTTTTAGCATTAAGACATATACATTTCAAAAAAAATAATTCAAATTAGTCCATTAGTTTTGGAGTAATGCGTGAACAAACAAATAAATTTAGCAAAAAACCTCCATTAAAAAGCTCTAAAAAGTATAAAATGATTGAGGAATTACAAATCCTCAATAAACCCCTTTTTGAAGTTAGCGCCATATTACAACACATTTTATAGAATTTTGTTCACAGATATCTATTAAAGCTTATATTGTATTGGGTCCAAGTGTAAAGTATAAGCAACTTATAATATACAGTGCTAGGTATATATTACAAATGGCTTTTACAAGTCAATTTAAATTATGCCATTAAATTCAAAAAGGGCTTTATTATGGATTCATAATTTTCTGAATTATTTTATACTTTTTAGAGCTTTTTAAAGGAGGTCCTTTATTCATAAAATTTTTGAAGGAGGTTATTTTTCCATTTTTTGAATGCAGTTCTTTTTTTGAAAATTAAAGCCAGTTCTTTTTTTCCAAAAAAATAGTCTTTTTTAAAAGCTCTTTTTTGCCAATTTAAATTTCAGAAAATTACTATCTCTATATATAAATTTTGAAACTTCACTATTTTTGTATATAAAAAATTATTGTCTATATATTATGTATAGTATCTCATAACCAACTATACTATAAATCATTTTATCACATTTAGTTAAAAAATTGGTCAATCTATGCTAAAATTTACTGATTGCCATCTACAATAATTCATTGTATTAACTTATTTATCTGAGGTAAACTAGCCAAGGGGACAGACATTACCAAAATTAAAATTAAAATTAAAATTAAAAACTAATGTAACTAATTGGTTCAGACAAAACGCCCAAATGAGCAGATTGCTTGAAACACTTTGAACAAAACAACAAACCAGGTGGGCAGTGGGAACCGCTTATCCCTCCATGGCAGAAGGTGAGGGGGGAGATCATCTTTGGCAGTGGCCTCCTCTTCCCAGAATAGGGTACATGTCAAGGCAGACAGTAAGGGCGTTGGGCTCATTGGCAGCATGTGGTACAATATTGTTTTTTTAGTACTAGATGGGTGGTACAATTTGTTAATGATTGGTATTTCATGGAAATTACCAGCTAGGAAAATGGCACTGATATATTTGGCTAAAGATTTTTCAGCTTTAATGTGGGTGTCTAGGAGCTTAACAAAAATGGCGATATTGGTTTGGGTAATCTTAGCTTTTGGATTCCATGCTACAGTTACCAAGTTTTGGATAGCATTGTTAACATTTTTATGTAATTGTTTCACTGTGATTTTACCCTTTTGAGTAAGATTTTGGGGATAACAGGAGGTGGAATTCCTCCTGTGAGCATTGCCACTGATTTGGTGGCAGCTTTATGAAGGGGGCAACAATATGGTGTTGCAGCTGCTTTGACTGCAAGCTGGTGATCACTGCAAAATTATTTGGCATTTGGCCATGGGTTATATAGTCAAGGGTGATATTTGGCGTCCCATTCTTCATTAATGAACCACTTAATTTGCAGATATGGTTCTTCAATTAGATTACCTGATTCATCAATTTCAGCCAATAATTTCCGTGGGTTCTGGTTGAATTAAATTGGAGAATCAGCATATAGTTGAGGTTTGGTTGATTCATTGGAGGAAGCATGGGATCAAACTGGGATCTAATCCAATATTTGATTGGAGGAATCATGTGTGGCAAAGGGCGAGGGGAAGACTGATTGGTGGCTTCATGTGCAGTTGCAGCCACAGGCTTTGGGGGAGGGGAGGTATGATTGTACCCCATGCCAGAACTTGTACAGGGTGGGTGGCAGATTGGAGGTCAGCGGATGAGTAGTCTGATCTATTGGAAGTGGCTAATGAGGGGAACTTGCATTTCAAGTGGTCCAACTTGAGACATAGCGGACAGATAATCCGCCCGCCCTTGATGTGAGCCCAAAACGGATAGTCAGGCACTGAAGGAATAATGGCACAAGGGGGAATCAACATGGAAAACTTTTCTAAATTTAGAGCTGATTGTGGCATACGCCTGAGGTCCAGCGAGTTGTGTGGCTCCATTTGGGACCACAAATTGTAAGATGGGGTTGGAGCCATAGGCTTCCAAACCATCCATCAGCTCCTGGTGGAGCACTGCAGGGGGAGGTGGGTGGGCAGATCAGTAAACTGGACCACCAAAGTGGTGTCCGCTGGGAGATGGGTTCAAGTTGTGGGAAGAGGGGTGTCCTGGAATACCAGGGGCACATTTGCTGCAGTGGCAGCATCAGCTTCACTTGTGAAGCCAAGGTCAAAATACCCCTATAGGGGCGGAAATCTATAATTCTAGCGGGTGTCATCACCACCTGTGCCATTTCAATAATGGCTAGGTTGTGGTAATGGAAAAGTTAACCATATTTGACCCTTAGGCCATAGCACATGTTGCTCCAGGGGAGCACCAGGGGGCAGCGAGGTACTGCTTGGGTATGAGCAAGGTGGGCGTCAAGATCCTTGGGAGGAACGAATCATCCCATGGGTTTGGGTTGACTGGGTGAGCCAGTCTGAGCACATTTTCCTGTGGATGGAAAATGGCGGAGGGAGTTTTGCCGCTGCCTCACACTGGAGCAGCTGATGGAGAATCTGAGGACATCATAGTGAAACTACAACGGGCGTTTAAATTTACTTTTTATTAATTCATGTAATTTAATTGGAAAGTTATGCCAAGCAGAAAGAGATCAATCCGTTGTATTAAATGCTTTTGATTTTATTGGTCAATCTGTGCTAAATTTACTGATCATCATCTACAATAATTCATTTTATTAGTTTTGTTGCTTTTACTGGTCAACTTATGCTAAATTTACTAATCATTTACAATAATTCATTTTATCAAATTTTGGTGATTTTATTGGTCAAATTATGCATAAATGATAGCCATATATATAAATTTAAGCTCTTTTACTATGCATCATACTTGCCTGATTTTTATTATACCACAGCCATAGGACATTTATCATGGCAAAAATTGATTTTAAGCTATCACTTCACCAATGTAGGAATTGGGTATATTTTTTTAGTACTAGATGGTGGGAATTGGGTATATTCAGCTCAACATTCTCACAATTGATTTCCATCACTTCAGGTCCATTTTAATATATTTACTAAATTAATGGACAGATACTGGACCAATAATTACAAAAGTAAAATGTGCCCTATCCAATGGATTAAAATACTATAATAATCAATTAGAATAGTAATTCCCCATTTGATGAATGTTAATTTTTTATCTTGATTAGTTGATTCTACTAGATCATTATAAGCACTGAAATATCCCTAGAAAAGGGAATAAATACCTTTGGTTCTCATCACAATAAAGTATCAGATTATAGAGTTTGACTTCCTGTTTTGTTTATAATCTTTAAGTTTTAAGAGATCTACTTCCCTTGGAGTTTTTAGTCATAAACATCCAAGATGACCAATGATGACCACCAAATTGACGACCCTGAAAACTTTGAGAGTTATGTTATGCCAGCTACCCACCAGGGAATACATTAAATCCCCTAGTTCCCTGAAAAATTAGTGATCCTAACAGGGAACCTGAAAATGCCTTCCAGAGCCAGTCTGCTTTCCTGACTTTAATGAGACTCTACATAAGGTAAACCCCAGAGAAAAATAAAATGGTACAATAGATGAATGGCTTGAAGCCTACAAATCCTGGGGCGATGACTATGATGTTAGTGACCGCCAACGAATCTGCGAGGTGCCCAGCCTTCTAATAGGAGTAGCAAGGAGGTGGCATAGTGCCAACCTCCCATCTAACACCTGAGATGAATGGCAGGAGCGTGCCCATGCCAAATTTGGTTATCATCCACACAACTATGAGAAAAGTTCCAGAGCATGCGCCTGAATGATTATGCTATCGTCAACTATTTTCTGGATAAATTTGAAGATCTACTTGGATAATGGCACCATTCTGGAACCTGACGCTATGAGGATATGGACCAACAATTTACTGGAGTGGCTTATTAATGCCTTAAAAGAACCATACTTGAATTCTGTCCTTGTTACTCAACCTTCATGTGCTGACCATGCCATTAAAGTCTGCCGCCAATATACTCTTCTAGATAGCCATTGGCCTACAAAACCAATCACCAGATGGCTGGAGCTAGAGGAGGAAGAATCTGATAGTGAGGCTATCACAAACTTCCAGCATATCAGACCTCTCTCTGAGTTTACCACGCAAATGAATTCCCTCTCAGAGCAAGTACAACAGCTCACTATGCTAATATAAGGATGGCCCCAGCGAAACAACCTTCACTGCCACAATTGTAATGAGTCTGAGCATCATTTCAGACAGTGCCAAAAACCCCTTCTTCTGGTGTAAAGTGGTTAATTTAGATGGAAAGTGTCCTGCCAGAGTTAGTCAAAGAAATAATGATGCACCTCCAGCTCCTGAGCAGGCAAAGTTTCCCAGCCTGTACCCTATCAGTACTCTAATCCGCCAATGCCTTATGGGGGAGAAACAGTAGGACTCTATCCGCCATATCCCTTGCCCTATACAACTCCACCACCAAATGACTACTATGGTATGAGGACAATATCTTACAGAACACCTACGTTGGGCCACCATCAGGACATTCTTGGCCCCCCTCCAACAGATTGAGTATTTATTGGCAAATCCTGAAGCAGAACAAGCCTGATAACTCCTGCTGGCAGAAATATATGCTGCCAAAAACGGAAATACGAAGAATTAGCTAGCCACAATAGGTATGACCCAATCAAAAGAATTAGAATTGATGACCTTTTGAACCCAGAGCAGAATAAACCCAATGAACTCCATGGAGTACCCATGGAAGAATATGATGAGCCCAAAAGAAAACAAAACGATGCCTCTCTTTATTTACCTGATTTGCCAAGCAGGCTATAGAAAACTGGCGGCCCCAACATTACAAAAAAACCAGCAGTTGTCCCTACAAAAACCCATCCAGTACTGAAAAAATTAACTGCCACAAAATTTGAGTACCACAACAACCTATGGTGCCAGTTACTAACACAGTGTTATAATGACCTAAGGGGTCTCAGCTACAAAGATTAAAGAAACTATTATCACAGTACCCTTGGGGACTTGTGCAAGTCCATATAAGAGTTATGAAAAGACCTTCATCAAGCCATTGGTCTAACCTAGCTTCAAAATGGAGGCCAAAAACAGGAATACCTACTCACCAATTCAGAAGCACCCCGCACCATGGGGTCCCTCTTTGGATATTCAGTATCCATCCTCCTTGGTACAGGCTCTTCTGAAAATATTGTGCCAAAGAAGTTCCTTTTTGGACATTGGATATGAGGACATCCTTCAGAGTGACATGGTCTTCCTGATGGCTGGGGGAACTCAATAAGCTTGTTGTGGTTAAGTATACACCCTTCCTGTAGAGATAGCTGGCAAAATCCGCTATATTACAAACAAACAGACCTTCCCAAACAAAATGTGTCGACCACCCAAAAGTGAGCAAAACACAAATGAATGAGATCACAACCAATAAGGTGGGACATTGGCGAGCCGCTCATCTCATCATGGCGGAAGGGTAAGGGGGGTCAGGGGGGTCAGGGGGCTCATCCTTGAGTTCCTCAATATCTAAAGCGCGGGCCAAGGCAGAGAGCAAGGGCGTGAGGTTATCAGCGATATGTGGGAGGAGATCTTGGAGGACCAGTTGGCCATAAAAATTGCTATCATCGTAAATTGCGCCAATGTAAGTGGACAAGCATTTATCTGCTTGAATGCAGATGACAGGAAGTTGAAAAGTTAAAGCAGCACTAGCACTGGTAACTTTTTCTTTGGATTGGGAAGCAGCAACCACTTTCTGAGTGGCCTCTGCAGTGTTGCAATGCAACTGGAGAATGGTTTTTTGAGCTGTAGGGTGTAGGCTGGGGCAGGAGTGGGAATGGGGAGACCTTTGGCAAGCGTTTTTTCTGTGTGGACAACAGCATGGAAAAGGAACTCTTTTTTGGTTGTGCAGCAATTGCCACAGTGAACTGGTGTTGGGTGCACAATACACTATCATTCAGCTGTGGGGCATAAAAGCGCCAAGGGATTGCAGTGGGGAAATGTGTAGGGAGAAATTTCCTCATGTTAACATCAGTGTCTTAGATCACATTACCTGATTTGTCAGTTTCATCCAATGAGGACCATGCTTCATGTCATATAAATCCACATTTTCTACAATAGGAATGACAGAGGCTGGCGATTGGGTTGAAACTTGGGCTCAAACCATTGTCCAGGGTGTTACCTGATTGGTGGGAGCATTGGTGGCACCAGATTTAGGATGGTCCTGATTGGATGCTGCAGATGCAGCAGCGGCAGCAGGTTTGGGAGGAGGGGGAGGTAGGATGGCACCCCATTCCCATATGGCTGTGGGGTGTCAGGCGGATGGGTAGCTAGAGGTCAAGCCTTCAGAGGCGGCAGAACTGGCGAGGCAGGGGCAGCTATGCTTGAGTGATTCAACTCAAAGCAGGTTGGACATATGGTTATCCCACCCTCAACTCAGGCCCATAATGGGTGGTCAGGGACAGAGGCTATGAAGGAGTGGGAGGAATCTGCTCAGCGACATTATTGCATTTAGGGCTGATTGTGGCAAATGCACAAAGCCCAGCAAGGCATGTGGCTCCATTAGGGACCACAGATTGAACTATGGGGATATTTCCATATACTACAAACCAGCCATCAGCTTTTGGTGAAGCACTGCAGGAGGGAGATGTGTGGGCAACCTAGCAAACTTAACCACCAATGTGGAGTCAGCAGGAAGCCAGATGCATGTGATGAAAATTGGGGTGCCCTCAAAATATAAGGGGCACAGTTGCTGCAGTTGCAGCATCAACTTCACAAGTGAAGCTGAGGTCAAAGTACCCCTTATAGGAGCAGAAATTAATAAACCTGGCGGGTTGCAAAAACGCCTGGGATATTTCAATGATGGCTTTGTCCATGTATGGGAACAATTTCCCATATTTGACCTAAAGGCCAAAATGCATATTAGATTGGGGAAGTACAAGAGGGCAGCAGGGCACTGCCTGGGAGTGTGCAAGGTGGATTGCAAGATCCTTGGGCAGCACGAACTAACCAAAGGACTTGGTCTGACTGGAATATTTAGTCTGAGAGCATTTTCCCACTGGGCAGAAAATTCTGGGTGGGTTTTCGCCACTGCCCCACATGGGAGCAACAGGTAGTGGGGCTGTGGACATTAGTGGGTCCGTGTAATGGCTAATTTGGCTAGCTATTTGGTTTTGTAAATTTAAATTTGCTCAAAAGTGGGCTTAAGTGGATCAAAAAGTGTATGTTATCTAAAATACGCTATATTGATGCAGTAGTTTTTTGTCACAACCACTTCCAGTTGTTGCTTTCCTGACAGGCCTTTAAGGAGTTTGGAATACACGCCAACTTTGAATCATACTAATTTTTTGTAAACAGAAAAAAGAATGAAGCTTCTGATTGTTACATATTATAGCCCAGAGAGGCCATCTGACACCCCTGCGCAACTGTCTACCTACTGGTGTAATGATTTAACAGAAAATTAATGCTAAACCCACTTGGAGGATCAGAAAAAGGAGAATTTATCACAGCTGCATAAACAAATTGAGACTCTTTTATGCCATGATGGTGATGATTTTCCACTATCAACCTTAGATTTACACCAGATTGATGTTGGTTATGCTAAACCCATTGCCAGACAACCCTACCACCTGCCACTAGTGCAAGAAATTTTTTGAAGCAGAGATCAAGAATGGGCTAGTCAGTGGTCTCATTCGCCCCTCTCAATCACTGTGGGCATTCCCTGTTGTAGTTGTCCTTGTTATAATTTTGGGCAGTACTGTTGGGATCCACCATAAGGGTTGCACAGGTCAAACCACTTGAACAACAGACAGATGATATGAAGATTGTCAGTCCTCAAAGAATACAAAAAATATAATAAAATAGGAGCAATTTCCCCAACAACCTTTTAATTTATTTTAACATGTACAGCGACCCCTCGCTGTTCTGCTCTTTCTCTACTATTAACAACCTCCTCCTTTCAATCGTCCATCTCACTTATATATCAGTGACTTTGTACAATACCATTCTCATAGCTTATACTATTCTTTTCCGCCAATTCTTATTGCTTTTTGGCTAGTATTCTTCAACTTCTTATCACCCTAATTTGAGGCAGTCTAAATTATATTTGTTAAATGTCAACATCGCCTTATCACCTTAATTTGGAGGCGATCCAATAACAACCTATTATAACCCAATATCACCTCTTCTCAAGTCACTTAAAAACTCATAAATATCATCCTAGTCGGCAGATTCTCACCATTCCTCTGTAACTCTACAGGGCTTATCATACAGTCATATTGAAATCTTGACATTCCTCAAGAAGAATGTAAAACTCCACTTGTGTGTTGACTACATCCCTCTAAACTGAGTATCAAATAGAAATGCATACCTAATGCCACTGATCACTGACATCTTTAATACCATGTGAGGCGTATAGTACTTTATCAATATTGATTTGTTCTCTAGACACTATCAACTGGCAAAGGAGGAAGAGTCTATTCCAAAAACGGCGTTTGTCACCAAATTTGGACAATTTGAATACACTTGAATGCCCTTTGGTATTACTGGAGCTCCTAGAACCTTCCAAAAGATTATGGATAAATTATTTCGTGGATTGAAAAGTTGGTTTGTCACTGTCTACCTTGATAATATCACCATCTATTCCACTGATTTCATTCAACAGCTGCAGGACCTAGGAGCAGTACTTAATTGGATTAAGGAACCAAACCTTGGGATTAATGAGTTAAAGCCGATACTCTGCACTACAAATCTGAAGCTGTTAGGGCTTATTATCTCACTAGAAGGAAAACGCACTAACCCTAAGGTTCAAGACATTTTTACTTGGCCTATCTCAAACAATTTAGCTGAACTCTTTAGCTTTTTAGGAACTATAAACTACTATTGGTCCCTATATTCCAAACTTCAGCAAAGTAGCTGCTCCATTATACTGACTCCAGAAAAAGGGAACCATTGGGACTTCAGTGATGCTGCCCACCAGAGTTTTGTCATCCTTAGAAATGCATTGGTTCAAGCTCCTATTCTGATCTTCCCCAACTTTGACAAAAAATTTCAGGTGTTTACAGATTCCAGTGATTCTGCCATTTGGGCTGTGATTACATAGCTACAATGAAATAAGTAACTACCTGTCAAATTCATCATCAAGAAATTTGCCCCAGCGGAATACAACTACTCAACTTATTAGAAAGAGGTTCTGGCTGTAGTTTTTGCTCTCATAAATTCTGGTACTATCTGTTGGACCGGTGGGTCACCATATTTACTGAAAACTCAGCAGTAAGTTTTCTGCTAAATAATCCCATCCAAAATGGACGCCGAGTACTCTGGAGATATGAGCTAATAGAGTTTGATTTAGAATTTATGCACCTCCCTGGATGGCTCAATGCAGTTTCAGATGGGTTATCATGAATTCACAATAGCCTAGTGGGACTAGCAATTTTTCATATGGGGTAGATCAATATTGAGAAAGAGCTTCTGCAGATATGGAAATTCTTAGAAGATTTTGAAGTGCAAAGTGATATTCAGGATATACCATAATTTAAAAAATTTTGTTCAAAAATTTCTAACATTTGAAGGGCATCTGTATATATGCACCAAAGGATCCATGGCCCATGTGGTTCCAAGAAATCCATACATGCAGTAGATGAAGGAGGCCCATGATGACGCTGAACACTTTGGAGTATAAACCGCCTGGTTGAGAATGTTTGCTGTATACTGGTGGCCAAATTCCTACACTGAAGTCAGTAACTATGTATCCACATGCCATGCCTGACAAGTCTTTGCTAAGTCACCAGGTGCCCAGAAACCCCTGAACCCTAAAGCAACATCTGGGCTATTTGAAATGTGGGGCCTCAACTTTATGGGACCTTTAAGAGTTTCCACTGATAGATCAAAGTATATTCTAGTAGCCACTGAATACTTCAGCCGTTGGCCTGCTGCCAAAGCAGTTACTTGAGCTGATGCAGACACCATCGCCCAGTTCCTATATAAAGAGGTACTTACTTTCTATGGACCACCTTACCTTATCTTGACTGACTGGGGATCACATTTCAACAAATAATAGTTGAGGAAATAATGGCTCAGGTATGCACTTGTCACTCTATGAAAACAGCATACAACCCTCAGTGTAATGGCCTAACTGAATGTATAAATCAAGCACTGATACATGCCCTATAATGGAGCATTACAGAAAACCCTGATAAATGGCCTAAACGCTAACCCACCATCCTTTGGGCATACCAAACCAAAATATATAGTACTACCAAGCATATGCCATACAGCTACTGTTTGGAATAAAATTTTATCCCAACCCATTGGCCAAGTAACTCAGCTACCATTTCTCATCAACTTTCCACCTAAGACGATCTGACATGGAGAATGTCAGGAGAGTATCTGTAACTCTCCATTTCCCAGCATGTTGGTGAAGATTGCACAAGGCCAATATCAGGAAACCAGCTGATATAAGGGCAGCTGCTAGTGCCCTGCAGATGGTGCTGAAGCAGCTAACCACAAAAGTGGTTATCCACAGTGGGAAACCTTCAATGGAAATGACAGGGTGCTGGTTAGGAGCAGTAGGGAGTGGCACAGGTTGGAGGGAACCTGGGCGGCCCAACGGAGCACCAAAAGAAGGTCTTACTGTGGTTACAATCAATTGGTTAATATATTGCGAGACCTCCTTGAAGAGGTTCGCGCACAGGTTAACTGGAAATAGCATAGAAATGTGCAAAAAATTGGTTTTATTAAAATGGAAAGACGACCAACAAGGAATGTTGGTCAGGGGAAAATGTATTTAAGCTTGGACAGGGAAATTGGGGTTATGCCACAGTGGGCCCAAGCAGTGACTCGCCAATAGGGCGATACTTCCATCCAAGTTACTAAAATAGGCTGAAACTGATTTCACTCGAGTTATTGACTGAAGTTGGATTCGACCTGAGCGCGTTATTTCATAGCAGGAACGGGTTTTGAACCCTTGTTCCAAAACTAAGCACACCAAACCATCCACCTTAATTTGGTGAATAGTTCATTTTAACACAAATGCCTTGCTGCAAGGCTGGGCCCTAGGTTCCTCCTCCAGGCCAACCTGAGCATACCTGGCCTGCACCCAGCGCTGGTCCATGGTATGCTTCAGGTCTGGAAGGGCCTGAAGTTTCACCTTTTGGGCTTTTTGGCGCCCAGCCTTATCTTTAGCATTTACCCCCACAATAATGTCATTGGCACATGACATTACCCTCTCCTTCCTGAGGGGCTCCACCCCCCTCCAGGGGCATGAGCAAGGGAGAAGTTCTTGTGAGTGGGGGCCAACTTCATAGCAGCAATGAATGGAGGTGACTGTGAGCCGGCGGCCTGGGGGAAACGCTGGTGGAAAGCCTCTATCAATTCTTGGGCATGGGCGCAATCCCGCACAGAAACACAACTGTTCTCTGCTGCATCAAACCCCTTCCATGACACCAGGTACTCCAGTCTTCTCTTCACATGACGCGAGGCAACAATCTCCTCCACTTCCCACTCTGGCGCCCCACCCACGAGATATGCCTCAGGAATCTCTGGAGGGGAGCCCTCAAACAACGTAAGCTTGCTCTCATGGAAGACAGAAAAGATATGAAACGAGGGGGAAGATCCAACTGGTATGAGGCGTGGCCCACCTTCTTAACAACACGGTAAGGCTAATCCTCTTAGGTCCCAGATTCTTGCATGGCTGCTTGATTGGGATGTTTTTCGCATCCAGCATTACCAGATCTCCTTCTTTATATGCTGGTCCAACCCGTCTCTTACTATCTGCGTTCTCCTTGTAAGCCTGCATGGCCGCGTCTAAATTCGTGCTCACCCCTTTGTGGACCTTCTTGATCATTTTTACAAAGTTCACCACCGCTTCCACCTTGGACCCACAAGCAGGCTCCATGTTGAAGGAGGGATTGAAGCCATAGTTGGCAAAGAAGGGGGAACAACCGATTGATGCATGTTGCACGTTGTTATAACTAAATTGGGCCATAGGGAGATGAGAAACCCAATCCAAATGATCTGCGGTGGTGTAACACCGCAAGAACTGTTCAAGGCACTGATTCACTCATTCTGTCTGCCCATCCAATTGGGGGTGATAGGCAGTTGAACAGCAAGGGCGGATTTGCAGAGTCTTACACAACTCCTCCCAAAAGACAGAGGTAAACTGGGGGCCCCAATCACTCACTATTTCCTGGGGGACCCCATAAAGGGCGAACACATGGGTAATGAACAGTCTAGCCATCTCCAACGCAGTGACCGTGGTCTGGCAAGGGATAAAGTGGGAGAACTTCATAAAACGGTCCACCACCACCATGATAGCATTATAGCCATCAGAATTAGGTAATTCCACAACGAAATCAATTGATAGGGAAGTCCAAGGGCCCTCAGCCTTTTGGACTGGTACCAAAAACCCCGCGAGAGGCTGCTGATTCAGTTTTATTTGGTTGCAGACTAGGCACTCTTTACGATACTGCCCTACCTGAGTGGCTAATCCCTTCCAATTGTAAGTGCGGCGGATAAGCTCAAGGCTCTTCGCCTTTCCTGGATGACCAACAGTGATTCCATCATGATGGTCCCAGATGATTTCCAGGCGAGGTGGTCCAGCAGGAACCCATAAGCGCCCCTGGAACCACACCATCTCATCCTTCACGTGATAACCTCTAGCAATATCCTCCTGATTCAAGGCGCTCTTTGCAAGGACCATAGTATATTCAGCTGACAATGGCTGAGAAAGGACCACTTTTCTGAACATACCATATTCCTCCGCATTTTCTAGAGGAGCAAGCGCTGGCTTCTTGGCCAAGGGAGTGGGAAGTGGGGATGCAATCTGACTTGGCGGAATCATCAACTGGGTATCGTGCATCTCCACCTCCATGGGATCAGGAGCTAGGGCAGGGTTGCGGTTTAAGGCGTCCGCCAACCCATTCTCCTTGCCCTTGGTGAACTCATAAGAAAACACAAATTGGGTAAGGGTCTCATGCCACCGGGTTTGCCATGGGGTTAGAACATGAGGTGCGCGGTAGTACAGCAAGGCGCGGTGGTCTGTATGTACACGGAATGGTTGGGTAGAGCCATGCAAGTGGTGACGCCAATAAATCAACGCCTCCACCACTGCTAGTAACTCCTTGTCATAAACAGCGTAATTCAACTCTGGCAAAGACATCTTCCTAGAAAAATATTCCACCGGATGCTCTATTCCATCTTCACCTACTTGTAAAAGGGCTGCCACTATGGCGAAGTTGGAGGCGTCTGAAGCAACAATAAACTCTTTCTTTGGGTAGACATGGCGAAGAACAGAAGTGGACAGCAACGTACACTTTACTGCTTGGAAGGCGTCCTCCAAAACGGAAGACTACTGTAGTACTTTTGCCCCACTCACCTTATACAAATGCGCGGCAACTTCAGAAAGGTTTGGGGGTGAACTTCTTAAGGTACACATCCCCAAAAAACTTCTCAACTCCTTTACTGACGTTGGAGTTGGCCACTCACAAATCGCCTTCTCCTTGTCTGGAGTTATCATGTGTCCTTGGTCAAACACAACGTTGCCCAGAAACGTGACCTGGGACTTAAAGAACTCGCACTTTGATATTTTCAACGTAAGGCTGGCTGCCTTTAACCGCTCCACCACCTGCCAAAGGTGACCTGTAGGGGATTCCTGATCAGGGGAAAACATCAGGATATCATCCATGTAAGTGACAGCGCATACCCCTAACAGGTCCCCCAACGCTGCATCAATGCGGCGTTGGAAGATAGCAGGAGCATCCTTAAGCCCAAAGGGCATGACCCAAAACTGGAAGATCCCTTTTTGGGTAAGAATGCGGTCAACCACTCTTTTCCCTTTTTAATCCAAATCTGATTGAACGCGTTGAGGCAATCCAACTTGAGAAGACCTTCGCTTTCTCCACATAACGTGCAATCTGCGAATCTAAAGGGATGGGATGGAGGTCTGGTACAGTAACGTTGTTAAGGTTACCATAGTCTACGCAGGGGCGTAAGGTACCATCAGACTTCTCCACAAAGAGTAAGGGGGAGCATACAGGGGAGGTACGCTGAAAAATCGCACCCTTGGCTAACTGTTCTTTCACCAACACATCCAACGCCTCTTCCTCCTGGACAGTTAAAGGGTAAATAGGAGAAGAGATACGTACTAGATCCACTGTGAGCTTGAAGTCACAATCAAACTCAGAGTGCTCAGGGAGTGCGTTGGCAGATGCTGCATCAAAAGAGGATTCCAAACCCCCAAGCAGAAAGGCATAGGGATTTCCACTGATGGCTTCTGCATTAAGGCAAGGATACAAGGGATACGGTGGGGCCAGTGGGGCAAGTTGCTTGGGGCATTTTCTTTGGACAAAGGCACAACAAATGTGCAACCATTCTTCATGGTGAGATACAAGGTATTCTCCTTCAGGTTAGTTCTTAAGTCAAACTTCCGCCACCATTCCACACCCAAAATGATAGGGAACAGGAGGTTTTTGATCACACTGAAGTGATCAGACAAGTGGTACTTGCCAACCTGATAATCCACTGCTCCAATGATATTCAGAGTGGGAATACCCTGGGACGCCCCTCCTCTAACCACATCACCTGGAAAGTAACTCAGCCCAAGGTAGTCGGCTAAGTACTGGTCCATATAGTTTCCAATAGCGCCAGTATCCACCAAAATAGTAGTGGTAAGTTTCCCTAAAGGCGAGGAGAGGGTGGCAGTCAATATAAAATACCCAGAATGGTCTTTATTTATGGAAGATAATGACAACAATTCAGCAAAGTTCTCATTATCTATCTCAAGCCTGCACACAGAATGGGTTTGGGAATCAAAAGGGGGTGGGATATTTGGCCACTCTTAATACTGAGGCCACATACCCCACCATGCCTTCTGCAGGTGCATATACTTGATTATATCTGAAACGAAGTTCCTTCTCCACCTCCTGAGTGCCCTGGATCATGGTAGAAGTCAGCCGTGGGTTCTCAGGGGTAATTTGATACACAGAAATAGAGTCCTCATCCAAGCCATATGACCAAATAAAAGGTTCAGAGATAGAGGCCAGGGTTTCATTATAAAACGCATTTTTAGATGCGAATGACTCTAACCCTGAAACTGTGATGGAATGCCCAATGTACTTAAGGCTAACACCCCCAGGCCTATCTGCGCTGATTCCGCTGGCATTGTCTGAATGCACTGGTGATGAAAAATCTGTTTCACAGAATGAAATTTAGTAATTTTGGTGGAAAGTTGGGGAATCACATCTTTCAGACATCGAAGTGTCTGACTCCACCAGGTATGAACATGAAGGGTGGATACTTTCCAGTTGTAGGCAACCAAAATAACGCCGAGTTGTCCAACCTTCTGAAAAATGAGGAAACAGCGGTGCAGCTAATGACAGCTGGAGCCCACAGCTAATGGCCACTGTTTACACTTTGGAAAAGTTTCATGCGGAAAAAGTTCATGCACATAGGAAAAGGTGGTTGGTCATCTAATGTCAGGAGAGTATCTGTAACCTCTTTTTACCAGCATGTCAGTGCAGATCGCACAAGGCCAATATCAGGAAACCAGCTGATATAAGGGCAGCTGCTAGTGCCCTGCAGATGGTGCTGGAGCTGGAGCAGCTAACCGCAATAGTGGTTATCCACAGTGGGAAACCTTCAATGGAAATGACAGGGTGCTGGTTAGGAGCAGTAGGGAGTGGCTCAGGTTGGAGGGAACTTGGGCGGCTCAATGGAGCACCAAAAGAAGGTCTTACGTGGTCACAATCAATTGGCTAATATATTGTGAGACCTCCTTGAAGAGGTTCACGCACAGGTTAACTGGAAATAGCATAGAAATGTGAAAAACTAATTGGGTTTTATTAAAATGGAAAGACGACCAACAAGGAATGTTGGTCAGGGGAAAATGTATTTAAGCTTGGACAGGGAAATTGGGGTTATGCCACAGTGGGCCCAAGCAGTGACTCGCCAATAGGGCGATACTTCTATCCAAGTTACTAAAATAGGCTGAAACTGACTTCACTCGAGTTATTGGCTGAAGTTGGATTTGACCTGAGCGCTTTATTTTATAGCAGAAACGGGTTTGAACCCTTGTTCCAAAACTAAGCACACCAAACCATCCACCTTAATTTGGTAAATAGTTCATTTTAACGCGAATGCCTTGCTGCAAGGCTGGGCCCTAGGTTCCTCCTCCAGGCCAACCTGAGCATACCTGGCCTGCACCCAGCACTGGTCCACGGTATGCTTCAGGTCTGGAAGGGCCTGAAGTTTCACCTTTTGGGCTTTTTGGTGCCAGCCTTATCTTTAGCATTTATCCCCACAATAATGTCATTGGTGCATGACAGAGAAACAGTTAAAAGATCATGCCCATCAAATAAAGACCAACTATGACAACTACCTCAAAACCCTCCATGTTTTTACAGTAGGAGACCTAGTCCTTCTGTATCAAAATAAACTTATATACTCCTGCTCCAAGAAATTTTTACATTTCAAAGGGCCATTGAGAGTTACCAAAGAACTCCCCTATGGAAATTACAACCTAGAAACCCTTAATGGAGTGCCATACCAGTCAACTAACAATGACAACCATCTCACCTTACCAATATAAAAATAAATAGGGGGAGTATTGAATGGATTAATAATTCTATAATAAACTATTAGAATAGTAATTCCTCATTTGATGAGTATTCATCTTTATCTTGAATTTCAGTTGATTCTCCTAGAATATTCTAGGCACTGAAATATTTCTAGAAAAAGTTATAAATACCTTCAGTTCTTATCACAATAAAGTATCATATTATAAAATTTAACTTCCTGTTGTATTTATCTTTAAGTTTTAAGAGATCTCCTTCTCCAGGCGTTTTTAATCATAAACACTAAAGATGACTGATGATGACCACCAAATTAATGACCCTGAAAACCCTGAGAGTTACGCTACACTGCCAGCCACCCATCAGAATACATCAGAATCCTCTATTCCTTGACAGAACTAAGTTGGAGCATCTTTTTTTGAAAAAGAAAATTATCCAAATAGGGCAAGTAGTTTCAGAGTTATGCGTGAACAAACATAAATAAGAAACATACATACAATTCAAATTGAAAACCTCCTCCTTTTTCAAAGTTGGTTAAAATATATAGGTCAAATTGAGGACCTCCTCCTTTTTCAAAGTCAATTAAAAATGTCGATTTGCCCCATGTAATCACATAAGATCATCAAAAAGGCATGCACATGAGAATTAAGCTTATTAGTGGATTAAATTCAGTTTTCATTTAGGTTATCCTTAAACTTAGGACCTAAAAGGCTATAAATAATTTTAATGTGATTACTATGGCTATATTTAACTATTACTGAAACATAAGCAATTATAATAAACTTTTAAACCTAATCTATACTTTTTTGACTATTTGTTACATGCTAGTGTGTTACAAAGGTTTGTTATGCTTTTTTATTTAACTGAGGTAAGCCGACCAGGGGATGGACATTACCAAACTAAAAATCATAATAAAAAATAACAATTCAAATAAAATGCTCAAAATGGATGAATCATTTGAATCATACCTAACAAAATATTCAACCAGATGGGCAGCGAATACTGCTATCCCTCCATGGTGGATGGGGAGGGGAGATTGTGTGGCTTGTCTTCAGCCGCATCCATCTCATCCCAGAGTAGGGTGCGTGTTAAGGCAGATAGTAAGGGTGTGAAGGCATTGGTGACATGGGGTTCAATATCCTTGATGACTGGAACTTCCAAATAGTTGCCAGCCATCATTATACCAATGATGTATTTGGCCAAAGCATCTTTAGCTTTGAGGTGGGAGTCTGGAAGTTTAACAAATGTGGTAATGCTGGTTCAGGTTATTTTTGCTTTCAGATTCCATGCTACTGTTACCACGTTCAGGATAGCTTCAGTGATGTTTTTATATAAAGTTTTCATATTGATCTTACTTTGTGCAGTAAGATTTTTGGGATGACAGGAGGTGGAATTTCTCCTGCAAGTGCAGCCACAGATTTGGCAGCAGCTTTGTGAAATGGATAGTAATCTGGTTTGGCAGCTGCTTTTACTGCAAGCTGGTGGCTGCTGTAGAACAGTTTAGTGTTAGGTTGTGGGACATATTTCTGAGGCAAAAATTTTGCATCCCATTCTGCGTTACAGAGCCACTCAACTTGCAGCGTCAGTTCTTCAATGATATTACCTGATTTGTCAATCTCATCCAATAATTCTCATAGATTTTGGTTGAATTAGATTAGGGAATCAGCATACAGTTGAGGTTTGTTTGATTCATTTATGGATGCATAGGATTAAACTGGGATCCAATCTAATGTTTGGTTAGGTAAATTATTTATGGCATTGGGGCAAGGTGGATGCTGATTGGTGGCTGTAGGTGCAACTGCAGCATCAGGCATTGGAGGAGGGGGAGGTAGGATTGTACCCCATTTCAGAGTTGGCGCAGAGTGGGTGGCGGATTGGTGGGCATTGGGAAAACTTTTGGCATCAGCGGAAGTTTCTGAGTATGGGCATTTACATTTTGAGTGGTCTAATTCAAATCAGGATAGACAAATTGTCCATCCTCCCTCAACGTGGGCCCAGAACGGATGGTTGGGGGCAGATGGGATGGTGGCACAAGGAGGAATTGCCAAAGAAATTTTTGTAAATTTAGGGCTGATTGTGGCATACGCCCAAGGCCCAGCGAGGCATGTGGCCCCATTTGGGACCACAAATTGTAAGG
Organism: Massospora cicadina; assembly: GCA_022478985.1. NCBI lineage: Eukaryota > Fungi > Entomophthoromycota > Entomophthoromycetes > Entomophthorales > Entomophthoraceae > Massospora > Massospora cicadina. The sequence goes on from JAKSZP010007902.1 coordinate 74,465, forward strand.
TGGTGTTGGTGCTGTAGGCTACCAAACCTTCCATCAGCTCCTGATGGAGCACTTTGGGGGGAGGAGGTGGGTGGGCAAACCAGCGAACAAGACCACCAAGGTGGTATACATTGGGAGCTGGGTCCGAGTTGTTGGAAGGGGAATATTATTGAATATTAGCGGCACCGTTGCCACAGTGGCCGTATCAGCTTCACAGGAGAAGCCAAGATCAAAGTATCCCTTATAGGGGCAGAAGTCAATAAAACAGGCTGGTGTCATCACCACCTGAGCCATTTTGATAATGGCTTGGTCATCATAGGGGAAGAATTTCCCATATTTGACCCTAAGGCTGAAACGCATGTTGCTCTAGGGGAGCACCAGGGGGCAGCAGGGCACCACTTGGATTTGGGCGAGATAGGATCAAGATCCTTGGGAGGAACAAATTGTACCAAGGGTTTGGAATGACTGGGCGAGCCAGTCCGAGCACGTTTTCCTGTTGGACAGAAAATGGAGGGGGAGTTTTGCTGCTGCCCTATGCTGGGACAGTTGGTGGGGGATCTGACGACATTGGAGCAAGACTTCAGTATGCGATTAAGTGTTTGCTTTTAATTTACCAAATTAATTTTCTTGAAAAGTTATGCTGAGCAGAGAGAGCAAAGGTTTGTTATGCTGTATTAAAAAAGTTACATTTTTTCAGTATCTTTTTTGATTGCTAAGGGCTAAAATAGTAACACCATAGTCTTGGTAGCACTAATATGTATTGTTTATAATGCAATTAGCAATAAGCAAGCAATAGTTTTTATTCAAATAATTTTTGCGTTATAAATTAAACCTGACCTAATCAAGGACTGGAACAGAAAGATCTGAAAGCTATGAGTCTAAATTAAAAGCGATCATTACCTGGGCCATTATAGATTGGTACAACTTGTGTTGGGTTGTAATCAGTATGGCTCATATAGTAATGTTTTTTGATATGATCCATGTTGACTGTTTCAGAAACACCTGGGATCTGATAAATTCGACGGGCCCAAGAAAGGATGTTAGGATAGTCATGCGTCATTGTCTTCAAGTTGCACTTGAAATGCCCGTGATATACTGGATCAAACCGTATAATAGTTGTAAATAATCTTATGTCAGCTTCAGTCAACTCATCGCCTACAAGGTATTTGTTTGTTTTAAGAATGTTTTCTACTTTGTCGCAACCCTCAAAAACCCGGCGTACATTTTTCTCATAGGCTTCTTGTGTGCGAGCAAACCCCGATTTATACACCCCGTCATTGATCTCATCATAAATCCACTCATTCAGCTCATCAATTTTTCGCCGCAGCTTTACAGGGTAAAAATTTACACCTTGAACTCCTTCAGGCAAAAGATGATCGAACGACGAATTGAAAATGCGAATAATGATTTCAGAACTTTCGTTATTTACAATCGTATGCTTCTCTTTATCCCATAATACCGGTACTGTAAAGCGGGCTAAAATCTAAATCCTATAAGTTCAAAAACTTTACCACTGTATGAAGGATCAGCTTTGAAGTAAAGTTCACTGAGTCTTTTAGATTTGTAGAGAAAATCGGGGACGGCTCCAGGACACTCTTCGGGACTAGAAAACTTCCACCCGTTTTTATCCAAGTAAAAGTCAACTATTGAAACGGATATAATAGAATCCAATTTTTTTGAGAGCTCTGACAATCATGGTGCGATGGGCCTATAGAAAGAAATCAGCCTCGAATCTATAAAGACGTACCCAAGGACAAGCATGAGATAATATAGGTGATATCGGTCCCTAAAGATAAAACTGGAAAGATAAAAACTTAGTACTTTTCTGCGGAAAACTTGGAAGAGGAGTCTGCTGAAATTACATCACGAAAAGTTGAAGTTTGTCGCAAAAATTCCCCCGCTTTATTTGCAAAGGGCTTTGCTGAATTCTTAAGATCTGACATGATGGTATAAGAAAGTTGTCTTAAATTCCTAAGCTTCAGAAGTAGATAGGGGACTTTGCTTGTGCCATTAAACTCAAAGCGAAACATAGTTTCGCTTAAATGATTACTTGTAAAATGTACGTCACCTTTTTATGGAAAAGTTGTTCGAGGTAAACCCAATACTGTTGGCTTTTGTTTCGGATTTCTGTTCTGAGAGGATCATTTATAAGCTTAGATTGACGTCAAAAGATTATAATAGTTTTACTATTTTCAAGCTTAATCTTTGGCCATCTGCGTTTTAAAGCAATCATTTATGGATAAAGTATGTTTACTGATTTATAGATCAAAACAGTCAACTAAGTCTCTTGATTAGCTAGTAATCAATTATATTACAACTAGTAGCTAACCGAATATAAATTTCAATAGGGTTGTCATGAAACCTCTGAGATCATCAATCCATCAGGGATGTTCTTTATCTCATTTTATCCTTTTATTCATTTTTTCACTGTAGATCCCTCACATGATTTTATACTTCTCTTATCAGTTTTTATAGATAAATCTACTTAATAAAAAAGTTTCACTGACATACTGACATACCTATTGACTGACTGACTACTGACTGACATCTGAAACCTTCGAGTCTGATAGGTTCAATCTATTTAGGTGAGTGGGTGAGAATTGGCAAATCTTATCGAATCTGAAATTATCGAGCCTGAGGGGTTCAATCTATTTGGGCGAGTGGGTGAGGATTGACAAATATCATTGAATAATTCACCAAATTGCTCACCTGAAGCTAATCGAGTCTGATAAGTTTAACTATTTGGGTGAGTGGGTGAGAATTTTGCAAATAAGATCGAATCTGAAACTATCAAGTATGATAGGTTCAATCTATTTAGGTGAGTTGGTAAGAATTGGCGAATATTATTTAATACTTCATAATTTGTCATCTGAAGCTAATCGAGTCAGATAAGTTTAATCTATTTGGGTGCGTGAGTGAGAGTTGGTGAATATCTATATATATAAAACAAAGTCGGGTTAGTTACACCATTTATAACTCAAGAACGGCTGGACCGATTTTTATGATCTTTGATTTGTTGGATTTGTCTCCACCCCGAATAGCAGAACAACTATTAAAACATGGGAAAAATTCACAAAAAAAATTTATGAAGAAAATTTATTTTCTCATATATTTATGGAACGGCTTTTTTTATGATATCTCGAGAACGGATTGACTGATTTCGATGAATTTTTTTTTCTTTCGTCTAGGCCTCGAGAAGTTTCCTCGCGCATTGGAAAAGTGAGAAAATCACAAAAAACTAAAATCCGTATACAACGCCATCTCTGATACATGACAAACAAAAAAGGAACAAAATGAACATGGCGTTGTATGCTGGTATTAATAAATTCACCAAATTACTCACCTGAGACTAAACAAAAATCAGTATTAGAGTTTTAAGTAAATTAAGTAATTAGGATAATCAGCTCACCAGCCGCGAGGGCAACAGTGAAGCTGTTAGTCCGAGTGGCTCAATAGTTGTGTTGGCACAGCCTATAGGCTACAACGTGAGCTTACCATCATCTGATAAACTAAATACCGTAGCGAAGCACCGGTATCTGGATGTTAGGTTTATACATTTTAAAAACCTGCCTAATTTGGTTCACCTAATTAATAAAATACTTTTGGCAAGTTAAGTAGAAGTTGATTTAGTAGTTTGGAAGATATCACATACTCAATGATTTTAAGTATAAAGAAATGTTTTGGGTAGCAGTTTGGTGTTATTTGATTGATTCGATAGGTTTTTTTGTTTGGCCGAGTGGTTGAAGGCTTTTGTTCGAATCGATAGGACACAGTTTAGTTTTGAGGGGTGATTAGTTATTGGTTGTTTTGATAAGTTCAGTGAGGTTTACCTGAGTGGTTTTTGGTTGATTCGATTGAGTAATTAGATTTGGCTGAGTGGTTTTGTTTATCTATAATATAAAATCTAAATTAATAGATTGAAAATCTGAAATTTTATAGACACCGTAGAGAAGCATGGGTAAATCAACTAGTATCTATTAAATTATATCAGATATAAATACCTTTATCCAGTCCATTAAAACAGGTTTTATAGATATCTTAGTTTTCTTTATATCCTGTTTCTAATAATTTTTTAGGATCCAGGGATCTAGGATTTTTTGCCAGGCTGCCCTATAGGACCAACATTCATTTTATTTTCAACTCCCCAATAAACCAGAATATTCATAGTATAAATAATTCCCCATGTAAAATATTCCAGTAACCCAAAACTTTTCTCTCTCGTTGTAATCACTTTTATAACTTATTCAATTCAAGTCTGAATTTAGTTTGATAATCTCATAGAAGAGATTAGTCTGCACCCATGCCAGGGAGCAGTTGGGCAAGTAAGGTAAGAGGCACAGGTGGTAGGCCCGCGACCTCCAACGTTCAAAAATGCCCCGGAGAAACTGGCAGATAGATAAAAATAAAAAAACTGGTGGTTACTATTTCCTCAGAAATCCTCGCTTGGCAGGTGCAATATAACCAGTACATCAACACGCCGCACTCTCAACCACTCTTGTCAGTGAAATATGGAGTCCGGGTATTCCTGGATATCCACCAAACAGCTCTGTGGGAAAAATTTTGTGGGGATGTGCAAACTTATTTCCCAACTGCAGTGTATATTGTATCTCACTCCATGTCATGCAGTTGGCTGGATCTCAGTTTTGAAAACAAGGAGGTAGCAGATGAAGCTGCTGTGGTGCATATTGTGATCAACCTCCCTGAAGGGCAGCGGGTCATCAAAACCAAGTGTATCAGATGGATAAAATCCAACCAAATTTTCCTCATGTTCAACTTTTTGCCCACTACAGTCAAGCATGCCATTTTAGAGCAGTACCTGAAAGCAGGTCCAACTGTATATGGAGAAATATAATCCTTTGAGATGCAACGCTTTATGCTGATGCCGCACCTGTGCACTGGCAAAGCCATTGCAGTTCTGACTCCAACCAAGGAGATTGTGAAGGACCTAACACAGATCCCACACTTAACTTATATTAATATTGAAGGGCATACCACCTACCCTTTCCGGGTAACCATAGACAGCGCACCCCCTATCTGCACTCACTGTGATGCGTTCAGCCATAAGGCATATGCATGCCCTACCAAGGAGGGCATCATATTCTAAGAGCACCCCTTGGTAGCTATGGCCAATGGGGAGGCTCACTATGAACCAACCACCAGTACCAAAGAGGCCTTTCCATGGGGAGCACAAGGCTGCTACTTACTAGTAAAGCCTGTCTCCCCTCAAGAGCAAAAGAAGGCCAAACAGGCCTGCAGGGCTGTGGCCAAGGAAGTGGCCAAGGTCGCCTCCACTATCCCACACTCCCAACACAAGGAGGATATTGAAACCTTTGCAGCAGAAGCAACTCAGGAATCCCTCAACCAATCAGATTGGGAGGCCCAAGCTGATTGGGCTACCCAATCTGAGGATCCAATGGGTGACTCAATCTCACCTGATCTTTGCAACCAAGCCCTAATTGAAACTAGTTTGGTCTCTAACCTATCTGAAAATTTTTTTAACCCAAACATTGGTGCACTGAACTCATCCGCACCACAAAAAATTTATTTGACAGCGGGGAAACAAAAAGTGAAGGCAAAAGCCAACGCAAACCTGTCTGCTAGAATTAAAAAATCTTCTAATAGCATTGCTGCAAACACCCGCACTGCCGTGAAGGCCCATGGGGATCCAGAGGAGGATGGTGAGCCCGGATGCCCACCCCCTTGCACCTAAGGTGCAATGGGGGAAGCCTTCACTTTAGGGACATTGAAGATTGCTGGACTCAAGGCCTTGCCATCCCAGGCTAGAAAACTGAGTTTTTTACAAAAAAATTTACCCATGGACATTTTGGCCATCCAGGAGTCCTACTTTCTGCAAGGTTCCAAGGATGCTTGGAAAACCATGCTCCTCCCTTCCCTTATTCTGGTCTGAGCACTGTGGGGTGCTTGTTCAGAAAAACAATTTTTTAAATTTTTATTGTCTGAATCCTTCCTCATTGGCCAAGTCCTCATTGTCATATTTTCATGGGCTGATGTGGCACGCACTATCATCAATATTTATGCCCCGACCTGTGCATGAGAGCGTCAGGAATTTTTCTCATTGGTCAAATCCCTTCTGTTACCCCCTGACCCTTTCATAGTTGGCAACATGAACTGTTGGTTAAACACATCCATGGACCGTTGGCCTTCCTCATCCCACACCCCCCAGGGTCACATAGAACTTCACGTTCTAAAGGCCACCCTTGGGTTGCTAGATGTGCTGCCGCAGCAAGCTCCGCTGCTCAAAAACATGATGCGCCCCCACATCCATGACAGCCAATTAAGGCCCATGTCCCGCATCGACCTTGTCCTCACGCTGGCAAAATTTTGATCTCATATTTCCCACTTCCACACATCAAAAGTTGATTTCTCTGATTACTGGCTGGTCTCAATAACCTACCACTTACCCATCACAGTGGATAGGGCTCCGCATTGGTGAAAACTCCACCCACCCAAACTCGCGATGCCAGAATTTTCCACTTGGGTGGAATCAGCGACTTCATTAAAAGAGTTTAGTATACCATTTTGCGTGGACCCAATTTCCACATGGTCAGCCTTCAAAGTGGATACCATTTGCCACGCTCGCCACCTCTCCTCCCAACGCTCATGAGCTACATCAGCCGTCATCTCATGCGCTCTGGCAGAGTTGGCACACCTGGAGTCCAACATCCCAGCCACAGGCTACAGCCCTGCTTGGGGATGGAAGTGGGCAGAAGCAGCTTCCCACCTCAACGCGCTTGAAAGGCAACACAAACATTGGGTTTGAGTTCAGTACAGGGCCAAACACATTATAGAGGGCGGCACATGCTCCACTTATTTTTTTAAAAAATTCTTTGCACTGCGCCAAAGCGTGGCCTGCACACAGGTGTGGAGGTCAGACAATTCCATCGTGGATACGCCAGCCAAAGTGGCAATCAAAATACAAAAGTATTACTCCAAGTTGTACCGATCCAATTCAATTCAGCTGGCCGAAATGGCGAAATTTCTCGATAGCACTCACATCCACACCATTTCCCAATACCCAGAGTTAATGAATTTGATTACTCAAAATGAACTCCGGTCTTCCATCCGTGGTGCACCAAATTGGAAATGCCCAGGCCCTGATGGCATTCTGTATGAGTTTTATAAGAAGTACTTCATATATATATCCCCACTGCTGCTTGCCTCCCTTAACCAGAGCCTTCTGGATATGCTCCTTTTACCAGGAGGGCAAGAGGCCTTCACCATCACACTATTCAAGAAAGGGGATAAACTAGACCTATCCAACTGGCGCCCACTTCTCTAACTAACATGGATACAAAAAATTTAACTAAAATCATGGCTAACCGTCTAGGGATTATAGCCTCTGCCATCATCTCCCCAGAACAATTCAGTTTCATACCCAAAAGGTCAATTTGGGACAATGTGCACTTTGTGGCTAACGCATGCCAGTCCACAGCCTCTGGGGCACTAGTATTCTTGAACCAACAGAAGGCATATGATAGAGTAAACTGGGAATACCTCAGGGCCTGCCTCCACCATTTCTGCTTACCCCCTCGCTTCATCAGCTGGGTGATGATGCTTACGGAATCTGCAACAATGGCAGTGAATGGCCCAGGCTTCCTCACGGAATTAGTCCACCCTCAAAGGTGCCTACGCCAAGGGGACCTCCTCAGCCCACTCTTATATAACTTCAGCCTTGACCCACTACTTCAAAACGTGAATGCCCGCCTCACTGGGGTCCATGCACCAAGCCAAGCCCCAGTCAAGATGATGGCATTTGCAGATAATTGTGTGGTCAGGGTGTCTAATAATCAAGATGCATGCGCTTGAAGCTCTCATCCAGGAGTATTCCCAGGTAAGTAATGCTGCACTGAACGCTTCCAAAACCAAAATCATCCTCCTTGGTCGATACCAAACCTGCTGGGCCCCAGCAACCAGTGCCCAGCCCGGTCCATCTGCTCGCACATGTGCTCGCCCTCCCTGCTCACCCCAAACCGCCCCACTTGTGCTCCCCATTGTACCACGCCCTACCATAGGGCCTGTCCGCCATCTGGGCGTGTGGGTGGAGGCAGGCGGGTATGCCTCAGCAGTAATGGAAAATTGTATTATAGACAACGTGATGAAGCGCATCGCCTCCCTCAGAGCCCACCCTACTTCTCTTACTGGCAGGGTTGTTTTAGCCGACTCTATGCTCCTCTCCAAAGTCTGGTTTGGTGCCCACGCCATCGCCTTCTCCCCGGGTTTTTTCAAATCTATGTATGCCCTTCTACAAGGGTGGCTCTGGTCAGGCCGCCCACCGCCCGTGCAGCATGAGGTCATGTTTGGCCCTCTTTGACATGGTGGCATGAGCCTGCTCGACTTTAAAGGCCATGCTGCCAAGATCCTGGGCATCTGGATTGCGGCCATCACTGCCCCTACGCTCCCCTCCCAACACTGGTCCTGCGTGGCCCTCTCCAACTTCTCCTGCACCCTGGGCCTTAACAATCCATCGAACCCTCACTCCTTGATGAAATATCTGGCTTCCCAACCATTGGCCACAGGTCCTCACGGTACTAAAACCCACTACAAATGAATCCTCCTCTCCATGTGGAGTGCTGAGTGGAGAATCCGTATTAGTGGACACACAGCCCAGAGATGCTGCCCCTCTCCTCAGTTCACACAGGAGGTATGGGGGCTACCCATTCAACATGGCTTGATCCCCACACAGCCCCATGTCCTATCCAGGGTGGACTACCTGGACATGATGGACATCCCTTATTCCCTTGAGACCCAGAAGTCTATTTGGAAATATGCACACCACCCTCTGTTGCAGCCTCATATCCGTTCCCATGTGTGGCGCTGCCTGAGGCGGGTGTACCATACAGCTGAGCGCTCTAATGCTTTACACTCATCCTGCGTCATGTGTGTCCAGTATGGAACGCTGTTCCACCGCCTGGAGAAGTGCCCTACCTCTAAAGCGATATGGCGCGAAGTTCAACGTCTGCTTGGCCAGGATCAAACACATCCCTTCAGTCTGTCAAGAGAAATGTTTGCTATATCCATGGTATCTCCTCTTCCACCCTCCCTCCATGCTTTGGTGGTCACAATCGCCATGTGGACTATCCACAGATTGTCTTGGATGCCATCACAGGCTCCACCCCCACCCTCCCAGAAGCTGTCCACAGATTCCAGTCCCATTTGGTGAACCACTTTCAAGTGTGGATGTTTGGGTACCTCCCACCACATCGCTGTCAGCTGGTCTCCTCCTGGTTCCCAGTCTGGTTCATCAACTCGGACCCCTTCCTCCACACATGTTCAATTGAGGTTATGACCCCTCTACACGTTCCCCCCTCCTCCCCATAGTGGCGTTCCCGCTGGCAACAGGAGATAGCATCGTTTTTCTGGGGTGCCTTCCCTGTTACTAAGTTTCATTTTCTTTTGTGTTTACTTTTGGAAGTGTCCATCCCCTGGTCAGCCTTCCCCGCAATAAATTTAAATTTAAAAATATTCTAGTAACCCCTATCTTCAGAACATTTTGGTGATCTTGCCTAGGACAACACCCCAGAATCTGCACCATTTCAACAGTTAACCTCAACCTTGTAAGAATATACCACTGAAGAGGCAAATTTAAAGAAGATCCTATTGCTACCCCAAAGCCCCAAAGATGATTTTTGATTTTTTTGAGTGCAAAAACCCCAAAAGCACCTGAACACCAAGTTGCCACCCCAATGCACTGACAATGTTTTGATGATTTACTGAGTGCACAAACCCCGAAAGCACAAGTCACTACCCCCAAAGCCCACAAATTTTATTCCATGAGTTACTGAGTGCAACAACCCCAAAATCACCCAAATCCCAAGATGTCACCCACAAATTTTTAGAAAATTAAGATCAATGATTTAACGAATTCCAAATCCCAGATCTCTACCCCCAAAGTTTCCACAAAGATTTTTGATTTGCTGAATGAGATGTAAACCCCACAATTCCTATTTTAAACTAAAACTGAGTTTTGATTGCCTCTCTTATTTCTTATTTATATAATGAAATTCCCAGCAAACCCAAGATTCCACAATTTACATAATTCTGAGAATGGGGACTTACCCCTTTTATCCCAAGATTATGAGGATATGCTTGAACAGGATGAAGATGCTACCATATTACTAAACTGGAGGAACTACTACATTGATGTTGGTGACGCTGAACCAATTACTTAATGCCCCTCTCAACTATCTACAGTTAACAAAAGCTTATTTGAGACCAAGAAACCAGCCAATGGGTTGTGTCACCTCTCTTACCTGCCCTGGACTTTGCCAGTAGTTGTGGTGCCTTAGAAGAGTGCCTATCTATAGCCTCCAGTTGCCAACTCCCTCAGTGTCCTAGGAGGAGCTGGAGTACCCTTTACTAATGATTTCTCCCCTGGATACTACCAATTAGGCATGGATGAAGATTCAAAACTCATATTTGCCACATGCCCTTCCTGCCAAGTTTTTTGGATCAACCCTGCCGCAGCCCTTAAAATTTTAATCAAAGTTAACAATCTGCCCAACCTTATTCTGAAATTACAAAATATGACTTCAGCCAACGTCTACACCCCCAAAGATTCTGATATCATTTGGTAAATTGAGATGTCACCATTTACACTGAAACCTCTGCCGTGTAATTTTTATTTAACTACCCAATCCCTAATGGCTGCCATTCTGATGGAAATATGAACTACTGTAATTTAGTTTGAAATTCATGCACCTCCTTGGAAAGCTGAATGCTGTAGCTGATACTCTCTCTCTTCTCCCTCCTATTGTAAAACCAGTCCCAGTTTACCATATGGAAACCATTACCTTGAAATCCATTGTTATAATATTAGACAGATGGATTCCTCCAATAATTTATTAATAAATAGGAGAAAATGGCCGATCCTGAAAGAATGGCTCATTGACTGAATTTTGTGGTTATCTAAGTGATTGATTGGTAGTTGCTCCCCAAATTGGGATGAGCCTAATCAGTATTCCACCGAGTTGGGATTTTAGGATTGGTTGGGACCAATCCTTGACCTCAAATTAGTATGCAGATCACCGGGAACTAGTAGCTGTGGTTGATCACTTTGTATTAATTTATTATATGCTGGTGGAAGCTGAAAATTATGAGTTTGAGGTTAAGGTTGTTTACAGTGCCTAATATTACTAATCAACTGTGAAAGTTGAACCTGAGATGTCACCTGAGAAATATAAAACCCTAAATGATTGACTAGGATAGTCAAAATGTGTTATTGGCGAGAAGCTGAAATATCCTGAGTTAAGCAAGTGACTGAAGATGTTTCCTATTAATATAACCTAAGTTGAACCTAAATGAGTAAAAGTTTATACAATCACTTATATAGCTCACCAGTGACCAATGGATATGAATGAGCTAAAACTAATAATAACAATAATTTGGACATCAAGAAGGATGAGGTGAGAGGGTTGACACCAGGGAAGAGAGAAGCGCAGTGGAAGGAAGATAGTGTGTTTAGATGAATGATCCAGTGATGAGACAATAGGTCATCAATAGGTACAGTAGCCTAAAGTGAGTATAAATACCTGGTGCCTTCCTTTTAATAAACATCTCCATTTGCATATTAAATTTCTTTCTTAGGTCTTTTAAAATAAAAAAGAAAAAGAAAAGGTTTAGCAAAAGTAGTTCATTATATTATATATTAAATAAATTGTTATCTGTTTGGGTGATAGATCCTTATTTATTACTTTAATTTATCTATCAAGGATTAATGATCCTCGTAACATTCATCTGTTTCTCAGCAGTTTTAACCCTGTGAAACCAGTTTAGCAGATTCAACCGTTACTGCCAAAAAGTTAACAGTGGTGCTCACTACAGGAGACATTGGTAATTTGTAGTATAATGGCAACTAGAGCATCAAGACAACCCCCCACTGCTTATATTAGAATCTAATAGGGTTCCACAACCAATACTCCAGTGAGCCAAAGGAGACATCCAACAAGTAACTGGTACTATTTATTATAATGGAATCAGGCGACAAGGAAACCAGGATAGACTTGCAGCTAGCAGCTTGCCCCATGTTAGAGTCAGCCCAGCAGAGCATATCCACAAATGTAACCCCTCAGCAACTGTGGGGTATCATTAAATGGCTCTTGAAGGGTACCAACTATACAAAGAAGATGTGGGCGACCATGCTATAGGACTATTTTATAATCAACGTGACCAAAAATCACGTTACAAAATATATATGTCTTACCTCAACACTACCACTATGAGGTTGTCTTGCCAGCTCAGCTCTCATGGGACTGAGGAATATCTGGTTGCATATGCTCATCCTTCAATCCATCAACTTCTACATGTGTTATCCTAGCAAAATATTGAAATTAGTGATGTCATGAGTTTTATTCAAGTGCAAAAGAATAACACTCATTTCATGCTCAAATGCCTCAACCAATCTTTCTCAGAAATACAGGGGGCGCTAGTGCAAGTAGACAGTCGTGTCATGGATGTCTGCAACTGCATGGACTAATTAGTCCCACACTTGAACCATGAGTTGTCCCAAGCAATAGAAGAATTATTAGACCAGCATGGTCTTTTGGGTGAATAGATACAGAATGTCCTGACGCTGGGTAGTAATATTGAGCGCTTTATGGTGGAAATGACTGAATGGATGGAAGGTATTGACACAGCAGTGACTCAGACAAGAGACCTAGTTACCCTGTTAGAGTGGTGTATGACTGATCACGGTAACTCAGTGATAATTGATTTTAGCCAACTATGAGCTGAGTGGAGTAATCAGCGGGCTTCTGAAACTTTACTGGCTCTTTCTTGGTAATAACTGAACATAGATGATTGATAGGACATATTAACCAGATGGAGTATTTCAGCCAAATGGATCAAGGCCTAGTCTTTACTCTTCTGTTTTCTAAGATGGTGGAGTACGCCAATATGTAAGTGCTTGAGAAATTTTGATGGTCTGTTTAAATTTAAGGGCTTTTGTTGATCATTCAAGACTAATAGCCCTCAAATAATTAACCGCACAGGTTTGGTATGTGCACAATTCGCGTTGTCTGATAGTAGATGATAGTTGATTAACAATAGTATGAAGTCTATTATACATGGTTAGTTAGATACCACATTCTGGTCCAACGCTCAATTTGTATTTCTCCTTGAAATACTCTTGATGTCATCTGTAGGGACTTCTACCCTTATCCGCCTAACTTGATCCTTGCTCAGATCCCTAAGTTTATGGCCTTTCCTCTGGTCTTGCGGAGTCTACAGCAATTCCCATCTAAGTTCAGCTCCTCTTCTAAGGATCCTTCAATCCTTACTATTTATCCTACTAAAGAGTCCACAAGTAAAGCACACAGCAATAATTATCTAAAGATGAATAGAACTAAAAACAACACTTAAATCTGCTAAAATGACTCTCTATTTATGTGAAATATCAGGGGAATTTATAGAGAGAGTTCAGCGCTCAACCCTCAGTTGGCACCTCAGCCATGAAACGGCAGCTGTTGCTGTTGAAATTCCCTTTGTTATCTCACCAGAGATGGTCTTCTCAATCTGGTTGGTATTCCTTTGTCAGACATTCCTGAGACCTAAAACGGACAGAGTCAAAAAGTTGTCCCTAACATTTTTCACTCAATCCCAGCGAACCAACCATATTTGGTGAGCGACCTGCTTAGGTAATGGGACTTGTTAACCATTATGGCAGGTCACAAACCAACTTATTGATTTGCTAGTTTCAGGAGGCAATTCTCGCTTTGCAACTTGCTTAAATTTTCAATTAGTCAGTGATGAAACCTGAATTATCCCACTTGATACACCTGATAGCTAATCATCAATCAACTATCAGATGCCCCATTTTGTTGGCAACTCTGCCCAACAAGATCTTAAAAATTCACCCAGATCAATCCCCAACAGATATGATTCTGGCTTTTTACTTAAAGTCCCCCAAACATTATTAACCTAAAATCAGGGTCAACCAGTATTCAATTCACTCGCCATAGGGAATTATCCCCTAGTGATCCATGGTAATCTAGATGTCTGGAAAGGTGGGCAAAAACCCCAACACATCCCCCACTTGCCTAGATTTTCAGCAAGAATAAGAGAGGGTCAGGAGAATACTGCCTCAGACACCAGATCAAATTTTTCTTGGTTTCAATCAGAGCACAGTCAATATGCACTCAACACGGCTCAGGACAACCTTTAGCATGCAGTTCTCTTCCTCTTCCTCCTCGCTACCACCTCCTCAGAGTGTGGTCCCCATGAACCTCTGTCATGACAAGCTGATTGATTTACTTTTGATGATACTAGTCCCAGGTTCTGATTTCACTAAAGTCAGGGCATATGACCCACTGTCATACTCAGGATTCTTGGTCTGGCGTCCTCAATTTCCTAATCTTCCTCCCCATCCTCAACAGGAGGTCACTACCATCAATGTTTGTTTTGTGGCACAAATAAGTATAATCAATTATATTCGCTCTTGTTATTTTCCCTTAATAACTTCTTTATCTCATATCATTCTTGATTCTTCTCTGAAAAGCTCACCTCATTAATTTTGGGATTAATTTCTCCTAAATTAGAGCTTGATTGATAATGAAATAAATAATGTTGACTATTATAAAAAGTCCAACATCCCCCTCTTGTCCAGCTCATATGCAAATTTGGAATCCTGGTACCAGCATCTGCTCAACAGTATAGCTGATAAAGATGCTCAGCTCTTCCAACTGATGAGTCAATCTGTGTGACGAAATCCCTTCTATGGTCCCCCTAGGACTCATACTCCCAGTCAATTACCCATATCCAGTTCTTCCATGGAACTACCAGAAATGGTATACAACCCTAAAAAACCAGAATAGTAATTGTCTCAAACGACTTGTGGAAATTCTTCCTCTGTCATCGATTCCTGAATTAGATTTTGATACTCTCCTGAGATTGGCTCCTTTTGCAGATACTCCTACAATCATCATCAAACCTCCTAAAGCAATACCCTCTGCTATTGATCGATCTTTCCTTACCATATCTGACTTTCTTCTTGAGTTCCTTTTCTGACTCAGCCAATTCTATAAACCATCTTTTATGTCAACCAAACTAGCCAACAGAAATTGCAAACATTTCAAACTCCCCTTACACAGAAGTAAGGACCTGAATAACTGAAGTTCTGTCCATAGCTTTGAACCTCTCTGATCTCAAAAACATCCTAGATCAAGATGTTGCAGCCTGTCAGGAGAGTATCTGTAACTCTCCATTTCCCAGCATGTCAGTGCAGATCGCACAAGGCCAATATTAGGAAACCAGCTGATATAAGGGCAGCTGCTAGTGCCCTGCAGATGGTGCTGGAGCTGGAGCAGCTAACCGCAAAAAGTGGTTATCCACAGTGGGAAACCTTCAATGGAAATGACAGGGTGCTGGTTGGGAGCAGTAGGGAGTGGCACAGGTTGGAGGGAACCTGGGCGGCCCAACGGAGCACCAAAAGAAGGTCTTACTGTGGTTACAATCAACTGGTTAATATATTGCGAGACCTCCTTGAAGAGGTTCGCGCATAGGTTAACTGGAAATAGCATAGAAATGTGCAAAAAATTGGGTTTTATTAAAATGGAAAGATGACCAACAAGGAATGTTGGTCAGGGGAAAATGTATTTAAGCTTGGACAGGGAAATTGGGGCTATGCCACAGTGGGCCCAAGCAGTGACTCGCCAATAGGGCGATACTTCCATCCAAGTTACTAAAATAGGCTGAAACTGACTTCACTCGAGTTATTGACTGAAGTTGGATTCGACCTGAGCGCGTTATTTCATAGCAGGAACGGGTTTTGAACCCTTGTTCCAAAACTAAGCACACCAAACCATCCACCTTAATTTGGTGAATAGTTCATTTTAACACGAATGCCTTGCTGCAAGGCTGGGCCCTAGGTTCCTCCTCCAGGCCAACCTGAGCATACCTGGCCTGCACCCAGCGCTGGTCCACGGTATGCTTCAGGTTGGGAGGGCCTGAAGTTTCACCTTTTGGGCTTTTTGGCGCCCAGCCTTATCTTTGGCATTTACCCTACAATAATGTCATTGGTACATGACACAGCCTATGCTTATTGTTTTGCCAGCCAAGTTCTTCTAAAGTTGGGCCACAGGGCTTCCAGCCTCTTCCAGATTCCATTGCTCATTCTGCTTTCACATCCAAGAAGCTCATAGTCATTATCTTCAGGATGCCATCTGCTCCCTACATGACTATCTCATTTCTGGCGCATCTCATTGATACCTTCCCCTGATGTCTTTGATTGGGGGCATGATTTGGTAACTCCCATCTAGTATCCCTTGCACAATGCTGGCTCATATGTACAATGTTCTTGACAAAGCTCATTGGCAAGCACTCAAGACCAATCTTCCGGCTCCAGTGCCATATTGAGATTACTCAGGGTTACTTTCTGACTTCCTTTTCTTGTTCTGTTGCTTCCCTTCCTAATCTGGATTATCACATTTGGCAAGTACTAATATTTTCGTCTCTCTTCCCCTTGTCATGTTCTCACAGGGATCAGCCTCCACTCAACGAACTTGGCTTTTAGTAGGTTTAGCTCTTTCTAGTGTCCAATCTCACATAGATTTCAATAGTTTATTCACCCCTACTGCAATACATCCTCCCTCCCTAAGAAGTGACATAAGCAGAATAATCTTTGAGTTGAGGATAACCAATACTAAAAAATTATAATATATCCTATTTCTGTGCGTTTTAATGTTTTTCTCCACTATATTATTATCAATCTTTCTTTTTTTCTTTTTTTTATATGGTACATGAACTTCACTTAGTTCAGCAGTCCATCTTTTTTATTTATTCCCCCCAAACTAGTTTCTAGGTATACTCTGACCTACCAGTTTTCTATGATTCAGAGGTCTTATTTTTAAGAATTTTTCATCTATTTTGGTTTAGCAGGCCCTTTTTAGGACTTAATCAGATTATCAGGACATAACCATCTCAATGGTTCAGTAATCCTTTGGGAACACTCTTTTTATTGATTTTTCTTTCATCTACTGATTCAAATATTTAGCATGGACTTGATTCACAATCCTTCCTCTCAAAAGGTTCTTTTATAATAGGCATACATTGTAATCTTGGCAATGATCTCAAATGGACCCAACCACAATGCATCTAGTTTGGTTTGTCACCCAAAACCATGCATATCACAATAGGCAACTTTTTTTGCCTACTTGGTATTCTGATAATGCCGGGCAGTTTTTATTGTCCATCATTTTTGCCTTGATCCTTTTCTTCAAGGTCATGTTGAATGCTTGCAATTGCATCTTGATCAGGATGTTTGACAATTAAATCAAGTACTACTCAGCACTTATCCCTGAGGTTGTTAAACCACCAAATATAGAATTGGTGGTAATGCAGCCTTTTCTTCCATATAGTAACTTAAATGGCGTTTTTCCCATTGCCGTATGATGACTTATTATTTTATTTTTATTTAAGGCAAGCTGACCAGGGGATGACACTACTAAAAGAAAGTAAACATTGACATAACCTGAGCAGGGTCAACTCCGTTGTAGAAAGTTTTTAACCTCTGAATTGGGATTCAGATTTTTCTGGTTACGTCATGGATAAGGTTTTCATGTTAATAGACCTACTAACCGCTAATAGCTTCCTTTAGCTGCTACCCCATTGATGTGTGAAGGGCAGGAATCAAACCTGCAACCTTCAGGTTGGCAGCTGTACACCCTACTGACTCACCTTCCACCTCCACCATATGATTACTTATATTATATGCAAATGTCACCAAACTGAGGTACATTCCCCATGTGGAAGTTCTCCCTGTGACCTGCTTCTTCAGCGGAGTGGCCAGCGTTCCATTGACCTGTTCCACCAGTCCGTTTGTCTCCAGCTGATAAGGTACTGACATGACTCCTCAGATCCTCATTATCTCATTCAATCTTGGGATCACGTGGGACGTGAAATTCATTCCATTGTTGCTTAATAAAACTTTCAGGCATCCGTGGCAGTATATTCTTAATCCAGGATAAACCTTGCAGTTCTTTTCACATCCACTTTTGCCAGGGCCTTCATCTCAACCTATCTAGTCAGATGGTCAATTGCAACTATAATGTATTTGACTCCCTCTGTACTCATCATTAATGTCCTATCACATCAATGGACACCGTATGTTAATAAATCTAGGGAAAACCAGTTAATATCCAATTGTGTTCTTGTGAGGTTTGTGAAACTGGCACTCCACACAGCAGCCAGATAATTTGCTACATTAAAGTTGATAGACTCCAAGTAATAGTACTGGGGAATGAGATTGGTTGTCTATTCAGTCCTCCATGCCTGACAACCTTATGCGCATCTTGAATGGTTGCCACTTGTTCTGACGGTCATAAAATATTAATTGTTTCCCATCAATCATTTTGAAAACTTGTCTATCCCTGGTCTCAGTGTTTTCAATCACTTTTCAAAGTGCACCTTTTGATTTTTTGGGGCTCGTTCTCAATTTCTCCTTTGACAATTCTCTGGAATAGTTCATCTGCTTGCTGGTATACCATTTGGAACATTGGCAACCTTGATAAGCCATCTTTATTCTTATGAGAAGCTCTTGCTTGGTTACTATTTCAAAATTATAAGCCTGTAGCTTCAGTGCCCATTGGGCCAGTTGTTCTTCTGGTTCTCTTAAATTGTGCAGCCAATGCAGCGAGGAGTGGTCCATCACCACTTTAAAGTGCATTCCATAAGTATACACCTGAAACTGTTTACATGCTTAATTACTGCAAGGCATTCATGCTCAGTAACGGTGTAATTCCGTTCCACTGCTGATAACGTCCAACTCACATACGCCACCAAATGTTCATTACCAAGTTCATCTACTTGTCTCAGGATGGCGCTGATTGACGTTAATGAAGCATTGGTCTATATTATAAATTCTCAATCAAAATTTAATATTTCAATACCAGAGAATCTATCAGATACTTGTGTGACTCATCGAAAGAACTCTGGGCCTCTTCATTCCTTTAAAATCCTTTTTTTGGATCCTTCAGCAAAAGAAAGAGTGGCTCAGCAATTCTCACAAAATCTCATATGAATCTTTGATAGTATCCGACCATTCTAAGGAACACTTGGATATCTTAGACACTTTTTGGATTGGCCATTTGCTCTTTGGCCTCAATTTTTGGGCTTGCAGCTGCATTCCACTAAAGTTGATAACGAATCACATATATTCTAATTCTTTCTTGAAGAAGTGGCACTTCCTTGGCTTGATCTTCAGGTTAGCTGAGGACAGCCTCTTAAGGACTTCTTCCAAGTGGTGTAAATGGTCAGTAAATGTCCTACTGAACACATTTATATCGTCTAAGTACACCAGGACACATGACAACTTCAGGTCATCTAAAATGGCGTCCATGGCCCTCTAGAACATCACAGGTGCATTACATAGACGTTGGGGCATCATCATTAATTGATACAGCCTCTGAGAGGTGATAATAGCGCATTTCTCCTGGTCTTCCATTGGCAAATCAATTTGCCAATATCCAGATATCATATCCATCGTGGATAAATACTTTGCTTCTCCCAATTGATCTAATGCATCATTGATTCATGGTAGTGGATACAAATCCTTCTTTGTTATCTTATTCAGCTTCTGATAATCGATCATTACCCAACCAGAGCTGTCCTTCTTCATGATCAGGATAGGGCTCGCCCAGGGACTCAATGACAGAACTAGAAACCCATGCTTCACTAGTTTGCTGATATATTCTTCCACTACTGCTTCGGCCACCTTCAACTGTTGAATCATTCTCATCCTTATTGGAAAATCTTCCCCGGTGTCAACTCTGTGGATGACATTCCTTGTACATCCCAAATTGTGGTCATCCTAAGAAAATACTTTCCAATACTTGTCAAATAATTTGAGCACCTCCTCCTGCTGTCTGTCTGTCAGATCAGCAAGTTGTTCTCAATTGACCATTACTGATGCTTTCAGCAACCCCTCCCACTAATCACATCTCATTGAGGGTCCCAAAATCATGGAATTTCCTCAATTCCGCCGTTGGGATTATATGAACAAAGCAATGATCCGATTCTTCTCAATCTTCATTAGTTTTTTTCACTCAAATTCACCAGGAGAACTCAAATTTCTCCATGGCCTGGCATAGTTATTCCAGGATCCACACAGGGCTCTACTCTAGACTTCTTCCAGGGGCTTCAGATTTCTACATATAGCAACTCAGGTATCTCCAATATAAATCAGGTTTTGACTATGATCTGTGATCCCAGCGATATGGTTCTTGAATTCTTTATTCTCAACAGAATTCCCCAATTTTACAGGATTTTCGTCGGCATTTTTTGTCCCTTTAGGCCAACTAATTGGTAATGAATAAGGACAATGCCATCATTGTAGATCAGATTGATGAAATTATTTCTCCTTGTCAGTGGAGCTTCTTAATCTTTCTGATAAACCGATGGTAACTTCTGGCCCAATATGGTCAACGTATCATCTTTAAAGTTGCATTTAACTCCATACTTTTGTAGAGACTCCATCTCGATCAGAACATTGTAGTTTTGGTTGGCCAAAACTATTGCTGGGGGAAAGCATTAAAGACCCAGATTGGAGTGGCAAAGCGCTATACGCTCCACAGCAGATGGTCTTATTCAGCCAGGCTGTCCCATATTTTTACTTGTGTTCCAAATCAGGCGAGATTCTCATCTTCTTCACCAGCTTGGTCAAAACATGTTGATAGGTGCTTTACTGTCAATTATCACCCGTTTTCATACTCAATAAGCCAGTATATCAAACTACATACACTCAGAGTATTGTAAAATCGTATTTACTGAGTTATATTGGCGTTATTTGCCATATCAAGGATGTGAATAACTTATGCTGATAGATCAGGAAACAACTCTTTAATTGTGCTAGGGGAAAACAGGTTTGTCTTATCTAAGTTGATCTCAGTCATTTCTTCCTGATCTCTGCAGCTCAAAACTTGTCAGCTATTGTCGTACATATGGCTAAGAAAATTCCTTGATTACTTAAGGATTGATACTCTTTACTCCAGATCAAAGTTACTGCGCTAACATCTAAATTGACCACTTGATCTATTTAATCCTGCGCGTCCTCATTGACAAACAGATCACTAATGTCAATTTCTTCATGCAAGATATCGGGGGGAATGGGTATGTAAACAGCTCTAGACTGTTCATTTAGGCCGCAGGCCCTTTTCCCATCTCCTGTGTAGTTTGGCCTCATTCGCCTGGACTACATTGGTCTGTTCCTTTAACTTCTTGCATTGAACAGCGAAGTGTCCTTTTCCTCTGCACTGAAAACAGTGTTTGTCTTTCTTATTAAACTTCTTGAACTCTTTGGGCTTATTTACTGGCATGGTTTGATTATTGGACTCCTTAGTGCTCTCAGTCCTCTTTTTAGGATCCGAATTTTGCACTGGACTTGGTTTTAAGCTTCTATTAGGGGCATTAAATGTAGCTCCTAGTATCTTCAAATGATCCACTATCTGCGAGGTGGTAATCTCAGTTGCAAACATGGAAGACATCATTTGATGTAATTTGCAATAGGGCTGAAGGGCCACTTGCAACATAATCCATGTATCAAAATAGTCCAGTACTTTTGCTCCAACCAAAATATGTGATTTTTAGTAGAATCAATTGCCAAGACTCACTAAGGATTCATCCTTCTAGAATTAGATTCCCATGAATTCCTGTTTGCGCATCAACATATGCATAGACTTCTAAATTCTTTCATTATGGCCACCTTGGCCTTGAAATATGACCAGCTGTCGCCCTCTAGATGGGGAACACTAAGTTCTGACAATCGGTGTTCAAACAGTCCATCACCATCAAAGCTTTTTGACTATTGCCATACCCAAACATTGTCATTTCAAACAATCAGAAAAATGCAGGGGCGTTATCCCAATGGAATGTGGATTATTTTAGTGTAGCTCTTGATTCCTCCATAGTTCTCTAGCCACCACTCTTGGTTTAGATACTTAACTGACTTAATGAGTGATTTAGGGAGTCATCTACAAAATGGCTATAAATGCGGTTGACATAAACCTTGGAATAGTCAACTTCCCAACTGGAGTTCTTGGGGTCCTTTCTTCAGCATCAGTTGCCGCATAGGGCTCACATTTGCATTTATGAATCTTCAAGTCTTTGACTTGATTCATTAGACGCTCTATGTCTGCACTAGATGCAAACAATTGACGCAATCTGCTTCACGTTCAGTTTTCAAGAATAAAACTTCTCAAACTAGATTTCCTTCCTCTTTTCTTAATGACGTTACTATCACTCGCAACTCATTGCTAAAATTAAAGAAATCTTCAACTCCTTCCTTGATATTGGTAACTTTCTACTCCAAAACAGCAAATTTTTCATGGTTGGCAGAATTTAAGACGTTATTGTTGACAGTTTCCAACTCCATCCAGAGCCTTCTTAACTCATCCTTGAATGACATCTTATACTGGTGTTCCTAGTCAACTACCCCCTATAGTGAGCACCAATTTTATATATATGAACATTTTGACTATTGTCCCCTGTAGTAAGAACCAGTTTTTAAAATTCAAGGGCTTTCGTTGATTGTTCAAGTCTGATAGCTCTCAAATGATTATCTGCACAGATCTGATATGTGCACAATTCACGTTGTCTGATAGTAAATGATAGTTGATTGATACTAGTATAAAGACTGTAATCTATAATTGAATAGATAACCCATTCTGGTCTAACACTTAACCTGTATTTCTCCTTAAAATACTCTTGATGTCATATGTAGAGACTTCTACCCTTATCCGCCTAACTTGATCCATGCTCATATCCCTAAGTTTATGGCCTTTCCTCTGGACTTGCGGAGTCTACAGCAATTCCTGTCTCAGATCAGCTTCTCTTCTAAGGACCTTAATCCTTACTCTTTATCCTACTAAAGAGTCCCCAAGTAAAGCACACAGCAATAATTTCTGAAGATGAATCTAACTAAAACCAATACTGAGTTCTTCTAAAAGTGACTCTTTATTTATGTGAATTATCAGGGGAATTTACAGAGAGAGTTCAGCGCCCAACCCTCAGTTGGCACCTCAGCCATGAAACGACAGCTGTTGCCGTTAAACTTCCCACTGTCATATCACCAGTGATGGTCTTCTCCATCTTGTTAGGATTCCTTTGTCGGTCTTTGTTGAGACCTAAAATGGACAGAGTCAAAAATTGTCACTAATAATTTCCACTCAATCTCAACGAAACAACTATATTTGGTGAGCGACCTGCTTTGGTAATGGTACTTGTTACCCATTATGACAGGTCTCAAACCAGAGGATTAAATTTCTAGTTCCAGGCAACATCACCCACCTCACAACTTGCTCTTTAAATTTTCAATTGGTCAGTGATGAAATATGACCAATTTTAATCAGTACACCGGATAGTTAATAATTGATCAACATCAGATGCCCCCATTTCGTTGGCAACTCTGACCAACAAGATCTTAAGAATTCACCAAGATAAATTTCGATGGATCTGAAACTGGAGATTTGCCTAAAATCCCCTGAACATTTTTAACCCAAAATCAGGTTCAACCAATATTCAATTCACTCACCATAAGGAATTATACCCTAGTGATCCATGGTAATCTAGATGGCTGGAAAGGTGGGCAAAAATCCCAACATGGTCTAATGAGGAGCTGGTTCAGGAATGAGCTGCTATAATCAATCAAGTAGATGAAGCAAACCAACAAGCTCGCAAAAGTGGACAGCAGAACATGAGAATGCAGGGAACATTGGAGGATGTCCTTGTATAGCTTCATGAAATGGAACTTAAAATTTGTACAGAGTGAAACTTCTAACACAAACTACAGAAAGAAATTAAGAATTCCCAGCAGGGGTGAGAGATGGGCAGTGCCACTGCAAGTTGGTTAAAGCGGAGCAAGTGGTAGATGTGCTTTTTGCTGTACAGAATGGTGAAGGAAGCAGGGGTGCGGGTATCAGCAAATCTGGCAATGTATATTACAGTTCAGTCAGCGAGTACCCCCCAGTTGTTGCAGCAATCCCTTCAAGCGATTCAACCTCTTCCCGGTCACCTATGAAAGATTTGCAACCAGCCATGCGACCCTATTACAGCCCACAAGGGAATGTGCCCCTTGGCCAATATAAACTTTACCTCTTTGCTCCCCAAACCAGAAGCACAGAGCAGGGTATGTTTGTACAGATCAAGAAGTTGTCGCCTTTCTGTCAAAATGGGAACATGCATGGATACTTAAACAGTTTGATTTTGCCATGGAGATACATTGGATAAGCGTAAGGCTAAACTGTTGTTATCTTCTCTGGATGTCAAGAGCGCCGACTAAGTCACATGTTACCTTAAGGGTAGTACCATAACATATCAAGTGGTGAAGGAGACCTTGATCCATCTGTTTGGGGGTGTTGCAAAGATGGCGCACTGCAAGGAAGACTTTCTGACTTTAAAATTTCAAAAGAACAAGTCCTTGGTGGAGTTTGCAGAGTGGTTCACAGATGATGCCCAAGTGTTAGTGGGAGCAAATATCTTAACTAATGTGGATTTGGGAATAGCAATTTCAGCGACTGTTAAGCCATATGGAGAGCTGTATAATGCTATAGCCCCTGTTCTTAAAGAAGATGCGTAGCTATTACAGATTGTCAATTATTTATGCCATATATCTGTCACATTTAGTGCTCCTGATGTGGAATGAAAAGCCCCTGTGACCAATACTAAATCACCTCTGGAGCATGGAAAACAACAACTCAGTTATAATTTGTTGGATAAATATTGGCTACCTAACGCTTTAGCAGATTCTTTCCATCCTTTTTACAGTCAACTGAAATATCTTTAGCTTAATTACAATCCATCGTTTAACTTTTGATCCAGGCCTTTGGTGTGATACAGAGACAAGAGCCATATACAAATGTGTGTTTCTCATGCATCCAAAAAGCCATTAGCAGCCAGCTGCCCTGGCAAACGCATGTTCATGCAGTACTGCACGCCCTGACTGAACAGGGAAAAGCTCAAGTGGAGTAGAGACAGAATGCTCTACCTTTGCTAATCCAAATTAATTGTCCCTGATGATTCCAATGAGTTGGATTGCATTAGTCCAGGTACTCACCCCAACGACTTTTATATCAACAAACCCCCCACAATGTCTCGGCCTCCACCTGAGAGAGAGCTCAGAATAATACAGACTTGGAGTTCCGCTGAGATGTACAAAAACTTTATGCCTAGAAAATTCTTGAGCAAAACTGCACAGACAAAGTCAGACTCTCAATGGATGTTGCCGCCCTAGAGGGATGGACGTTGCGATTCCAGTAGAGAAAATTTCCCAAAAGCATTCTCTTGTCAGTGCCAGTATTACTTTTTTGATAACAAAAAGCCTTTGGATGCCCATGTAATAAACACCAACGGTTCTTGTTATTTGGAGTTTACTGTAATTTTTAATTGAAAGTACAAAAATCTGAGCGATTATAGATACTGGCACCCTTCCAATATAATATCCACCAAGCTTGTGTCTAAGCTTCCACTGAATCTTGATGTAGAGCATCAAGTAGTGTATGGGACCGCAGATGGCACAGAGCACTGTGTTGGAGGGCGCTTACAGCGCGTTTCCACTGAAATTTGGTTTGGTCAGTGCATTACCCTCGCGGTTAATTCTGCCTAATAACAAATATGAAATGTTGATTGGGGCCGCGTTCATGTGGCAATTTGGGGTGGTTGTTGATATGGCGGAAGAAACAAAGTATTCTGGGACAACGGATACCCATTTAAATTTACCTCCAAAGGTGTCCCAAAGGACCCCATACACTCCAGTCAAATTAATCTTACATATAGCAATGGCGTGATTCCTGTTCAATACTGCCAGATAAAGAAAAGGACCAGAGCTCTTCTTATCCTGATTTATGAGTAAAATGGTATACCGCTATGGGCTGCAAACGCTATAAGTATACCTTCTGGGCACCAGGTCATATTAGGAGTGGAGCTCGAAATAAACATCCCTGAAGGGTTATATGGGGAAATTATGGGGCCCTACCAGAAATTGCATCTTGAACCCCATGTGGCTCCTGGACTATTGTTTCCAGGGCAGGGGGAGGTGAAGGTATTGATAATGAACCTGCAGAAGGAGGCAAAGCCGGTCCAATGACATCAAGTGGTGGCTTATTTGCACTTGGCCCCTATTGACAAGATTCACCATATTTATAATTTTGGGCTTTGGGAGGACCTTAGACTATCTGTAAAAACCTCATTCAGCTTAATGACAGTGGTTCCGCATAAGGCTCTGACTGGACTGTTGAAGGAACAGAAAAATAGGGTGATAGCTCTGTCTAAGAGATACCAAGGAACCTATGCATCCAATGACCATAATTTGGGATGTGCGCTTAGAGTTTTGCATTGGTTAGATATGGGAGGTCACCCTCCCATTTGGTCACGGCCTATCCATCGTTCAAAAGCTGCAGAAGAAGTTGTTTCCAATGAGGTAGATAATTTGATTAAACAAGGGATGTTAGAGACGTCAAAGAGTCTCTGGGCGTCAATGGTGCTAATTGATGTTAAGAAAGATGGTACCAACTGGGTAATTTTGAATACCAGAAGTTTAATAGCATCACAAAGAAGGATTCATATCCTCTTCCATGGATTGATGACGCTTTGAATTAGATGGGAGTGCTAACTATTTTTCTGCCATGGACTTGATATCAGGGTATTGTCATATCAAGCTTCAGCCGCGAACAGAAGAAATGCATCATAATTACCTCAAAGGGGTTTTTCCAGCCCATGCATATTCCCCAAGGGCTGTGAAACGCCCCAGCTACATTCCAGAGGGCTATAGACATCATCTTAGGTGACCTGAAGCTGTCTTGCGTTCTAGTCTACCTAAGCAATATCAATGTGCTCTTGAAGATGTTCATGAAGCATCTCAACCACCTGGAACAAGTGTTTTTCCAACTCGATGAAGCTAACATAAAAATTAAGCTTCAAAAATGACACTTTTTAAGGATCAAGTGGAATACCCCAGGTTTGTGGTAGACTCAAAAAAGGCTTAGACCTTAGCTGGTAAAGGTGGAAGCTATACACAAGATGATTCAGCCCAATAATAAGCAGGATATCCAGGTGTTTTTTCAGATAGTCGAGTACTACTATCAGTTCATTCCTAACTTTAGCTGTATTGGTGCTCTGCTCTTTGAGTTATTAAATAAAAAACCATTATTGACTGGACTGAACGTTGTTAAAACGCTTTGGATGTCTTACAGACTGCATTCTCTAGCACGCCAATGTTGCAATACCCTAATTTCAAGAAGGAATATATTGTGTAAACATACGCTAATTTTTCCGCCATTAGGGTGGTATTAGTACAAAAGGATGATGACAGTGTGGAGCACCCCATCGCGTACTGAAGCCACAGCATAAATTGCCATGAGCGGAATTACACTGTGACTGTGTGGGAGTGCTTAGCGGTGATATACGCTTATAAACAGTTCTGGGTATACCTCCACGTGGTGAAATTCAAATTGTTAACAGATCATGCATCTTTGCGTTGGCTGCAGAATCTTTAGAGACCTGAAAGATGGCTTATGCAATGGTCACTGAAGACCAAGCTTATGACTTTGAGATAGTACACCAGCTATGGGCTAAGCACCAGAACATGGATTGTCTTTTGTGATTACCAATGGTTGCCATTATGGCGGATTTAGTAGACATAATGTAAAAGAAGATGAATATGGGAAATTATCACGATGAGCCACCATATGTGATCTAAGTGCTAGATAGACTTAGACGGGATACCTTATTGCGCAATGGGAAACTATATAAGAAAATTGAAGGCTTTCAACTGAGTTTTCCAAAACCTTCTGCTAGACCAGCAATTATTGTGGTGCACACAAGGTGGTTGATCATGGAGGAAGTGGGAAACACTAGAGTTTCTACGATCACGCTACTATTGGGAGAGCATGCATTACAACATGCTTGAGATGGTTGCTTGTCACCAGCGTTAAGTGGAGAAACCTTTTCACAAGAAAACTACCTACCAGCTGGTTAAGCCCCGTTTTAAGTTGCACACTGTTTTTCTTGATGTGTTGTGGCCTCTGTTGACTATTCAAACCACTTCAAGTATATACTAGTAGAGATAGATCACATGATTAGGTGGGTGGAAGAAAGGACAATCAGTGATCTAGGGGCTGCTATTACCACTGAGTTCATTATGGAGTGTGTTATACAGCGACATGGCTGTCCATAGTTTATTCTCCCGGACAACAGAACAAATTTCACATCACATGTTTTTTAAGTTGAATGGATTAATGATAATCCGCAAGATCTTAACTACACAATACCACATGAATCTAATGGGATGGTTGAACGGGTTAACAATACATTGGTGAACATTCTCCATAAGCTTGTAAAGGATAGCCCTTTAAAATGAAGTACCCTTCTATCCCCCGCTGACTTTGCTTATAATATCAGCTACAACTTGTTGATGGTAAAAAAGTCCTTTCCAAATACTTTATGGTAGACATCTGGCTTATACAGCATTGCTTTACTCCTGTGTGGAGATACCGGAGGAGTAGAACCACAGCGTTATCTGACCAACTTAACGGACGCATTGATAAAACTTCAAACTAGAGCTTATTATACTAGTTTAGCTAAAAAGATTCACAATCAGGTGATTGACCAAAGTAGACATAGCAGGCTCCCACAGTTTGTAATAGGAGATTATGTTTTGTTTCATGACCAACATGAATTTTTAAGGAAAACAAGCTTGCCAACATATGGACTGGACCATTTGAGAAATATGAGAGAATGGTATTAATGCCTATACCATTAAAGAACCTGCAGGTAATCAGATTATCAACTGAGTGCATGCAAAGTTCCCTTGGGCGCATAAATAAAAGGAGCCTTATTGTCCAGTCAAGGGGGTAATGCCAAAAATTTGATATGACTGAACAATAAGCCATATGTTTGGAAGACCATATTTCAAGTATGAAGTGAGACTTGAGATTTAGTAATTTATGTCAACTTAAAGCGATTCAATAGAGGCACTAACAGTTTTGTAAATAGAGTAATTCCACTAAAGCCTCAATGATGGGACAAACACCTAAAGTTATATTGAATAGAAAGTTACCAAGCTGATGGGTCAAAATCAACTGAGAAAATTAAGTATTAAGAGCCAAACGAGAGAATGGAAAGGGGGAGGTCTTTTGGAAGAAAAGAAAGAGGGAAAGGGTTCAACAGAAGTAGTCTGTTATTTTATATATTAAATAAAGTGGTATCCATCAGATTAATAGCTCCTTCTTTATTACTTTATTGTTACTTATCAAGGACCAGCTATCCTCATATTTTCCATCCGTTTCTCAGTGGGTTTAATCCTGTGCAATCAATTTAGAAGATTCAATCAATGCCGCCAAAAGTTACCACCCATGTTGTTATAGATTCAACAATTCCAGTCCAAGTGCACTCAGTTTATGGTTATTGTTTGATTACTATACCTCTGAGACAATAAAATTATCCTCCAAGTGGTTCCAAAGATTTATGGTTGAAACACCCTATAGAAGTTCACAATAATGCTGGACACTCTGAGATAGTAAACATTCTGGAACAGATACTCTCCTCTTACTGGTGGCTGAGTACCCATAATGATATCTGCAACTATGTCACCACCGGCCCTACCTACCAAAAGTTTTGATAATCAACTCTGGAACCCACCTTATAAATTTTATTTGAAGTTACAAATCAGCAAAACTTTATTCAGTAATTACCCAGCCATATTTCTGCCAACCAAAAATCGAACAACTGCCATGAATTTCCCCAGGATCACAATTTTACTGTAGAAAACTTGGTCTTAACTGTCTGAGACCCAAACCTCAAATATAGGAAAGTTGGCATGAAAATGAATAGGGAAGTGTCACGCTACCGCTGATATCATTAATTATTTGGCGGCTATTCTCTTCCAAGTCTTATCCATAGCGTCCACTTAATAACTTACATCTTCTTTCTCTTTTAGACCCAAAATATTCCCTTTCCCTTTTAAGAAATCCAATTACAAGGTTAAGAGCCTGCTATCAATTTTCAATATACTACCAAAAGTCTCTTGCCTTTATTTACCTCTTGTTGTATATTGGGATATATACCTGACCTGCCTATGATGGTATTTTGAAACAACTGCCTACTTGTGAATACCTACTGATGATAACTCTGTCCCTTGATAACCCTGAGATCTGAAATGTAAAATTTTGGGAGTTTGTGCTCAATTACCCTTAATAATTAGCACCAACTGTAAATTTTAACTGGGATGCTCGCCTTGGCTCCCAATTCTACTGCACAAGTTCTTGATAGATGCGTTTATTATATTATTAATATTATTGGCCAAATTTGGATAGCAATAGTTTAGTAACTATTACTTAAGCTGAGTTTTTTTAAATCAAATTCTATTAAGAAGTCAACGCTAGACTGGTGCACGCCCTTCTTCTCCTCAAAGGTATCACTGAAATGGAGTGTAACTCTTCCTTTTTCTATTCTCTCCTCAAAGAGTCTGAGGAGATCTTGGTATCCAAATACTTTAGACAAAGAAAATCCTATTTATAAAATCTTATAAAGAGAGATAACTAAACAACCTTAATATAAAAGCTTAGATAATAAAAGTAATCGGCCTAAATCTATCTGCTTAAATATTTTTGAAAAAAAAGAATTTATAGGGAAGTTGGTGCCAACCACTTTTGGCACCCCATTGTGGAAATGGCAGCCGTTACTGTTTGATTAACCTTCATTAGGGCACACACATGATGATCTCCATAAACAAGCTAGTTGGGTTTTACCACTTTCATTTCCTGAACACTTCTCAGGGTTATCAATAAATGAGTCCCCTAATTCATTAATTAACCTAAAAGTTGTTTTATTAGCGTTGTCAGCACTTCAACAATTTACATAGAACCCTCGTCAATTGTCAACAAACCTCAATTGACTCATACAAAAATAATTAAATTATTGATATAAAACTTACAACCCAATTGCTCATTTATTGTCAAGACCATCCCCAATAAGGATTAAATAATACGGCAGATAGACCCAATGGACCAACTATGGCAAGTACCTAATGATCATTAGGGCGATTCTGCCAAACAATAGTTATCATTCAAAAATGGTAACTCCCATATCCACTAGCTTGACTAATCCCCCGGTGAATAAGCTGATCTATTGTAATATAAGCAGCTGGGTTATTTGGGTCTTAGGCTACCCCCTATGCAAGATATGTGCCTTGTCATGGGGATAAGGTCAACGTATGCTGCTGTGAGATACTTGACCTTCAGAGTACTCAAATGGTACCATATAACCTAAATTAAGGTTTGAGCTTACATCATCACAATTTAGGTTTTGAGTTCATTGTATTACTTTACTTACTCCAAATTTGGTAATCATATTTTTAATTATGTTTTCAAATATTTTATCTAATTCCAGGACCACATTTACATGACTCCATCACTTGTGGCCCAAAGCTCCCAATATCTTCATCAGCTGTTCGTTATGGAAGCTAACATGTTGGGCCTATAGACCTGGACATTGGAATATTCTTTTTTAGGTTACTCTAAATTTAACTTTATGCTATGAAACTATCACTAGGAGATAAAGAATCTCAGCTGACCTTCCAGGTGGAATGCGATTAAGGACAAACCACATGGGAATCAAGAATGACTGATGAATCACTCTTTGCCATTTCTAATGAATCATGATTTCCATTATACTTTCAACAGTGCTATATATAGTACTGTCATATTTTAAATAAAGTACTTATCAGCAAATAGACTTATATTATTTATTTCTCATCTAGTTTGAGTTTAATTTAGGAACAAAGTCTCATTCATCTCTGCGTCTAATGAAGCACCTGTCCCCTCATCTGACCATGATGCACTAAGACTCCTGCAGTCAGCCACTATGTCTTGCTCCCCAGCATTTGTTGGACATTCTCCTTCTCGACTTAAGAAAAAGAAGGTTGGAGGTATTAGTGCTCCCAAATTTGTTACCATGATTGGCCCATCTCCTGCCTGATCATCAAATAATACTGTGGTTATTAATGATATGAGTACCAACAGTGAAAAGACCTTGGCGGATTCTCAGTGAAATCCTAACTATCAGAAAAATATGGTTTATCACAAAAATTGGCTTAAAAAGGTAACAACTAATAATAGGATTACTCCAACTTATCAGCCAAATTTGAGGTGTTCAATATCGCATGGATCTGAACCTCCGCGAGGTGAGAAGATTTTACCCATCAATGATTGGGTGCAAATTAACAAATCATTACCACACAGATCTGAACCCTCCTGAGGTGAGAAGATTTTACCCATCAATGATTGGGTGCAAATTAACCAATCATTACCACACATGAGTCTGACCATCGCCAAGGTGAGAAGATTTTACTCGTTGGTGATTGGATGCAATATATCAAATCATTGCCTCATAGGTTGGTTTTGCCTCAAAATATTTATCAACAATCTGATAGGCTGAAAGCCTATATTTCCTAATTTAGATGACTCAGCTTTATATACTTTTGCCTTGAATACCCATGGTCTCAAAATTTGAACTAGTTTAAATAGGAAATACTAGTATTGAGGAAAGGAGCTTTCTTGGTTTTGCCTTGCTTAAAACAATAAAAAACATAAAAACTTTAATAAAGCGTTATTTTATACTTTTATTAAAAAGTAAGATTCTCATTTTGAAAAATATTTGTGGCGTCCATCGGTGGATCCCATAAACTGGTGCTCACTACAGGGGCTTACCCTGAATACTTCAATAAGTATTAAAAAGCAATGGAGGCTGTAAACATGAGCAGCTCTCCTGAAACGCGATTAGTTGCTCTTGAGAAGCAACTAGCCAGCTCTTTCTCCCATCTCAAAAAGCTAGAGCAACGGCCGTTTAAATTACCTATAAAGGAAAGATACACCCTGGGTGAAGGGAGCATTGCTTTCTTTTTGTACTTTTATGAAGCTGCGATGGATGGCGCCACTGATAAACAGAAAGTTCAGTACATTCTTCCCTGTTTAAGCCGCAAAGCCCAAGAGCTAATCGTTCCTCACCTGGATCCTCAGCACATCTGGTCAGATGTTAAGAAGGCCCTCTTGGCTGAATTCAGATCCAAGCAGAGCTTATACAGGGAAAAACAAGCTTTCATGCGCCTTGCCATGTATGGGGGTGAAGCCCTCATTAGTTTTGCTGAGCGTTTCTATCTCACTCCTCAAAGGCTGGCTACGTCTAACCTGCTTACCCTGGATGATGCTATCGCCGCCATATTAACAGGTTTAGCTTCACAACCCTCTCTCACCAGGCATATCATATCAGTGAAACGCCAATTCACAACTTTCCGTGATATAAAAGAGGCTTTGTTAGATGTCGCCCATATTCCTTTGGGTGAGCTGCGGCCTATTGAACCGTTGGAAGTGAGGCCACCTGTGCCTATTCTCCCTGCAAAACCTGCTTCTTCAGTGTTACTTAAAACGGACATTCCTAATTCATGTAAAGCGGAGATCCCTACTGTGGTTTCCCCTTCAGCTCAGTCAATAGGTGCGCGCCTTAAGGGTATATCCTCAAGAACTACTGGGGTTGAAAAAATGCCGGTTAAAGCAAAGCTAATTACCCCACCTCTCATGACTATCTCCCCCACTTCAATTGTAACCTTGCCCAGGGTTGAGAATACCCCTGAGGCTGACTCTGAGGGGGGTTATGATGATGTTGGGTACTATTTATTGGGAGCTCCCGCGGAAGTGGAGGTCCCTGATCGCCTAAATGCTGGAGGAGTGGATGAAGCCACCATACCTGAAGAGATGTATCTCAGCCAAGTTCTAGGGGAGCCAATTGTTATCGATACTGCCAGTGATGCAGATGAGGTGTTGTCTCACCTTATTCGCCCTATCCAGCATGGCCATACCATGCAGTCCATCCAGGAAAATTACCCTGAGACCGCATGCAAATTAACCTCCAATTTCCATCTTAAGGAGGTCTTAGCGCTATTGCCCACTTCTGGGGGGATATTTATGAAGGTTGAAGTGGGTATTTAAAAAGTTCAGGTGATGGCTATCTTAGATACAGGCCCCCCAGTGAACGTAATATCCTCCAAGTTGATGAAAAAGATCAAACTTGCACCTGACTTAGAGTACAACCAATACTTTGGAACCGCTGGTCTTAAAAACACCCGCGCACTGGGTGCTTACTCGTTCCTTCCCTTTCATATTAGGAAGTTTATTCTATCAGCCCCCACAGTGGCTTTGGATAATACCGATTATGATATGCTTATAGGTACTCAGTTTATGATTGAGTATGAAGGCATCATCAACATGAAACAAAGGTCCCTATCTTCAATGAACTACAAAGTTCCATTAGTCTTATACAACAAAGAACTCATCAAGAATGACTACACCTGCCTAGTTAATTACCACTCTTCCGCTTTGCCTTTACATTATGACACCTCCAGGCGCAACACTAAGAAATTGCACGATTCAGTGGAGGCTAGTGATAGTATTCCATTTTTTGTGGCAGATGAGGTGGTGATTAAGCCAGGTGAACAACGAGTGGTTGACACGAAAGTCACATCCCAAAACCCCTTCAATCTCTTAAGTGAGGCTGACTTCAAAGGAGAAGTTCAGGCTCCCAAAGTACAGCCTAAAAAGAGAAGTCTACCTCCAAGCCCATGGAGGCAGCTGTTTCTCGTTCCAAGACTTAAGAGAATCGCTCTTCCAAGGATGCTACCCCTTGTGGACCTCAGTCTAAACCTTTGCACACTGAAAATGTAGATTCTGAAATTACATGCGGCCCCCATAGTCATTCTGACAAAGAAAAGAGGAACTTTAGAGGAGGTGGTAATCCTCGCAGTCAAGGTCATGTTTTTGATCGACACAGTGGAACTGGGAGAGTGGACACTGAAAAAGCAATTAGTCAAAGCTGGGGTCATCAAACTGAAAATCTTGAGGAGACTGAAAACGTCGAGACTGCTGAGCCAAAAGTGACTGAAAGTCCCATAATTGAGCCTGAGGCTAATCCCAAAGATGATGTCAGGACTCTTGAAGAATACTATGCTGAAAAGAAAGCCCAAAAGCTACTTTCTGATGAAAAAAGAAGCAGTTGCATAAGGCAAACAAGGGAGCTGATAAATCTCAATGGTAGGAAACTTTTCTTTTAAAAAAAGAGGATAAAGAATTATATGCTGGAAAGTCTAGCCAAGCAAAAACAGTGACTAAAAAAGGCCAAGCTGCCAATGAGCTTTGAGCTCCTCTACCTTCTTACTAAGTGTCAGATAGGGTTTTATATTACCACAATTGCACAACTCCCCAAAGTGGAAAACTTGGATCAAACTGGGAGGGGCCATTTACCATCATGTATAAGAGAGGAAATGAGTATTCTATAAAGTCTTTGGCTACAAGAATTATCATAAACCGGGTACATGGCCACTTCTTATGACCCTACACCCCTCCCAACATTCTTGAGGGGGCAATGTAAGACTTTCTCCTTCTCAACTTAAGAAAAAGAATGTTGGAGGTATTAGTGCTCCCAAATTTGCTACCATGATTGGCCCATCTCCTGCCCAATCATCAAATAATATTGTAATTATTAGTGATATGAGTACCAACGGTGAAAAGACCTTAGCGGATTCTTGAAGAAATCCTAACTATCAGAAAAATATGGGTTATCACAAAAATTGGCTTAAAAAGGTAATAACTATTAATAGGATTACTCTGACTTCTTGGCCAAATTTGAGGTGTTCAATATCGCATGGATCTGAACCTCCATGAGGTGAGAAGATTTTACTTGTCAATGATTGGGTGCAAATTAACAAATCATTAATACTCAGATCTGAACCCTCCTGAGGTGAGAAGATTTTAACCATCGATGATTGGGTATGAATTAATCAATCATTACCACATGAGTCTGACCACCACTGAGGTGAGAAGATTTTACCTGTTGATAATTTTGGGTGCAAATTAACCAATCATTACCACATGAGTCTGACCACCGCCAAGGTGAGAAGATTTTACTCATTGGTGATTGGATACAATTCATCAAATCATTACCCCACAGGTTAGTTTTGCCTCAAAATATTTATCTTCGATCTGATAGGATGAAAGCCTATATTTCCTAATTTAGATGACTCAGCTTTATATACTTTTGCCTTGAATACCCATGGTCTCAAAATTTAAACTAGTTTAAATAGGAAATACTAGTATTGAGGAAAGGAGCTTTCTTGGTTTTGCCCCGCTTAAAACAATAAAAAACATAAAAACTTTAATAAAGCGTTATTTTATACTTTTATTAAAAAGTAAGATTCTCACTTTGATAAAATATTTGTGGCATTATTAGTGGATCCCACAGCGTTAGCACCTTTGAGCGCAACTGGTGGAGTTGTGACAATGGGCATACCAGAATTTCAACAGGTGTCATCAGAACTTTTATGTTGTGATGAAGCTAGGATATAAGAATATTTACAACAGTGTAACTGTAGATAATCTTAATAAAAATTATCCCTTATTATACTTCAACCTCATCCTAATATAATTTCTACATCATATTGATATCATTGGAAGATATCATATTAGTAATAAAAATGGAGATATTTTTTATATAATTCTTCACTCTTCTATGCTAAGTCAAGGTAGGTTAAAGCCTCTCTTTTTATTATAGTTTTTTATTTTGGCTTTAATAGAAAATTACATTTTATATTTTCTGGTAGAAAGGATATCCCTGTAAGCCTTGGAGAACAACTCTTGCGTCTGAATTAGGGAAAATTCTCATTTTAAACTAAAAATGGGAAGAAGCTGGAAGCTGTTTCTCTCATATCCCTAGGGATATAGCCTATGTGGTAGATGAGAGGTGGGTTAAAGCGTATCTCCCAAAAATTGCGCCTCTACCACCCCTGTTAACCACCCAAAGTTGGTGAGTAAAATTTGGGAGGTGTTTCAGGATGTGGCAGTGATAAGAAGACATTACCAATGGAAGGTGGGTAGTGCTTGTCCCTGGGAGGTGACCTTGACAAGTTAAAGTTCTTCAGCTGAAAGAAATCAGTAACTAGCAAAGTTAAATCAATTAAGCCATTCTCAGACTTAAAAAATTCCATCAGCTCTTTCCTTTCATTGGCATTACAAATGAGCTCATCCCCAAAAGGTATGGGTGCAAAAAAAAACCCTTCCCTAATAAATAGAACAGGAAATATGTGGCTTGGCCATGGGTGAA
The DNA here is from genome assembly GCA_022478985.1 of Massospora cicadina. Lineage (NCBI taxonomy): Eukaryota > Fungi > Entomophthoromycota > Entomophthoromycetes > Entomophthorales > Entomophthoraceae > Massospora > Massospora cicadina. The sequence continues at coordinate 111,587 of JAKSZP010007902.1, forward strand.
AACTGCTGTCCGCTGGAGGAGTCATTGCTGTAACACCAAGTGAGATTGTGGTGGAATGTAAATCTTACCAGTGTTTCTAATACTAATCCGACTAGGTAGGTCAGATCTGAGTCAGGATTGACAAATACTTAGAATGATGATCTGTCAAAATCAAATTGCAAAAATATTTTCAAAAGTAGTGCGCTTAGTATAAGTTACCCATATAGCCAGCATATAGGGCAGAAGTCTCCAACAGATACTATTGTTGCTTTATTTTCTCCCCTTTCCATCATCACAGTTAAAAAATTATTTTCTAAAAAAACAAAATTTTATTTGCAGATTTTAAAAGCTTGCTGTATATATATTGGCGATAGTTTCTAACTTTGGGGATCCCTAACTAGTACTCACAGTGGTTCTATTCCAGTTTCATTTTTAAATATGGATGGCTGTACCAGAGTTATTCTGGCTATTGTTTTGGGTAGTCATCTATTCTTTGGGCCAGCGCAATCTTATTATTATCAGCATGCTTCATGACAATGGAGGACCACAGTTCTAGGCCTTCTCCACACTGTTATGTAAGAGGGGTTCTTTGTTGGTTTTGTGTTATGAATAGGTGGGCCATATTTTGGATCATAGTTTATATGCCGCAGCATGAGAGTATCTCCTAATCCAGTCCACACTAAGTTTCTCTCCCAGATCCCACATACATGATCTTTGTACCTCTTTCACCCATGCCCTGGCCAGTTTGGATGGGTCGCAAGTGTGGGTATGTTGTTCATCCATGGACCAACTTTCTGGCCTCATCAATCTGCTATTTTGTGCCCAGGTGATAGTAGTCATGTGGTGGCAGCAGATGCTCTGTGGAAGTCGGCGTATGTGAATTCATTGTGTCTTTGTTGTATGTTGGACAACTTCTGGAGGTGGAGGTGATTAAAGTGGCTGGCAAAAAGGTTACATTTTTCACAGAATGGTTAAGCAGATGGTCCAGTGATTACTTCTCCCCCAGTTATGTCACATATGGTTATTAAAAACTAAGATCAGGCTTATTTTTAACCTGTTAAGATTCAATCAGAGTCTTATGTGGTATCTGCTCATGATCTCTTGGATACTGGAGCAGCTAGAAACTTTGTGGGCTTACAGGTCTCTCAGAAGTTTGACCTCGTTCTGGACTCAGGGTCCCCAATGTTAAGCGTGTTGTCAGCATCAATGCCTTGCTATATGGTGAGATGGTCATAACATTCTCGGTGCATGGGTTTGGGGTTTAGGATTGGTTCACTGCAGTGCTAGACCTGCTATTTTCTGTTATCCATGGGGTTGGTTGGCGGCGAGGAGCAACAAGTTAGTGTTAACCTGGAGCCCAATATGTTGTTGTTTGAGAAACTATATGCTTAAGAAGAATTCATGCTCATTAATAATGTAAATTTTTTAAGATAATGCTCACTGTTGTAAGGCCTTAGGATTCAGCTAACAAGCGGACAGGGGTGTGCATCATTTTATAACCACAAAGGTTAAATTCTAAGGCCCTTCTTCACACACAGATCTCTGATCTAGGGAATACCCTAGATGAGAGATTGGTATCCTCTGCCCCTCCCTGTTTACCCCACACCTTCTCCACATCTACCCCTGCCCAAATCGCTTAAGAATCAAATCATCAGGGTCAATTTAAAAATTCCCACAAATTTGTGTATAATTTAGTTAATCATGAAACCTAACACCGCAGCCCCATACCTTCCCCAATGGTTGGTTCAACCAGTTGTCAGCCTTCATACCAAAAACATACCTAATAAGTCCAATTAGTGAAAAAAAGTTGAGAAAAAGAGGCCCAAAAGAAATCAAACTTACAACTCCCTTCCAAGAATCTAAAAAGAGATTTTTTATACATTTAGACTTCTGTGAAGATAAACCAAGAATACCTTAATCAACTGATAATATCAAGATAGAATTGATATTAAAAACTAAAAGTTTTGGTCTTGAATTCAGTAATTGAACCCTACTACCATGATTTAGCCTAGCAGCTCTCCCCCATTACAACATAAGACCCAGAACCCTGCTAATGGTAGGGTGTTACAATATTCTTTTTTAAGTTCCCTTTATTTTAAAATAATCTATAGCTATATAAACTTTAATGTTAGAAATATCAATAAATCAAACGATATATAGACAACAATTTTTTATGGGTTGGGCCCTTTTCAACACCTCACCCAACGCGCCCAACCATATTCCTCTGAAACCAGCAATGCCTCATGGATCTTGGCTTCCAATGTGGGTCTTGGCGTACCCACGTAGAAAGCCAGGACTTCCATAGAATAATTGAATTCCTAATATTATACCCAACCTAAAATTATAAAGGTGCAGTTGTTGGTTCACATATTTTGAATTTCAATGACTCTGCCACCAACCTAATTCTATTTTCCCTTAAAAAGAGTGCTACTTAGCTGTTGTCTGAGGAATACTCAAGTTGCAATCTTACAGTAAGTGATATTAGCTTGGGTGTCACAACCTGCAATCCCTTTGTATCCCTCACTTCACTGCAAGCAGCCAGAGTATGAGGCTTGCCATAGTTTGCTCAGTGTTAGGCCACAACCAGGTGTTAAAATTTGTCAACAAGTAGAAGCAATTGAAATAGTATAGAATTTCTTTTGTAGAGGTTATGAACCTCGAGCACTCAATTATTACAACAATTGCCTAGACAAGTGCAAAAATGTCACTGAGTATAAAATTATGGATTCAAACTTCCCAATATGGACCCAGTATACCTCTCAGAGGCTAATTTTACTCCCTCTCAGGGGGCTGAAGAAGCATAATGGTTCACTTAGACCAATATCAAGCATGTGAATCTCCCCATATCACAATTTTTCTAATAAGCTGATGGGAAAGTTCATAATTCCCATCAACCAAGTAATCCCAGCCATCACCTCTTACCACATATCCTTTATCAATCAGGTGGAAGAGAAGCGGCGTGTGGATCCAATTTATAGGGAACTTTTAAACGTACGGCCATTATCAGACCCTGATAATCCTGAGTCAGCGCCTTTAACTTATGCTTGGGAAGCGTTATGATCACTCAGTTTTTCAGCAGAAACACCAAGGTGCGCAAGGGCTACAAGGTTAAGAAGGTCGATTCTACCCTTTTGTTCTTTGATGAATTGTGTAAATTTGATTATGCTTACTTTTTGTTTCTAATTCAAATTTTATGTAGGGCAACTGATGATAACTGTAATTCCCTTGTGTGGATACTGGTGCCACACGGAATTATATTGAACTTAAGGTGGTGCAAGCCTTAGATCTTGTGGTCACCTCAGGTTCATTTTTCTTGAGGCATTACGGGTCCCTATGCTTACACTACCTTTTTGTAAACCCTTGCACTTTCTGGCCACAAATATAGATTTATAGAACACTTTGCGGCAATCCAAGTGATGCTATACTCCATGATTTTTGGGTAGGTTGGTGGCGCCGCCAACTAGTAAGAATTGACTTGGAATGGATATGTTAGCCCTTCAATGCTCACTCTGGTGAAATTCCCCTTCTTCTCACCTTGGAAACAGGGAACTATGTGGCAGCAACTGTGGAATGCTCTTCTACGGACATAGTTCCTAAGCTGCCTACTTTGACCTTTGTTCTTGCTCCCTTTAAGTCAATTTTTGATGCATAAGGGGCTAATACGCTGCCCAGTCACAAAGTGTTTGATCTGAGTTTTCAGTTAATAGTGAATCTCATTATGATCAATTGTCTCCTTTATCTTTACACGGCAGAAGAAGTCCAGGAATTTAAAACCTGGACTGATATCATGGTAAAGAAGAGTGTTTGTTTAAGATAACCTCCCATGTGTCCTCTCCAGTAGTTTTTTTCCAAAAACTGATGGTACCTTACATCCATTCATGGATTATGGGCACTTGAACAACGTGACAGTTCCTGATAATTATCCCTTACCCTTGGATGCAGAAATGTCCCAGGAAATTCCAAGTAAAAGGTTTTCTAAAAACTTGATCTGGTGAGGATTTCAACAGGTATGGGTCAAGACTGGCAGGAGTTGTTGACTTTAATCCGCACCTGGTATATAATATACCAGTTTAAAGTCATGCCCTTTGGTTTAAAGAATGGTCCAGAATATTTCCAGTGCCTAATTGATAATGTTTATGAGGCTTTTAGATTCTCTTGTGCTATTGCCTACGTGGATGACATTTTAATTCAATCTCCTAATGATGAAAAACGCAGCAAGAATTTAGTATCAGTGACAAAAGCATTCCACAAAGCTGGCATTATTGTTAAGCCATCCAAATGCAAGTTTTTAAAAATGAATTCCAGTTCCTTGATAATGTGATTCTAAAAGATGTTCATGGTGTTACACTTTTTAAACTAAAGGCTTTTCGCTCATGGCCCACCCCAGTAACGCAGAAACAACTGCGGAGCTTTCTGGGCTCAGTTACTATTTCTTATGAAGTTCTCACCGCTGTTTCAGAGCTGGCCTCGCCACTTCACACCCTCAAAGGTAAGAAAGCTCCTTTTGTTTGGACTCCAAAATGCTAGAAAGCGTTTGAGGAAATAAAGGAGGTTTCAGAACCAATCCTGTTCTATAAACATGCAGATGAAGGAAAGCCTTTTATTGTGACTTGCAATGCCTCTGGAACTGCAGTTGGGTCTGTACTATTGCAAGAATATGAGGGGAGAGAACGCCCAGTGGCATACTTCTCAAAGAAGTTTCGTGTCACGGAGCGCGCTTAGCCATTTATGATAAAGAGTTGGCTTCTGTTTCCTGGTCTCTAATGCAATGATGGTACCTATTACAGGGTACAAAAAATTTAGTGATTGTGCGCACAGATCATCAGTCAATTATTTATTTCGCTAACCTCAAAAGTTGGATCTCAGACAGACCAGGACTCACCCCGACCTTCTGAACTTCAACTTTAAGTATGAGATTGTCAAAGGGCTACACATATTTTACCTTATCTCTTGAGCAGAAAACCCCCTAATGGGTCCCACTTTAGACAAAGACAGTTAATTAGTCATGGCAATTCCCCATGAGCAGGTCATAGCTCCACCCCCTTCAGACATTGCCATAGCTGCATCCCCCACCACAGACCCCAAATCCATGTCAAAATCCAAATCCAAATCCCGCGGTTCCACATCCCCCCAATATTCCTGATATTTCTGCTGAGCTGGTGGGTGAAGTTACTCCATAAGACCCAGTCCAGCCAGTGATTAAGTTAATCTATCTGATCCAGCCCTGGTATCCCCTACCTACAAGGGTTCTATCCTGGATGCTGTTTGGCATCCCAGTCCGCAGATCCTGAAGGGCAGGAACTCTTAGTAAAGATTAAAGCTGCTACATCCCCTTCTGGATGGTATTCTCAAAAAAAGATAGGGTAATATATTTTCGTGACAATGTAAAGATCCTTCTATGCTGCGTTCTCGCGTTATAAGGGAACATCATGATCTCCTAATTATGGGGAATCCTGGCGTGAAGTGTTTATTATTTTACATAAGCGAGGGTAAGGCTAAATTTGACTGACAAAGGATGTTTCCACCTGGGTTGAACAATGCTTAGTATGTGCTAGTTCAAAGCCAGATAGAACAGGAAGAGATGGCCTTCTCCACCCTCTCCAGCAGGCGGCAAGCCCATGGACATCGCTGTCAGTTGACTTCTTTGTAAGTTTACCCATTTTCATGGGTATGATGCAATCATGGTGATAGTAAATCGTTTTACAAAATATGACATCTTTTACCTTGTTTGAAAACCACTACATCTGAGGGCATGGCACAGTTGTTTGTAGCACATGTATTTGTCTTGTTTGGGCTTCCCCAGGAAATAATCAATGATAAGGGGACCTCAGTTTACATTGCAATTTTGGGGAGGACTTGTGCGACATGCAAAAATAAAGACTTGTAGATCCTCAACTTATCACCTCAAATCTGATAACCAAACGGAGAGTACTAACTAGTCCTTAGTAGGTATCTCTGTGCCACGCAACTACCTCTCAAGACCTGGGAATAAGACCTTCATTTGGCACAATTTTATATAACAACTCCCTCCATTTGTCAGCAGAAGTGCCCTCTATGTATGCTATTCTGAGATACAAGCCTGCTTATAACATTGGAACTCAAACTCGTACTGGTACCCAGCAGCAGATATCCTCATCACACACATCAAGAGGATCACTAACAAGTCCAGCACCAACTGAATAAATTAACCAATGATGTCAAGCAATTTGCAGATAAGATGAGACGTGAGGCACTCAACTATCAATAAGGGGATTTTGTAATGGTGAACACTAAAATTATGCACCTCAAGGTACCATGTCGTAAATTAGCTTATAAAAGGGCAAGACCATTTCTTAGTGCCAAGGTCCTGAACAATGGCGCTTTTCACCTGGAATTATCCCATCATTAGAAAAGCATACCTCATTTCATGCTTGCTCACTCTCTCCTTTTAAGGGCAAATAACCAGTGGAGGTTAAATCCATCATGGTGGAGGGGGCCCCCAAAAGTTGAGGTAGAAAATATTTTGGATGCAAGGCGGGTTAAATTTCATGTGCACTACCTGGTGTCGTGGAAGGTATATTTAGCTTATGAGAACATATGGGTCCCATCCAAGAACTTTATCAACTTTCAGAATATATGGAGGAATTTAATAAGGAGAATCCAAATGCTCCTGCATCTGCACCACACAAGTCCGCTACCCTAGCTGGCATCAAACTTCCCACTCCTCACAGAAATTATGCTCTTGCAAAAGCACCTGAAGGTTCTGCAATCTTTCTTTCACTTTAATAACTAAATTAAAGCTAAATTCGGATTTTTTATAAAATACAAAAAACAACTGCTCAATTGAGCCAAAACTTACCGATGTCAATGTAATTGACACCTGCTGCCCTGGCTTGAGGTGGTGGTGCACCACCATCTTGCATCTTTTGGCCACCGCCAAAGCTTGCCTGGGATAGCTCTTCTAGCCCTCCCAATGCTACTGGGCGTTATGTCCCCCTCAGACTTGGCCCACCACCTTGCAAGCTCCCAAGTGGTGCTCCAGAGCCCTTTTGTGCTCCCATGGAGCAATTTGCGTTTTGGCCTCTGGGTCAAATATGTGAATCTCTTCCCATACATGTGTGCAGCCATCATCAAGATAGCCATAGCACTTTTTAAAACGGCCATCTTTATTGACTTCTGTCCCTTTAAGGGGTACTTTGATATTGGCTTCTAATTAGAAGCTGATGCAGCGGCAGCAGCCAAGCTGCAATTTGTTTAAAAAATTTCCAACCCATAATTAAAACCAAGCTCACAGATGAGGCCACTTTGGTGGTCCAATTTTCTGGGTTGCCCTCCCATCTCTCCCCTGAATGCCTCTGTTACGAGCTCATGGAGGGTTTAGCCATTTACGGCGCAGACCCCATGTTGCAGTTTGTGATTCCAAAATGGGGTGGATCATCTGGATGGGTCTCATGCCTTTGTGACAATCTGCCCATTTCATCATGATACACATCTCACAATTCCACCCTGCAATATAATCAGATCCGCCCCTGATCACCCGTTCTGGGTGCACGTCAAAAATGGTTGCGCCATTTGCCTCTTGTGCTTTGAGCTTATCCAATTGAAGCACAAGGACCCCAGGGCTTCTGCTTCCACCACTTCAACCGCTCATCCCTCAGGCGTTGGGCCTGCAGCCATTTTGCCCCAATTAGAAAACGGGGAATTATCCTCCTGCCCCCAACCTTGGGAAATTTGGCGCTGCTCCAAAAGTGGCAGTTAATCAAAACCAAAATTTCAAAAATTTTAATCAAAAGTTGACTGGATTATGGGGTTTCTGAGTTGATGGCTGAACCTTTTTCAGATGATCTGCCGTGGTCAACAGCACGTGGCCATCCAGCTCCTGCCACTGCCCCAATTCTGGTGGCTGGCCCAGTGCAGGCTAAATCCAATCCATTTGAGGCTATCAAATGGATTGATGAGGATGAGTGGCCATACCACATAAAACCAGTTTTTGCTTTGGAGGAGTCCTTTATTGACCCTCCCACTTTGCATCCCCGCCATTTTTGCTCTCAAAATGGTTTTCCAAATTATAAAAAACTATCAATAAAATGGCAGTTGAGGCTGCAGCTGCCCATGCCAGCACCCTAATTTACCAGCAACTTCATAGGCGATGGAGCTTCCTGTTGAGGATATTCCTATCCCAAAAATTCCCCACGATTTTGAGGAAGATGCGAAGTATGAAATTGAGGAGCTTGCTTTTGGTGCAAGCTGCGCTTGCATCAACACAGAAAAAATTTCTCTTTTTGACCCCAATTATCCCAAAACCTGCTGACGCATCAAGTCATCACTTGTGTGCCTTATCTCATCACTTTCACTGAGCATCAACTTGCTCAATATGTTGAGGCAATGGACATTTCCAGCCTCATCAATGAAGAAAACCCACTATTATACCTCCTTATGCCTCATGTCACAGATGCTCATACCCCAATGCTGTCCACCATGGTCTGCCAGCTAAAGTGGGAACCGGACAAAAGTTTCCCCAAAGCTTTCTCACCTTTTGATATGGATTTCTAGACTGTTAGCTGAGGTGCCATAATAGGATTTTTTCTCTAATAATATCTTTGTTTGTCCCATTTGCAAATAAAGATGGGTGTATAATCCCCTTTTGGGTTGGGCACCACTAGTGCTAAAAAAACAAAAGCACCTGAAGGGGGTGTTAGCCCTTTATGTAAAGGGAAGGGTAATATAAGGCCTCAAGGGCCAGCCATCAAGCTGGACAACGGTGTGCACACTTTAGAACCAAAAAGGATTCAAATACCAAGTCCTTCCTCTCACCTAGATCTATGACCTGTGGAATACCCTAGATGAAATATGGGTAGCCGCTGCCCCACCATGCTTACCCCATACCTTATCCTCATCTACCTCCCATCCCAAATTTCGCTCAAGTCTCAAAATCAGCAGATTTCTTTTAAGAAAAATCCAACAAAATTGTGAAGACTTCAGGAAATATTAAGCCCCACACAACAGCCCCATTACCTGCCCTCAACGGTTGATTCACCCAAAAGCCAACCTACATACCAAAATATACCTAATAAGTCCCATTTGCAAGAAAGGTTGAGAAAAAGAGGACAAAAACAGGATTTGAACTTGATATCCCCTCAAAAATCAAAAGAGAGACCTTTGGACATCTGGAATTTAGAAAAATGATCTGAGAATAGCTTGGAAGTCAACTGATATTAATGAGGTGAAATATATGTTTAAAACTGTAATTTTTTATTTGAAATTTGAAATTGAACCCTAACACCATATTTCAACTTAGCAGCTCTCCCCATTACAACATAAGACCTAACACCCTGCTAATGGTAGGGTATTTGGTTATTTTTTGCTTTTTCTCTTTAGTTTAAAATAAACTATATTATTGAAAACTTTCCTGTTAGTAATTTTAATATATAAATGATATATGGGCAGTAATTTTTAGTTTGGAGCCTTTCCACCACCTTCCCTAACGCGACCACCTATATCTCCTTGAAAGATGTGGCGTCTTGTGGATCTTGGTTGCCCTTGTTGTTCCTGGCGTACACGTGCAGGAATACAGGTCTTTCCTTAGCACACTGGACTACTAACAGATGTAGCCCTTGAGTTTAATGCACAGATTCCTATGTGCGTTGTAATAAGTTGATTATATAATCAATAGTAATTAAATGGGTTATAGATAGTTTGAAGAAGACTACCTAGTTTAATCTTTATAGCCAATATAGGATAGTGTCTCTACCGCTAGACTGGTGCTACGCGCTCTTATGATCCTTGTAGATATTTTTAGCTGAGGGAATTGTAAACTCTAACTCTTCCTTCTGTTAAAATAAATGTTGGAACTTTACCTAATTATAGGCTCAAAAGTTCTTTTCTCCTTATGTAACTTAAATTACTCTTGGGTTCAGGAATTCTTAGTTACTCTCTTCACGCTGGAGCATGTATAAAATATAAATAATATTAAATAGCCAAATGATATAAGAACTTTCCAAAACTCTACTTCCAAGAGTTAAACTTAAAATAACTATAAAACAGGATAAAAAGGATTTTTATTATAAATTGAACTGCTCTGTTAAATTTAAAAAGAGGGAGTATATAAGTAAATCAGCGCCAAACCCCCGTTGGCGCCCCACTTGGGAAACGGCAGCCATTCTTTAAATTTTATTTGGGGAAGGCTGACCAAGGGATGGGCACTTCTGAAAAAGTAAACTAAACTAACATATTGAACTTCAGCGAGAGGAGGGCACCCCAGAGAAGCAAACGCTATCTCCTGTTACCAGCGGGAATGACAAGAGAAGGAAGGGGGGTTACGTGTGTGTGGGGCTTGCGCCACTATTGAGTACATATGTAATAAGGGGTCTGAAGCGATGAACTAAATCAGGAACTAGGATGAGACCATCTGGAAGTGACAGGGTGGGAGGTACCCAAACATCCACGCTTGAAAGTGGTCCACAAGATGTGACTGAAACTGGCGTATATCTTCCTGGAGGGTGGGAGTAGAGCCTGAAATAGCATCCAAGACAGCCATGTGGATAGTCCACATAGCGATTGCAACCACTAAGGCACAAAGGAAAGGTGGTAGAGGTGAAACCATGGACAAAGCAAAGATGTACATAGACAGGCTGAAGGGCTGTGCCTGATTCTGGTGAAAAAGACGCTAAACCTTACGCCATATCGCTTCTGAGGGAGGACATTCTTTCTAGGCAGTAAACCAAAGTTTCATACTGGCCACACATGACGCAAGATGAGTGAAAAGCGTTAGAGTGCTCAGCTGTATGGTATACCCATCTCAAGCAGCGCCACACATGGGAATGAATATGATGCTGCAGAAGAGGGTGGTGGGTGTACTTCAAAATGGCTTTCTGGGCATTGAGGGAGTAGGGGGTGTCCAACATGTCCAGGTAGTCCACCCTGGCTATGGTAGGGGACCTCATGGGTATCACTCCGTTCATAATGGGTAGTCCTTGTACTTTCTGGGTGAACTGAGGAGTAAAGAGCCTCCTCTGGGCGGTGTGCCCACTGATGTGAATTCTCCACTCAGCGCTCCGCATGGAGAGGATAATTCTTTTGAAGTGGGGCGACGTCCCATGTGGGCCCACAACAGAAGGGTGTAAGGCGAGCTACTTTTTCAGAGAATGGGGGTGGGCAGGATTGGTGAGGCCCAGGGCGCAGGAGAAGTTGGAGAGGTCTGCGTGGGACCAGTGCAGGCTGAGATCGTAGGGTTGGTGACTGCAGTAATCCAGGTGCCAAGGATTTTGGCGGCGTGGACCTCAAAGTTGATCAGGCCCATGCCACCACTATGGCGAGGGCTAAACATGAAATCCAGGTGTACTGACGGTGGGCGGCCTAACCAAAGCCACCCTTACAGAAGGGCATATAATAACTTGAAGAAACAAGGGAAAAAGCGATAGTTTGGGTCCCAAACCAAACTTTAGAAAGGAGCATAGAGTTGGCTAGCACTACTCTGCCTGTAAGGGAGGTCTGATGGGCTTTGAGGGAAGCTATGCGTTTTGTAACGTTGTCTAGGATGTGATTTCCCATCACCATTGAGGCATACCCTCCCGCCTCCAGCCACACCCCCAAATGGCGGACAGGGCCAGTGGTGGGGCTTGGCACAAAGGGGATCACAAGCGGGGCGGTGTGGGGTGGGCAAGGCAAGCGATTCTGTGAGCAAGTTGTTGAAGCAGGTAGAAAATGGGGCGCTGGGGACCAGCGGGCTTGATACCGACCAAGGAGAACAATTTCGGTTTTGGAGGCGTTAAGTGCAGCATTACTTACCCGAGAGTAAACCTGGATAGTAGCTTCAAGCGCGCATGCATCATGATTTTTAGACACCCCAACCACACAATCTTCAGCAAACGCCAACATCTTTACTGGTGCTTGGCCTTACAAATGGACACCAGTAAGGCAGGCATTCACATTAAAAAGAAGTGGGTCAAGGCTGAAGTTATACAAAGGGTGGGCTTAGAGGGTCCCCTTAGCGTAGGCCCCTTTGAGGGCGAGCTACATCCGTGAGGAAGCCAGGGTCACGCACAGCCATTGTTGCAGATTCCGTGAGCAACATCACCCAATTAATGAAACGATATGGGAGGTGAAACTTGTGGAGGCAGGCTCTGAGGTAATCCCAGTTGACTCTATAATAGGCCTTCTGTTAGTCTAAATATACTAGTGCACCAGAGGCTGTGGACTGACAGGCGTTGGCCACAGTGTGTACGTTTTCCCAAATTGACCTTCTGGGTATGAATCTAAATTGTTCAGGGGAAATGAGATTAGAGGCAACAACCCTAGACAGTTTGCCATGATTTTAGTAAAACTTTTTATAATGTGTTAGTAAGTGAAATGGGGCGCCAGTTGGCCAAGTCCAGCTTTTCCCCTTTCTTGTACATCGTTATCGTGAAGGCCTCTTGCTTTCCAGGAAAGAGGAGCAGTTCCATAAGGCATTAGTTCATAGAGGCAAGCAGCAAGGAGGAAAAATACTTAGAAATATTTCTTATAGAAGTCATAAGGGATGCCGTCTGGACCTGGGCATTTCCTGTACAGTGCACCGCAAACAGCAGACCAGAGTTCATCCCAAAAAATCCAATTCGTAAACTCCAGAAAACAGAAAGTAATGCGGATATGTGCACTTTTGAGAAAATTGTCCAGTTCAGCTTGCAGAACTGGATCAGAGCGATACTAATTGGAGCAATAGTTTTGCACTTCAATTGACACTTTTGGCTGGAGTATCTGCGACGGAGTGGTATGGCCTTTGCAACTGTGTGCAGACCAAGCTCTGGCGCAGTGCAAAGAATTATTAAAAAGTAAGCAGAACACGTATCATCCGCTGTTATATGCTTTGATTTATACTGAACACAAACCTGATGCTTGCGTTGTCTTACCAGTGCATTGAGGCGAGCGGACACTTACGCCCACTTATGACCCCAAGCTGGGCTTAGCCTGCCACTGGGACATTGGATTCCAGTTGGTCCACTTCTGCCAGCGTGCACAAAATGACTGCCAAGGCAGCCTGCGAGCGACGTGATGAGATGTGGCAGGCCTGGTGGATGGTGTTCGCTTAGAAGGTTGACCAGGTGGAGATTAGGTATGCACATAATGGTGTGGTAAGCTCCAGAGCCAAGGTCTTGGTGTCCACCCACAAGGAAAACCTAAGTGACGCGATCTTGGTGGGGCAGAGTTTGCACCACTTTGGCATCTGGGCTGCTGTATTGGACAAACAGAAGGAAACTGATACCATTCTCTGGTCGGATAAATCGATTTTTGTCATGGTAAAGTGGGAAATTTGGGATTGAAATTTCAACAGAGTGAGAATAAGGTCAATGCGGGTCATAGACCTTAGCTGGCCATTGTGCACATGTGGCGAGACATGTTTGTGAGTAGTGGTGCATGATGTGGCAGAGTATCAAACAACCCTAAGGTGGCATTTAGAATGTGAAGTTCAACGTGCCCCTGTGGGGGTTTAGGTGAAGAGGGTCAGCGGTCTGTGGTTGCGTTGGTCCAGTAGTTCATGTCACCAACAACAAATGTGTTGGGTTGTAGCAGAAGGGAAGTGGCAGCCAAGAAGAATTCCCAACAATCTTGTGCACATGTTGGGGCTTAAATGCTAATGATAGCGTGCACTTTGTCGTCCCATGAAAAGGTGACTACAAGGATGCAGCCATTGAGGTATGACGTTGACAAAATAATTTTTAAATTTATGGGTCACTCAAACAAGCACCCCACAGTGTGGCGACCAAAAGGAAATGGAAGGGAGGAGCATGGTTGCCCATGTGTCCTCTGCACCACACGGACAGTGGGTTTCTTGAATGGCCAGGATGTCCATGGGTAAATTATTTTTTAAAAAACTCAGTTTACTAGCCTGGGACGGCGAGGCTTTGAGTCCAGCAATATTCAACGTCCCTATAGAAAAGGCTTTCCCCTCGCACCTTAGGTGTGAGGGGAAGGGCACCCATGCCCTTCAGCCTTCTCTTTTTCAGCAGGTCACTATATGGCAGCATGGGTATTCTATACTATGGAGTATGGTTCAGTATGTAAAGCTTTTGCTGTGGGGTTTGCGTTGGCTTTTGTCTTATGCTTTTTCCCCACTGTTGGATGAATTTTTGGCGTTGTGTGCACTTGTGGTGCACAATTGCATGAAGGTGGAATTTCAGCAGGATTATTAATGAGCGACTAAAACTCAGTTTGATGCTTGGTAGCATTGGTCTGGTGAAACTGACTCACCCATCAGGTCTTCAGCTTAGGTGGCCCAATCTGATTGGTGGAAGGATTTGCGAGCCACTTCTGCTGCAAATGACTCGATGTCCTCCTGGAGCTGAGCGGGTGGGATCACAGGCTCAGTCGCAGATGCCACCTTGGCCGCCACTCTGCAGGCTTTCTTGGCCTTCTTGCGTTTCTGCGGGGATACAGGCTTTACTTGAATGTAGCACCCAGGTGCTCCCCACAGGAAGGCTGCGTCAGTGTCTACTGCCAGTTCATAGTGGGCGTCTGCACCACACATTGCTTCCAGGATTATTTTAATTTGAGTAATGCCCTCCTTGGCGGAGCAGGTATGGGCTTAGTGGCCAAAATCATGACAAAAAGTGCAATAGGAGGCCCACTATCCACGGTGACCCTGAATGGGAGGGAGGCTGCCCATTAATCTCTACAAAAGTGGTGTGAGGGATTTGGGTCAAATCTTCTGCTATCCCCACGGATGGGGTGAGAATAGCAATCACTTTGCCCGTGCACTGGTCTGGCATGAGCATAAAGTGCTGCATCTCGAAGGATTGGATTTCTCCATATTCAGTGAGCCCAGCCTTCAGGTGGTGCTCCAGCACGGTGCACTTGATTGTAGTAGGTAGGAAGTCAAAAGTTACGATAATTTGGTTTGATTTAGTCCAGTGAGTTCACTTCATTTTGACTACCCGTTGAATGTTCAGGAGGTCCACTACCACTCGCACTTTTGTGGCTTTATCCGCCACATTTTTGTTTTTTATTCCAAGATCCAGCCAACCACGAGGCATGCAGTGTGGTGCGACTTACACTGCGTCCAGGAAATGTGTGTGTACATCTCCAAAAATTTCTTCCAATGTGCCATTGTTAAATATCCATGAAGACACACACCTCATGTTCCATTGACAATATTGGTTGGGAGTGCGTCATATTGATGAACTGGTTGCAGCGCACTTGCCAGGCCAAAATTTCCAGGGAAATGGAAATTGCTGGTTTTTTACTATTAATTTTATCTATGCCACCAGATTCGCTGGGGCGTTTACAAAACTAGGTTGATGTGAGGTCCACACCTGTGCCCTTAATTTTAGTCACCCAATTGCTACCCAACATAGTGTGCTCACTAATATCCTCGATGAGATTATCAAACTTACCTAGAATTTGAATTAAATATGTTGCAAAAGTGTTTGCAACTAGAGAGAAAAGTTGAAACGGCAGCCAATCTAAATGAATTAACCATTTTAGGTCATGCACAAGTATCTTACTCAATGAGCTAGTCAAGGTCCTCCGCCATATAAAATGTGACCTTCTCCAGGGTAATTATTAAATGCGTCCTCAACTTCTAGATAACACTAGTGGGGTAACCTTAATTAGACTTTGGCCTGCTTAGGTAATGGAACCTAAACCGTTAGCAGAAGGTCACATTACCACAAGAGGTATAACTGAAAGTTGCTAATGAAAGCTTTTGTCAGAACTTCAATAACTACACATAAATCTTTTAGTTAACTAGCGACAAACCTCAATTGACTTCTACAAAAAAATATTTTTTCTATAGTGAAGTTGATAACATAATCATCTATTTGTTTTTGGGATAGTCCCTGACAAGACTTAAGCAATCCGGTGGATTGACCCTGGTGGATTGATCCCAATGGAGAACTTAATATTTGTTAGGGCCATATTATTAAACAATACATATATTTCAAAATGATAACGCCCATATCCACTAGTAGGCCTCAATCCTGATGGAGAAGATGTTATAATATAATCAATCAATCTGTTTAATAAGGGCAAAAATCCCAACATATATCTTTCCCCCTTCCAGGGTGGTGGGGTCAATCATGTCTGTTCCTCCCCCACTGTGTTGCAAACAGATTTCCCTCCCAGCTTGTTGCACTATAAAAATATTTTGACATTGAGAAGGATAATAATCTTTGCCCATTATGAGTATGATCTGGCCTTCTGGCTAACAGTGGGCTTAATTAATATTAACTGTCCTATGTATTCAAATGCTGAGCAAGTGGGTAAGGACTTTAAAGTGTGATTGGACGACATGCTCAAGAAGTGGTAAATAATGAAGAAAACATATTTCATCACATTTCAAATCATTTTTGCTCAAAAAGCCAAACGTATGCTATGAAAAATTGTGAATATGTATATGTAGTTAAAATAACCACACATGATCTCTATCCCATTCCCTGAGGCAAACTATCAGCCGGCGATAGCCAAATTCAGGGTGTTTTCCAAGCTTAACCTGGTGAAAGCCTTTTACCAAATTGGGTGAAGGAAGGTCAGGAGTGGCTAATGGCCATTTGTACCCAGAGGGGTATTTTCTATTTCCTCTTGATGCCCTTTGGCCTAAAAAATGCGTCAGCTACTTTTTAGCATAAGATTGACGCCATAATTGGTGATACTCATTTCACATGTGCGGTGATGTAGATTGACAATATCCTGGTGAATTCCCTCACTCTGAGCAGCACATGATGGACTTGGAGGCAGCACTGGCGGCGCTGAATGATTCTTATCTTTATGCCAAGATCTCAAAGTGTGAGTTCTTCAGGGAGAAGGTTACCTTCTTGGGTAACCTTGTCTTAAAGGATGGTTATGATATCCCACCTAGCAAACTTGATGTAATACTTTACTGACTCACGCCCATAATGCAGAAGCAGCTGCTTAGACTATTAGGAATCAATATTTTCTTGAAAAATTCTAGCCTGCGCTTTCCCAGTTGGCGGCGCCTCTGCATTCCAGGATGGGGAGAACATTTTTTTTAAGTGGAGCGTATTTTCAACATGCGTTTGAACCAATCAAGGAGGGTTTTGTGGTTCCGCCAGTTCTCAAGCATGCCAATTCTTTTAATCTTTTTCATGGTATGAGATGTCTCGGCGGCAGTCATGGGAGTGGTCCTACTGTAGGAGCATGAGGGGGTGGAACATTCTGTTGCTTACATCTCCCAGAAATTTTCGTCCTAGGAGCAGTCATAGGCCATTTACGATAAGGAGCTCACTGAAGTGTCATGGTCGCTCATTCATTGTGATACCTTCTGTAAGGGGCGCTCCATTAAGTGGTTGTCTGGACTGACCTTAGCCCACGTGTACTTTTGCAAGCCACAGAAATTGGCACACCATCAGGCTTGTACGTTTTGGGACCTGTGCAGCTTTGGCCTTAAGTATGATTTTGTAAAGGAGCGTTAAAGTTTCTTCAATCTGAAGAGCCACAACCCTTCCTTAAGTCTGACGGAGGATAGAACGCAAGAGTTGACAACGGTGATTCCTCGTACAAAGATTCTCACTATCGCTCTTCACACAATTTCTAGGGCTGACTGTGCACTGGATGTGCCTTTGGTATCTCAGGCGCTGGCGGGTCAGACCTCCTGTTTGGAGGGGCTGGAGTTGCTTGACCAGTTGAGTGCGCTGAGCCACAAGCATATTTGTTACCTAATCAATGAGGGCTAACTTATTGTGGCTTGGTATGGGTGCCTCAACAGCTCTGGATGAAGTAATCTCCGCTTTCCATGATCCCTGGCAGTGGTCACCATGAGCACCTAAAGTGCTTTGATATGATAAAGTGAATGTTAAACTGGCCAGAAATCTCCAAAGTTTTTCCAGCGAGGATCTTCAGAGCAAGACATGTACTTGCTAAATTAAAATCAATTTTGTAGGAATGTTCTCCTGAATCCTCTGCAGAATGCTCATGTTCATGGATCTTGATATCCATCATCTTTATTGTTAGATCCACAATTCCAATGGGTTTGATGTGAATATGATTGTAAACCGCTTTACAAAATTTTCCCTTTTTATTCTTTCTATGTCCGCCATTACCTCTGAGGAGACAACCCAATTTTATCTGTCATGTTTTCTTTATGTTTGACTTACCTCATAATGTGGTAAGTAAATGAGGGCCACATTTTATGGCTCAGTTTTAAACTGCCATTTTGCTATCTTGAAGATTCAGCCATGTCAGTCTACAGCGTATCATCTCTAGTCAGATGAGCAGATGGAGTGGGTTAACCAGATCTACAAACACCACCTCCACTGCTATACCTTAGCCCTACAGGTTGCTTGGGCTACTAATCTTACCATAGCACAGTTTCAATTTAGCAACTCCAAATATTTGTTGATTGGGTTCTCCACCTACAAAGATACCCTGGGTTATAATCCACATTCCTTATTGGTCCTTGTCCTTTCCCCGAAGTACCTGCAGCTGAGGAGCAGCTACAGCGGACATGGAGAACCCAATTTTTGGTTAGGGAGCACATAATGAGGGCAATAAGCGATTACAAGCAGTTTGCAGATCTCAAATGCCTTCCCACCCATGAGATCATGGTGGAGTCGCAAGTGATGCTAGATATGTGACACCTGAGTTTGAATATGACCTCATGGAGGTTTTTGAGAAAGCGTTTAATCCTCATGTGGTGAAGAATTTAGGCAATTGGGCCTCCCAGTTAGTCCTTCCAATGAATTAAAAAAAGCACTTAGTTTTCCATGTTTTTAAAGTTTTCCCCATTTAAGGGGAAGGCACTCACAGACCCAGAAACAGTTGTGACAAGGAGCTCAGAGGAAGTGGAGGTGGATGCTATTCTGGCATTTCAGAGATCCCGTCATTTGATCTAATACTTGTTGGACTAAAAGGGACTCTTTCTATAATAACAGCTGGGAGATTGCCCATGATTGCACTAATTGACACGAATTGATGGATGCCTTCCACATCGCCACATACAGAGAATCCTCAGCCTCCTCAGAAGGTTGCCACCATCTTGGCAATAAAGTAACCTCAGGCTCCAAAAAATGCTTCACTTTCTCGGGTTCCTGGTGGGGATGCTCCACTAGTTCAATAAAGGAAGGGTTGTAAGCCTTGGGAACAAACCTTGCAGCTGAATTATGACAAATTCCTGTTTTTACCCATAAAAGGGAAGAATCCAGAAGTTATACTTTTGTTAACCTGGGCAATTAAGCTTATGTGAAGGATTAGAGGTGGGTAATGGGATGTTCCCCACAAATTTCACATCTCTTGCCCCTGCTCACCACCCAAGAGTTGGTGAGTAAAATTTGTGAGGTGTGCCAGGAGGTGGCGGTGGTTAAAATCCATCACCAGCGGAAGTTGAATAGCACTTACCCCCTGAGAGGTGCCTTTTACAGGTTTAAATTCCGCTGGCATAAAGAAATAAGTAACTGGAAAAGTTAAATCTATTGAGTTATTCTATGACTCAAAATGCATCAGCTGTTTTCAGCCATTGGTATCACTGGTCAGCACATCCTCAACAGGTACATGCGTGATAAACCCCTTCCATAATATATAAAAACTGGCCTTATGCGTCCTAGCTGTGGGTCAACTTGCTGTCTGCCGGAGGAGTCATCACCATCACACCAAGTACAATTACAATAATTTATATACTTGCTAGTAAATTGATATTTAATCTGACCGGCAACTTTATATTTGAGTCCAGTTTAAAGATTATTTAGAATGTAAATCCGCTGTAACCAAATTTTAAAAACATTATAAACAGTAATGCACTTAATCCCAGTTCTCTATTTAGCGATCATTTATGGCAGCAGTCATCAACAGGTACCTCTGTCACCCCAATTTTTCCCTTATTGCCATCACAATATTAATAAAAACATAAAAAAATTCAAATTGCATTTTTAAATTTCAGAAGTCCATTAAATATCTATTAACAGTAATTTTCTCTATAGGGGAATCCCTAGCTAGTAATTGCAGTGGCTCTATCACTGTTGCTTTTTAAATATGGATGGCTGCACCAGAGTTATTCTGGATACTGTTTTAGGTGGTCATCCATCCTGAGGGCCAGAAAAGTTTTATTATTATCATCACGCTCCATGACACTCCCAGTCTCTTTACCTTGTTTTAACAGTATTTTAGATAGCTGATCTGCCAAATAAGTTATAATTTTTTGTCTGCTTTATAATGACCATAGATCCATTATGGTGTAATGTCCTGCATTCTCCAAGTGTTTCACACCTGTCATCTAAGTACTCTTGGCCTAGATAGCCAGTCTGATAGTAAGTCAGGCAAATTTATATCTTTAATAAATACCAAAATCAGATATATATAAATATCCTACATATTTGACCCCATAGCTCTATCACTATTTTATATCCAGAACTTTCTGTGGGTTAAGATGATTTATTTGACATCTAGTACTAAAAAAAGATGATTTATTTGAGGCAAGCCGACCAGGGGATGGACATTACCAAAACTAAAATATACTAAAAACTAACGTAACTACTTGGTTCAAACAAAACGCCCTAATGAGTGGATTTAGTGAAACGCTTCAAAAACTGACCAACCAGGTGGGCAGCGTTAGCCGCTTATCCCTCCATGGTGGAAGGGTAGGGGGGTTGGGGGGCTCATCTTTGGCAGCATCTTCAGCAGCAGCTTCTTCCTCCCATAGTAGGGTGCGTGTCACAGCTGTCAGTAATGGCGTTGGGGCACCTATGGTATGTGGTTCATTATCTCTAATAATTGGAATTTCATGGAAATTCCAGCTAGGTAAATGGCACTGAGATATTTGGTTAAAGATTTTTCAGCTTTGATTCTGGGCGTCTGGGAGTTTAATGAACGTGGCAATGTTGGTTCAGGTTATTTTTGCTTTTGGATTCCATGCTATAGTTGCCACGTTCTGGATAGCATCGTTGGCAACTTTAAGTAGTAC
This sequence comes from Massospora cicadina, assembly GCA_022478985.1. NCBI lineage: Eukaryota > Fungi > Entomophthoromycota > Entomophthoromycetes > Entomophthorales > Entomophthoraceae > Massospora > Massospora cicadina. The sequence goes on from JAKSZP010007902.1 coordinate 132,429, forward strand.
TGGTTCACCAATATTAGTCTTTTTGGAGTTAAGGTTGTGGGGATAACAGGAGGTGGAATTCCTCTTTTGAGTATCACTACTGATTTAGTGACAGCTTTACACAGGGGATGACAATCTGGTGTTGCAGCTGCTTCAACTGTAAGCTGGTGATCACTGCAAAACGATTCAGCATTTGGCTGTGGGGTATAAAGTTGAGGGGGTATTTGGCTCATTCTGCATTAACAAACCGCTCGATTTGCAGAGATGGTTCTTCAATGAACTTAATTGATTCATCAATTTCAGCCAATAATTCCGTAGGTTTTGGTTGAATTTGATTGTGGAATCAGCGTATGGTTGAGGTTCAGTTGATTCATTTGAGGAAGCATGGGATCAAACTGGGATCCAATCTGATGCTTGATTGGAGGAATTATATATGGCATTGGGATGAGGAGGAGGCTGATTGGTGGCTGCAGGTGCAGCTGTAGCAACAGGCTTTGGGGGTGGAAGAGGTAGGATTGTGCCCCATGCCAGAAATTGTTCAGGGTGGGAAGTGGATTGGAGGTTGGCAGATGAGTCGTCTGATCTGCCTGAAGTGGTTGAGAAGGGGCACTTGCATTTCAAGTGGTCTAACTTGAAACATGATGGACAGATCGTCCACTCACCCTCAATGTGGGCCCAAAACTGATGGTCAGGCGCTGAGGGAATAACAGTGCGCGGCGGAATTGCCACCACAATTTTATTAAATTCAGGGCTTATTGTGGCATATGCCCAAGGCCCAGCAAATTGTGTGGCCCCATTTGGGACCACAAATTTTAAGATGGGGTTGGAGCCATAGTCTGCCAAACTGTCCATCAGCTCCTGGTGGAGCACCGCAGGGTTGAGGTGGGTGGGCAAACCAGCAAACTGGACCACCAAAGTGGTGTCCGCTGGGAGCTGAGTCCAAGTTGTGGGGAGAGGGGTGCCCTGGAATACCAGGGGCACAGTTGCTGCAGTGGCAGCGTCAGCTTCACAGGTGAAGCTGAGGTCAAAATACCCCTTGTAGGGACGGAAATCAATAAAGCAAGCGGGTGTCATCACCGCCTGCGCTATTTCTATAATGTCTTGGTTGTGGTAATGGAAAAGTTAACCATATTCGACCCTTAGGCTGTAGCACATGTTGCTCCAGGGGAGCACTAGGGGGCAGCATGGTACCGCTTGGGTATGAGCAAAATGGGTGTCTAGGTCCTTGGGTGGAATTAATCCGCCCATTGGTTTGGAGTGACTGGGTGAACCAGTCCTAGCGCGTTTTCTTGCTAGACAGAAAATGGCGGGGGGAGTTTTGCCGCTGCCCCACACTGGAGCATCCAGCGGAGAATCTGAGGACATTGGAGCAAAACACTACGGGCAAATTTGATTTGTTTTATAAGTTCATGTAATTTTGCTTGGAAAGTTATGCTAAGAAAAAAGAAATGTCTGTGGGTTAAGATATGAGAAATTATTCCTTTATGCTGATGAAAAGATCACTGATAGTGGAGTGAAAATTATAAGCTTATAATTATAGAATTTTTATATAAGATTTGTAATTTTTTTATATATAGTTTTTATATTAAAGATAACATCAGCTACTAAATTTCAGTCATCTATAACAGTCTTATTCTATCCGCACACTTGTGAATTTCATTGGACTGTGAGAAGAGTCTCTCTAATTTCCCAAGAAATGCTTATTATTAAGATTAATGTAAATACACTCAGCTTGGTGCTCACACCGTCATAACTTATAAAATAGCCCTTTGATAGTGACATAAGAGGGTATAATGAGAGTCCAGAAAAAGGCAACATAGGTATAATACATATATATAACATCCTTTTTTGTATTTGAGAGACAATCAACAGAAATAATGGTTAGAGAAACTTTATCTTTTTGAAAATGACAATTGCCCTGGATTGATTTGGTGGCTTAGAATCGATTTAATCCAATATAATAAAACCACCATACATGGTCGTTCTTTACCTTGAGTATTAGTGAACTTGAGTTTTAGACACCAGGTGCATTTCACATTTTTAGTAATAATAAACTTACTGGGTAATTTTAATCCCCACTTATAACCCAAACGTAATGAATACCCTTGTTAAAAATGTAACTGGTGATTTTAAGGACAGTTGATGGAACATTCCGGACCTTATCAAATGGTTCTTGGGGATTAACCTGGTCCTACTTGGCCTTGACCCAGCGTTTATCCACAGTGCATATGAGGTCAGGGAGGTCGGCCAACTTGACCTTTATGGCTATGCTGACATCCTTCTTATCCCTTCTATCCAATCCATGAATCATGTTATGGGACATACCAATGATATCATTATTGCTTATTACATTTTTTAACTTATGTGGCGCCTCAGTTCTTTTATATGGAAACATCAATATTTTTTGAGTATAAAAATCCTTCTACTAGTCTTCACAGTCTCATAGAGAAAAGCGCTTATAAGAACCATAAGTTATTTTTAGGGGAAGGCTTACCATTGGACAGACTCTTCCAATAAACACGAAAAAAACACAAAGATAAATGAAAAGGCACCCCAAAGGGGCCAGAGCTACCTCCTGTTGCCAGTGAGCTGCCAGTGTTAGTAAGAGAGGAGGTATCAGTGAGGTCTTACACCAATACAGAACATGAATGAAGGAAAGGGTATATAACTAGGAACCAAATAGGGAACCAGGATGAAATTAGCATTGCTAGGTGGCATGGGCCAAACAAACAGACTTAAAAGTGATCATTAAGATGTTAGCAGAAGTAACAGCTGGCTTCACAAAGGGTGGGAGCAGGTCCATAAAAGGCGTCCAGAACAATGGTATGTATCATCCATAATGGAATTGCTAAAATTAAGGCACAAAGAGAAGGAGGAATGGGGGAAGTCATGGTAAACGTGAAGATGTTTTAAAAAATCTGAAATTCTGCGCTGTAAACTGGCGGAAGAGATGCATTGCTTCATGCTAGATCGACTGAGATGACGTACAAACTTCCAAACGGTGTACTAAAGTCTCATATTGCCACAAACTACACATGAAGACTGAGAGGCGTTGACCGCTCAGCAGTGTGGTATACCACTATTCAGGAGTCTCCGAACAAAAGCGTGTATTCTGAGCTGTAATAAAGTATGGTGAATATATCATCAATTGGCCTTCTGAGTGTCCAAAGAGTAAGGTGTTTCCAGCATATTCATATAGTCAACGCGGGCAATGGTACTTAAACAATGAGGTACAGCGTTGTTTAAAACAACTTGTCCATGAACTTCTTGGGTTTAAAGGAGAACAGGAGACCCCTCTGGGAAGTGTGAACACTGATGAAGATCTGCCATTATGCACCCCACATGGCCAGTAGTATCCACTTGAAGTGGGAAGGGGCCCCGTGAGTACCTGCAGCAGAGAGGTGGGAAGCCAGATATTTGAGCAGAAAGTTAGGATGGTAAAAATTACAAAGGCAAAGAGCACAGGCAAAATTGGACTATGAGCGAAGGACCAATGTTGAGTAGGGAGTACAGGGTTAATTACCTGGCAATCCAATAGACAAGCATATTGGAAGCGAAGTCCACATAGTTGCTTAAGTCCCATACATCCACTGTGCTGTGAAACAAGCAGTACATCAGGACGCACAGGGGGAGGGTGGCCTAGCCAAAGCCACCATTGGATGATAGCATAAAGTGTTGCAAAAAAGGAGGATGAAAAGTGATAGCATGTGCAGCAAATCATAAATAGACTGAAGTAGTGGGTTGGCTTTTACTACCCAGCCAGTCAGGCTATGTTTACTGGCCTCTGAGGGAAATGATGCTCCTGGTCACTTTGACAAGCATGTGGCTCTTCATCATGATGGTGTCATATTCTCTCAACTCAAGGCATACTCCCAGGTGGTAAACTGGGACCATAGCGGACCTAGAAGAAGATGGAAGCACTAGAGTGGCGATATTTGAAGACCACCAAGAAAGTGAACATGGAATTATGAAGCTGAGATGTGCTGCTGATCAGAGGTCACAGGCGTCCAGAGAGGTTGATACTTGACAAGAAGAATTATCTCAGTCTTGCTGGCATTGAAGGCTGCAATAATAACTCTGGAGTATTTCTGAAAGGTAGAATCAAGGATGCAAGCATTATGGTTACCAGAAATAATGACCACATAATCATCAGCAATTTTTAACATCCTGAGTAGTGCCTGCCTTTGGTCATGAACACCAAATTTGAAAATGCATTGCGGAGGAGTGGTTCAAGGCTAAAGTAGCACAAAATTGGGATCAATGGGTTACTTTAACTGAGACCCTTTGAAAACAAGCCAAATCTGTCAGGAATGCTGAGCCATGGACTGCTATTTTTGCAATTAAGTTATCAACATTACCCAATTTATAAACTGAATGGAAGCTTGATATTATAAAGGCAAGCTCTAAGATAAGTTCAACCATCAAAAACAAAGGCTTTTTGTTAATTCAGGAAAACCAGAGCAAAAATAGCAGGATATTAGCTAGACTTTAGCTACTGCGTGGATGTTATCCCATATATATCTTCTAAGTATGGAGACAATATATGCATGTGGTATTACTTCAGAGGCAACTTTCCTAAGGCGCTTAGCCATAATTTTAGTAGAAAGTTTGGTATCAGTGTTACTTAGAGATATTGATGCAAGTTTTATAGACTTAGACAATCACTCTTAAAATAAAGTTGCCAATATGCCTCTTGGCCACCAGGAAGGAGGCATGTTCCAAGAGACATTTATTCATAGAGGCTAAAATAATATTGGATAAGCTAAAAATATTTCTGGTGAAAACTAAAAGGAATCTAATCAGAGCCTGAGCCTTTCCTGTGTGGTGCACCGCGAATAGCAGAACAGAGTTCATCTTACATAATTAAATTTAATAAATTGGGATATTGGATTATGGTGCAGACGTGTGAACAATCAAGGAATGGGTCGATTATGGTAGTCACTACAGGGTTCAGACCTGTACAACTCAGAGTAAAAATTAGTTAATTTTGGAGGACACTTCCTCTTGTATATTTACAATGGAAGTCTCCATCCACCAAACATTGGTACAGGCCATGAGTATTTAGGAAAGTAAAGCTGACGGAAGAAATAGTCATAACATATCTCCCCACCATAATATTTTTGGCTTTTTACTGCACTCTAACGCAGTGTTAATGTTCACTTACCAGGGAGTTCAAGTGCGGAAATTACAGTCTACTTTCGGCCCCATGAAGGACTGTAACCTGCAGCAGAAAAATTGCTTTCCAGTTGATCCACTTCCTTTAAAGTGCGCCTAATGACTTCTAAAGCACAGAAGCACACAGTGATATGTGGTGAGCCTGGGAAACTAAGCGCGACTTAAAGGCAGAGCATGTGGTGATAGAATCAGCACAGAGAGGAATTATAAACTCCTGTGCTGAAGTTGTGATTCAACTATTTAGAGAACTTGGGTAAAGCAAGGTTGTCTGGGCAAAGCTTATGCTAATGGGACGCCTGTGCAGACAGGCCCAATGGAGTAAATGACTTTGAAAAAAGCCAGTGCTTGGAGAGATCAGTTTTTATAGTGGTAAACTGGGATATTTGGAAGAAATAAACTAGCAGTGTAAGACTGAGGTCTATGCTCAACATAGACAGCAACTTACCCTTGTGTATATAAGGGCAAATTATGCCAGATGGAAGGGGAGAGTGTTTTAGAAGGGGTCATAGAGACACATGATAACCTCAGGAAGCGAAGTTAAACTTGTCCCTGAGGAGGGTCAACTGTAGAAGGCCACCAGTCTGTGGATGGGTTCACCCAACAGTTCTTATCATCAGTCACAAAAGTAATAAATGGATGTGGAAGGAGAGCAACTTTCAGAAAATCCCCAAAAATCCATGTAAAAGTTGGGGCATATATGCTATTGATTGTGTGCAGCTTGTTGTGCCACATGAAGTTAAAGGTCAGTAGCGGCACCCTAAAAAAGAATTTTGAGAAATAGATCCAAAGTTAAAACCTACCTGCATTAGCACCTCACAGTGTGGCGACCAACTTGACTAAAAAGGGAAGGGCATGCGTGCCCATGCCTCTTCTTCACCTTGTGGACAACGGGTTTCCTTTATTGCCAGGATATCCACAAGGAGGTTTTCAAGAAACTTAATTTTCTTAAATTGGATGAAGAGGCCTTAAGTCCCACGATGTTCAACATCCCTATTTCCACTGAGATGCCTGAAGCGCCTCAGGAGCGATTAAGAGATCCCCTGGCCCTAACCCTTTACTCTCCATGGGCAAAGTAGCATCCCTACTGAGAATAACATACTGGTGTGCAGGGACAGGAGTGTAGTCAGAAACATTCAAGGCTGCAGACTTAGGTACTTTTTTCATTTTTGGTAGCCTGAGTTTTCCTGTATGGTGCGCTTGCGGTGCACCATTATTGTTATTTTCACATTTGGATTGTTTGGGGAAACTCAAGTCTGGTCAAAGTAAAGGTTGCATTTGCGGGTGTGAAAAGCCCTGGGTGTTGTGAACTAAACCCAATTTAGATTGGGCTAAGGGCTGGTGATTAAAAATTTGTCTGGCTGCCAGTTTGGGCTTAGGCAGATGCATAATCTTTTTCTTATCAACCTGAATCTATTCAGGCGAGATGGAGGTTTCCTCCAAAGTGGCAGCCTTGGCGACTGCCTTGTGAACCTCTTTGGCCTGCTCATTTTGCTGTGGGGACACTGGATCAACTGTAACATACTGACCTATTTCACCCCAATGAAAGGTGGCAGTAGCTTTAACTACCCATTCCTGGTCATTACAGAATTCTTCCATTGCCTCAGTAACATATTCTTATTGTTTCACGCCCTCTTTGACAGAACAAGCATATGATTTGTGTCCAAAAGCCTAGCAGTAGGTGTAGATGGGAGGTGAATTATCCACTGTTACCCATAACACTTGTGACCTCTTTTTATTGATCATTGTCAGACAATTACAAGTCTTATTTTGTCATAAGAGTTTTCTGGTTAATAATAAGGAATATATTGGCCAAAAGACCCTGGCAATTCTTTGTGGAACCTCCTTGAATTGGGGCAATACTTCCATTTATAATACCTGGCCAAATAGCATGCGTTTAGGTAGTCATATTGAGATGACCATGCGGCGGAATAAGGGGAGTATATCCGAGGTTCCTCCCCATCCCATTAACCATTTAGTTGAGAAACTATTCAGGGACTACCCCCTTTTATAGACTCAGAGGGTTCCCACTAGGTGTAAAAATTTCCTCATGGTGATTGGTTCAGCTATATAAAATCCTTGACTAACGGATTGGTCTTACCTACTATTACCCCTAAATCGACCATTCCATTGAAGCAAAGCAAGTTTCAAGAGATCCAATATGTTTAAGCCATATTTTCTAATTTGGATACTTGTAGCTTTTACTGAATTTCTTGGCCATCTCACTTCAGACCTCAGATTGTATATATACTAAGCAGTGACATAGGGAAAGAGTTTCCTTTTCAACCCATTGAACTCACTAAAAAAGCTTTAAAACTTTTTATATCTTTTCTAAGTTTATTTTTTATAGTTTATTATAAGTTGTGTCAACAGATTACCCTATCTAGTTAACAGTAGTTAAGAGTTTACCTACTAATTCTTCAACTAAAATGTTAAGTCCTATGCCATTAGCACTGGAGAACTTTAATTCAAGCCAGGAATATATCAAGTTGCGCTCACTACAGGGGGCCTGTACACCATAAATAAACTAGAATAAATGGAGGTTGATGAAGTAGGTAACCCTCACGACCTCCCCATTGAAATAAACCCCGGTTAGCCACTCTGGAGCTCCAGCTAGCCAGTGCTTTGTCTTTCCTCAAAGGCTTGAGAAGCACTCCTCTCAAGGCCTTTAAGGGACCTTCAATGTTCTTCATAAACCCCCTAAAAGACAAGTTTACTCCAGGAGAGGGTAGCATTGCCTCTCTTCTGTTTGTTTATAAATCGATGATGGAAGGAATGAATGACTGCAAAAAGTTATTACATCCTTCCCTGCTTGAGCCGTATAGCTCAAGAAATAATAATTCCCAGAATGGTCAACCTCAGCACCTGGGCGGAGGTTAAACAAGCGCTTATTGAAGAATTTGGCTCCATGCAGAGTTTACAAAATAAAAATAGGCCTTTATTAGTCTCAGCATGAAAAGGAAAATAATCGCTTGCCACACTTTTGATTGATTTTATGCTGAAGCTCATCCTTTTTACTCGTAAAAATGCTACCTCTTGATGATGATCTTGCGGCCATTCTAATTGGCTTAGCTTCTCACCTTACTATAGCCAGGTATCTTATCTCCATAAAGCATCACCTTCATACTATCTGTGATATCAGGGGAGGCTCTGCTGGAGGTTGCAGATATCTATCACACTGAAGCTAAATTAGGCGTTGGGTCAAATTACCAGGTTCTGACCATTGAGGAATTCTCAACCAGAGCTATACCAACGGAGGCTATGTTGATCCCTATTATGATTACCACCCTGACGCCAGCACCTGCAGTGTACACAAACCTGATCCCTAAGCTAGCTAGTCACAGTGCTTTATTGTCAATGGGGTAGCGCTCCCTGGACCCACCTTGTCGCCAAGATCTTCTTTTGCCATGAAATAAAGCCTCTCCAAGTTATACAAAAACTAAACCCCTATCTCAGGTGACATTAGTCCCCACCAACAATGGGTTTAAGAACCAGGTTGCTAAAGCTAAACCACCTGTTTCCCCAAGGCTCAAAGCCGCTGATCAACCTAAAGCTGGTGTAGTTAAATTATCCCCCTCCATGACGCTATCTCTTACAGAAAATTCTTATCCAAAACCTGTAGCCATGAGGTAGCTCAAACCCCTACTTTGAAGGTCTAAATTGAGCTTTGACAAATTCAACGCCTCCCACAAAAGTTAAAAAGGTGGAGTAACAGCCCCAGGACCTACCCTGCTATAAGGGAAGCCCAAGACCTACCTCAAACCCTATGGGCTCCCTAACATGCATTGATATCCCCTCCGATGACAAATCTGAAGGGGATTGTGAAGATATGGGTCATTATGGTTTAGGAGCCCCAGATGAAGTAGAGGTACCCTACAGGTTGAGCCCTGAGAGAGTGAATATGGCGAGGATACCCAGCGGAACTTATCTTCATCAAGTGATGAGGGGTCTGGAGGTAATTGACACTGCTAGTGACACATTAAAGCTCATAGCCTCAATAATCTGATTCACCCAGAGTGTGTACACCCTGCAGTCTATTCAGGAGAAATACTTTGAGACTACCAAAAGAACTAGCTTCCACTCTCCATCTAAAAGCGGTCCTAGCTCTTCCTCCAAACTGGGTGGAACCTTAAAAAAGTGGAGATTGTCATTAATGGTGTGCGGGTCACAACTATCCTTGAAACTGGATCCCTAGTGAATGTTTTGTCCTCAAAACTCATCAAAAAGGTTAAGCTGGCCCCTGACCTCGACTACACCCAAGAGTTTGGTACTTCTGGTCCCTCCAACATATTTACTATTGGGGCATACACTTCTTTGCCCATCCAAATTTGGAAACTCATCTTGTTGGCCCAAGGTGGCCTTGGCTAACAATACCTATGGTCAACTCATTGTACACAATTTATGCCGGAAAACGAAGGGATCTTTAATTTGAAGCAGGGTTATATCCCTTCTTGAATACAAAGTTCCTCTGGTTGTGACTAATGATGAGCTTAATAAAAGAATTGTGCTTTCACAGTTGAGTATCCCCCTTCCGCCATATCTCTGCACTACACCACCGCAGGAGGAAATACAAAAATGTTGCCCAAATCAGTGGATGCTCTAGAGAATATCTCTTTCTATGCGTCTGAAGAGGTAGTAAGCAAGGCGGGTAGCCAAAGGTAAATTGACACGAAGATTATCATTAAAATTCCCCACCACTGTCTATTGCACCTAATCAGCATTGACGGAGTCAGCCCTTTTGATCCTAGAATCTTACCAGGTGTGCAAGACCCAGATTATCAGCGACCATTCAATATACTATTGAGGAATCACACCAAGAAGGACATGGTCATATAAAGCATCAAGATCGGAAGAGGCCTGCTGGTTTTTATTGAGGACATTAAACAAGTTCACTGTATTGGTTCTATGGCGAATATGGCCTACCTGCTTATCAATCGTTATATACTTCAACCACTGTTTAAATCTTTGATGATATAACCCCTGCAGAGCTTAATAAAATTCATAGTATATTGGAATTCTTTAGCGACATCTTCTCTAACTTTGAAACTGACTATGGGAACATGGAGGTTTGGATGTATACTTTCGATGTTGGGGATGCTCAACCCATCTAATCTAAACACTACCATAAAACAAAAGTTGAGGAGTTACAGATGTGGAAGGAACTAAAGCAGTTTTTCGATGCTGGGTTGCTGGTGCCCTCCCAAAGTCCTTGGTCATCCTCGCTTCTACTGATAAATAGAAAAACGGATATCATTGGTTAGTTATGGACTACCATAAACTGAACAACCTCACTAAGAAGGATAGTTATCCTATCCCCTGAATTGACAACGCCCTAGACCAACTATCCGGCTCTAATTTTTCCGCCATGGACCTAGATAGCAATTATTGGCAAATGGTCCTCTCCCCCAAGCTCATGAGAAATGCGCTACTATTTGCAGTGGGGGTCTTATAGCCTACCCAACTACCTCAAGAATTATGCAACGCCCCCACAACTTTCCAGCGAGCCATGTACTACATCTTGAAGGATCTGAAGTCAAGTTGCATCATTTTTATCTCGATGATATCATAGTGATCTCAAAGGCCTTCAACGAACATCTTGGTCACCTGAAGGTAGTGTTTCAGCGCCTACGTGAGTCCAACACCAAGTTAAAGCCCTCCAAGTGCACATTTTTCTAGAGTAAATTAGATTTCCTTGGACACGCAATATCTCAAGATGGATTCAAACCCTCAAAGACAAGGATGAAGCAATATAAAATGTCTGCGCCCAAAACTCTTCGAGACATCCAGGTATTTTGGGCATAATGGGGTATTACCATCAATTTATCCACAACTTCGCCCAGCTTAGTGAGCCCCTCGTCTGCCTCTTGGCTAAAAGCACTCTTTTCCATTTGGGTGATGAACAAAAATCCGTATTTGAGACCTTGAAGGAGCTATTGCAACAAAGTCCAATCCTCCGTCACCCTGACTATGCTGAGCCCTTTAGCTGTTTATGGATGCCTCTGATTAAGCCATTGGAGCTATTTGGCTCAATTGGATGAGCATGGAGTCGATCATCCTGTGTAATACTTCAGCAAGATTCTCTCAAAGGCTAAACGCAACTACAGCGTCACTGAGAAGGAGTGCCTTGTGGTCCTGCTTGCTGTAAAGTACTACTGTCCCTTTATATATGGGACTTCATTTAATGTAATTACTGACCAAGCATCCTTAATGTGGTTGCAGTATATGAATAACCCCACAGGGCAGTTGCTCGCTGGGCTTTGAAGCGCCAGAATTATGACATGACAATTGAGCATTGGGCGGGAACTCGTCATATTAACGTTGATGGGTTGATACAGCTGCTTGTCCTTCACCTGGACAATAGCGAAGCTGAGAGGCTGCATGACCTCCTTATGAAACCTGACGCCTGGGAAGATGAGGAAGGATACTACAGGAAAATCTTAGCCTGACACTCCCACAACACCAATGTGGAAAGCGGAAAGTTTTATAAATAATTAGGGGTGAACTGGTTGCCCTATCTCCGACCATCAGAGTGATACCCGTGATCTTGGAGTCACATATGATTCTAGGGCATAGCGGAGTATGGAAAACCTATGAGTGGATAAAAGAGCTATACTATTGGGAGGGAGTCATGGAGACAATAACTGAAGTCCTGGATGCCTGTATGACCTGCAAGAAGCAATTTAGCTATAAGACCAGGTGTTAGTACCAACCCACCACACCTCAACAACCGTTTCATACAATAAGCTTGGATGTGGTTGGCTCTCTACCCAGACTACTGGGGAAACCGGTACATCTTATTGGGCATAGACCACTATAACTAAGTGGGTTGAGGCTGTAGCTCTTCCTGCCCAAACTGCCAAAGCCACGGCCACTTTCCTTCATCAATATATATTTGCTCGCCATGGTTGTCCCCAGGTCCTGCACTGTGATAAAAAGAAAATATTTCACCTCCAGAGTCTTGAAGATCCTCGCTATCTCCATATAAATGCAATAGCTTTTCTCAGTTCCCTATAACCCATACGCCAATGGTACTGTGGAAAGAGCCAATGTGACCATGATATCTATTTTATGAAAAATGGCCACTTTGCCTGCTTCACTGGGATCTTTACTTACCTTGTGCCCTTATGGCCTACCGTATCAGCTATCACTGGATCCCTAAAATGTCGCCTTTCCAAGTGTTGTATGGTTGAGAACCTGTGGCACCAGAATTACTAGCCAAAGATATATCCTTTGATAAGACTGATCCTGAGAAAGCTATGAAGAAGCTAGCCCAGAACATCATCCAGTTGCAATCAGAGGTGATTACCAGCTTGGAAAAGACTGTCACCAAAGATGGTTAAGACGCTAATAAGCTATGGGCCCCACTCCTTCCTTCCAAGTGTCAGACTTGGTGCTATACTACCATAATTGTATCACTCCCAAAAGTGAGAAGCTCGGGTCTATTTACGAAAATCCTTTTGTTGTCACTTATAAGCGAGAGGATGAGTACTCTAAAAAACCATGGATATCAGAGTTACTATTAACCGCTTCCAGGATGGTTCTTGCGCCCTTGCTCTTCCACTAACCCATATGAAGGGGTAATTTCAGACAATTAAAAGTCTAATTTTGAATAAGAGTGTTTTAGTATATAATAAGGTTGAAATCGACCAAAAGACTAACATGTTCAAATGGCATAATTGAGGTGAATAACTGTAAGAATCACGCTAGTCGTAAGGGCAAAAAGGTGAAGTTGGCAGGCCTTCCTGACCTCAAACATACCCTGGACCAACTCTGGGTTAAGGCGAGATATGCTCAGGTTGGTCCTGGAGATGTGCTTGAAGTTTGGTCCTGCGTTACAGCAGGGGTGTTAGAACAAACCAGCTATACAATATACTGATGGTTTGTTTCAGTGCTTAGCAAATGGAGTTTTAAAACCTGTTTAATTTTCAAAATTTCCAACTTGGGTTGGCCATGTCTTTTTTTTAGTACTAGATGGTCCCAACCCAAGGGGGGGATTCATCGATGTTTTGGACATGTCTTCAATCAATTAATTGAGTTCAGTCAATTTCCAAGTATAGTACCCTGTCAGATGGAAGCGTGCATTTATTGGTTCACCTGGGTTTAGCACCATTTCCACTAAATGACAATTTCCCCACCATTGCTTAAGTATGATTACTTGAGATCACGCTTCCTCATATGTTGATTTCCTTTATAAAAATTCTGTTAGTTTCCATCTATATGTTAAGTTGAGAGAACCTGTGCGCGGACCTCTATGAGGAGGTCCTTAAAAACATCAATTCTTTTATTTACACTAAATTAACATCACATCTGATGCATTGATGGGTCGCCCTTGTCCCCTCCAGTCCGAGGCACTCAAGCCTCTAGCCCAGATCACCACTTGGATATGGAGTCTTCTTTGGTGTCCACCCAAGCCTTTTTGTTTGTTTGTAGTTTATTAATACAGACCACATTGAACACCCTTGCCCTATGTTACTTTAGCTCCAGCACCCTTTGTGAGGCTATGCTGTCAATGATAATGATGACTAGTTCCCTGGCGTCGTGGTGGTGTACTGTGACCACCTTGCTTGGAACTGGAGAGTTATAGACACTCTCCTGACATTAGGTGACCAACCTCTTTTATTTACATGCACTAGAATTATCCATGTGGGGCTTTTGCTGAGTGCAAATTGGGTGCGCCTCTCATTTGTCACTTTCTTAATGGCTCTCACCACCATTTTTCATTTGGCTGATGGTTAGATATCTTGGCGTTATTTTTGCTACCCAAAACTGGGAAGTACCCGCCCTTCTTGCTCATATGTGGTGGATACGGACGCTTTATGATCTGAGAGTCATGATTCCCCAACTTTCCACTGAAATTAACAAAGTCAATACAATTAAAATGTTTTTTCCTCGAAACATCATTTGGATGGTGCAGGCGGGATCATTGACAAAGGTCCTGGTGGTGATGGCCTTGGATAACGTTGCACAACCTACCGCTGAAATGGGTATGTGGTTGTTCTCAGCCTAAAACGCGTTTTTTTAATGCTGATTACTCATATAAAAATGAGAAAAATATCTTTTCTTGTGGTCTCTGATATGGAACCCATTTTTAATATAAAATAACCCCAGAGAACCCGCGCTTGATCCTTATCATGCTTTGCAGAACCCAGGCGGTGTAGAAGGAGTTTCTATTACAATATAAAAACGTTTATGCAACTGCTGAAGATATGGTGGGATATGTGACCTCAGTAGTAAGGGTGGCCAACTATCCCTCTCCATTTTTGATGCAAAAACATACCCTGAGGGCATGATTATGCCTGAAGAAGGCTTTCATGGTGAAGTGTTAACGTTGTCTGCTACAAATAAAGACCATTCTGGATATTTTTTGTTAACTGCTACCTTTTATCCTCTTTAGAAAAAAATCAGCACTACTATTTTGGTGTATTCTGGAGCCTCTGAGAATTTTTAATGACCAAGGCCTACCTGACTACATTGAGTTTGATTATTTACAGGTTGTATGGTTAGGGGATGTGCATTTCAAGGTATTCGCACACTGAAGGTTTAGGGTTAGTGGTTTATCAAGTGGGCAATTATCATTTGTCAGACTGTTTCCAAGAAATAAAAACCTTCTGTACACATTATTTTGGGTGTAGAGAGGTGGCGAAATTTTAACGTCAGGACCAACTTGAAAGACAATACCATGTCATTAACATTAAATAATTGTCATATTAGCTGCCCTTTGTCTGAGGCTAAATTTTAGGGTGATCTGCCCCATTGGCCCAATATCCACACATGTAGACTTGTTTCGTTGCTGAAGCCCTCTCTGGAGGTTCCCTTAACTTCCTGTTTGGAGGGCTTGAAATCTTCATTTTATGCGGCTCTAGCCAATGTACTACCAGCTCATTCAGAGTTTGATTGCTTTTCAAGCTCACTTTTGATCTGGTGCATATATCTTCTACTATTTACCCTTTGACCATACGGGAGGAAGCGGCATTAGATGTGTGGGTTAAGGGGCAGGTATTCAAAGGCGTAATTTTTTCAGCATACTTCCACAGTATGCTCCCCACTTCACTTTGTAAAGAAATCCAATGGTACTTTAAGCCCATGTTGATTATGAGAACCTAAACAATATCACTGTACCAGATTTACATTTCATCCCACTGGACTCACAGATCTCACGCTATGTGGATAAGTCAAGATTTTTTCAAAAAATAGATTGTTTAAACGCGTTCAATCAGATCCTTATTAAGAAGCGCCAGGAGTAGCTGACCGCATTCAGTACCAGAAAGGGGATTTTCCAATTTCAGGTTATGCCCTTTGGGCTTGAAGATGCCCCTGCTATCTTTCAACGCTATATTGGTGCGGCTTTGGGGAGCTGCTGGGAACTGTGAGGTTGCCTACCTGGATAATATTCTGGTGTTTTCCCCTGATAATGAGTCCCATGCAGTACACCTTCAGCAGGTGGTGGAACGTTTGAGGGCAGCTGACCTTACATTAAGAATAAGCAAGTGCAAATTCTTTAAGTCCCATATCACCTTCATGGGCAACGTCGTGTTTGACCAAGGGCACATGATAACTTCAGACAAGGAGAAGGTGATTTGTGAGTGGCCACTACAACTACGGTTAAGGAATTGAGGAGCTTTTTGGGGATGTGTACATTCCTTAAGAAGTTCACACCTAAACTTTTTGAAGTTGCAGAGCCTTTGTATAAGGCGATTAGGGCAAAAGTACTCCAGTGGTCCCCAAATTTGAAGGATGCCTTCCAAGCGGTAAAGTGTACTTTGCTGACCACATCCGTTCTTTGCCATGTTGACCCCAATAAAAAGTTCATTGTTGTTTCTGATGCCTCCACCTTTGCCATAGCGGTGGCCCTAAAACAAGTAGGTGAAAATGGAATAGAGTATCCAGTGGGATATTTTTCCATCAAGATGTCTCTACTAGAGTCAAACTACACCACATATAATAAAGAGTTATTAGTAGTAATTGAGGCGCTGACCTATTGGCGCCATCACTTGCATGGCTCATCCCAACCCTTCCGCATACATACAGATCACCATGCCTTACTGTACTATTGTGTACCTCATATCATAACCCCACAGCAAACTGGTTGGCATGAGACCCTAGTCCAATTTGTGTTTTCCTATGAGTTTACCAAACGCAAAAAGAATTGTTTGGTGGATGCTTTGAGCCGCAACCCTGCATTAGCTCCCGATCCAAAGCAGGTAGAGGTGCATAATACCCATTTGATTATTCCATTGGGTAAGCTTGTGACTCAACTTCCATCTCCCTTGGCCAACGGGCCAGCGCTTGCTCCTCTGGAAAATGCAGAGGAATATGGTATGTTCAGAAAGGTAGTCCTTTTCCCAGCCTTTGTCAGCCAAATATGCTATGGTCCTTGCTAAGAGCACGTTGAATCAGGAGGATATAACTAGGGGTTATCACGTGAAGGATGAGATGGTATGGTTTCAGTGGCACCTATGGGTTCCCACCGGACCACTTGGCCTGGAAAACATCTGGGACCATCATGACGGAATCACTGTTGGCCATCCTGGGAAAGCGAAGACTTTAGAGCTAATTTGCCGCACTTACAATTGGATAATTTAGCCACTCAGGTAGGCAGGTATTGTAAATAGTGCCTGGTATGCAATCAAATGAAGCCAAACTGACAGCCACTAGCAGGTTGTTGGTACCAGTTCAAAAGGCTGAAGGGCCTTGGACTTCCTTATTGGTGGGCTTTATTGTGGAATTGCTTGTATCTGATGGCTACGATGCCATCATGGTGGTGGTGGGCCGTTTTACAAAGTTCTCCCATTTTATTTCCTGAAGAATCACAGTCACTGCAGTTGAGATGGCTAGGCTCTTTGTCACTCATGTGTTTGCTCTTCATGGGGTCCCTTAAGAGATAATTAGCGATTTTAGACCTCAGTTTACCTCTGTCTTTTGGAATGAGTTGTGTAAGACTCTGCAAATTCGTCACTGCCATTCAACTGCCTATCACCCCAATCAGATGGGCAGACTGAATGAGTGAACCAGTGCCTCAAACAGTTCTTGTGGTGCTACACCACCGCAGATCATTCAGATTGGGGTTTCCATCTCCCCATGGCCCAATTCAGTTATAACAACACCAACATACATAAGCCGGTTTTTCCCCTTCTTCGCCAACTATGGCTTCAATCCCGCCTTCATCATTAAGCCCAGTTATAAATCAAGGTGAAAGCGGTGGTGGACTTTGCAAAATTGATCAAGAAAGTACACCAGGTGGTGAACACGAATTTAGATGCGGCCATGAAGACTTACAAGGAGAACGCATATGGTAAGAGATGAGTTGGAACAGCGTACAAGGAAGGAGGTCTCGTGATGCTGGATGCTAAAAACATCTTATATAAGCAACCGTGCAAAAAAATTGGACCTAAGTTCATTGGGCCATACCGCGTCAACAGAAAGATGGGCCACGCCTCATACCATTTGATCGCCCCCTCATTTAGAATCTTTTCATATTCCATGAAAGCAAGCTCAAGTTGTTTGAGGGTCCTCTAACAGAGACGCCTGAGGCTTATCTCATGGATGGGGCGCTGGATTGGAAAGTGGAGGGGATTGTAGCCTCTCATAAAGTAAGAAGAAAACTCGATTATCTTGTATCCTGGAAGGGATTTGATGCGGCAGAGAACAGTTGGGTCCCAGCGTGGTACTGTACCCATACCAAAGATCTAATTGTAGCATTCCACGAGCGTTTCCTTGAGGCTATAGGATCTAAGCCCAAGCAAGCCGTTTCTGCCATGTAGTTGGCCCCTGCCCATAAATACCTTTTCTTGGCGAATGCCCCTTGATGGGGGTGGAGCCCAAAAAGGAGGAGGGGGTAATGTCATGTTTACATGACCTAATTGAAGGCACCAACATCAAGGATAAGGCTGGGTGGCAGGAGGTCCAAAGGGTCAAGTTGCAGTACCTTCATGACCTAAAGCAAACCTTGGATCAACGGTGGGTACAGGCCAGATATGCCCAGGTTGGTCAAGGTGAGGTGCTTAACGCCCAGCCCCTTATTTTGGCTTTAGCATAAAAACGAATAAGTTACCTTTTGGATTACAATTTATCAATTTAATTGTTGGTGAACGGAGGTTTGAAACCCATTCAGCTTATGAAATGTCCAGCTTAGGTCAGCCTTGACTTCAATCAATTACTTGGGTTTGGACTAGGTATAAAAGTATAGAACTCTGTTAGATGGAAGTGTGCACTTATTGGTGCACCTCGGCTTGGTACCACTTTCTTTGATAGACTATTTCCCCATTTTGGCTTAAATATGTTTCTTCAACACAACTTTTCTCGTTGATTGTCTTCCTCCTTACAGAAACTATAGTCAGTTTAACGCTTTTCTTATGTTCACTTGAGCGTACCTGTACGCAGACCTCTTTGAGGAGATCTCACATCATGTTAGCCACTTCATTTGTTTTGAAATTATTACAGCATCAGGTACACCATTGGGACGCCTAGGTCCCCTTTAAACCAGGGCACCCGCGCACTATAGACCTGTTCAAATGTTGGTTATGAATGGCCCTTAGGGCACAGCCAAGTTTTTCTGTTTGCTCAATCACTATTTAAGAGTACAGTGCTAACCACCCTCGCCCTATATCACTTTAGCTCAATCTCCCTATGATGGGCTATCTTCTTTCTAACACTGACGTCTAGTTCCTTTGCGTTGGTCCAGTGCTCCGTACACCACCACGCTGAGAACTGGACGGTTATAGACATTCTTCTGACAATAGTGCTCTTAGTCATTGGGGCCTATTCCTCACTGTTTATTTGCTTTGAAAGCTTTCAGTAAATACCTCAGCCACTTTATTAGAGAACCTGAGCTCTGACTTTATCTCAAATCCAAATTCTCTATGATATTCCGCTGTCATGCACTAGGATGAAGGATTCTTATACCTTTTGGGAAAAAGGGTTCCATTGGATTTTGAGACCTCCCATGACGTCAAGATGGAGGTCAAAACTCATGCTTGCATATTGAAAAATAAAAGTCAAATCAACAGGCTTGAATATCATGTAAAGTTTTCTTGAGTACAGATACTCCCTCTTGCATTGGATATCAAGAGGTCATGCCCATCTATCTGCCTAAGCTGAAAAATTATAAAACTAAAGTTTCCAGGTCATTGTTAATAACTGGGTACATATCAACTCTACCACGGGACAATTGCTGGAAATATTAGGAATGGATAAACCATCTGTCAAAGAGATACTGACCTGCACAGGAATTTTTAGATCACACATATGCTAGATTCATATCAGTGCTGCTGGCTAAACTCAAGACAAACTAAGACAGTGGTGCCTAATACTCCAGCCACTAATGTTTGCCCCTTCCTTTGGAGGCCATCAATGATGTCCCTTGCTTTAAAAAGTCTAAAGGACTTGGGTTGGAAACACCCACATTGGTAGCTCTAGTAGAAACCTTCATTGGCAAGAGCTCACCAGAGTATAACAGCCAAGTTATGACATTATGGTAAGAACATTAAGTCTTCTTCTCAACCTCTACCTACAATTATAGAAAAATGAATTGAATTTTACATTATGTTGATTCTAGGGACGCTCAAACATCTGATAACATCCCTACCACAAAATGTAAGGTTGAAGAAACGCAGGTGGCTGTTGAGCTTAAGAAACTACTTGAAATTGAGCTATTGGTGCCTTCTCATAGCCCTTGACCTCCCCTCTCTTGTTAGTATGGAAGAAGGATGGCAGTCACATTCATTAATGGACTATTAAAGACATAACTCCACTAACAATAAGTACAGCTACCTCTTGTCCCCAAATTACAACTCCCTACTTTCTTGTCAGGTCTCAATATTTTCCACTATGGATCTTGCTAGCGGATATTAGAAAAAAGTAGAGCTAACACCTGAAGATTAATCCAAATGCGCGATCATAGCCAACAAGGGGACCATCCAAGACAACTAGGATGCCTCATGCCTTTGCAAAGCGCCATGGACGTAATTCTGGGGGTTTGAAGCTATCCTATGTCCTTGTATAGCTCAGTGATATCACTGTATCTGTCAGGCATTGTACTAGTCGAGATGAAGCCTCAACTTATGGGTTACAGTATAACAAATACTTTATCAATGTCAACTTTAATATTATTATCAAAATTGGTTTATAATCTTATTTAATATTTATTTAAGTTATAGCCCGATATTATTATTTATCTACAGATGTTTTATCAGACCTAATGCCACAAACACTAACACTCTTATATATCAAATACTTAGCAATTTTCCATAATAACGCTGAGTTCAAAACCAAACAAATTCTGGATAAATTTCCCTATTAGTGCTAAATTGGATGATGAGATAAGGAAGAATGCCTGAATTAACTTTCAAAATTGATATTAGAACAAGAATAAAAAGTACTTATATCCACTAGTCAACCACTTTATGCCACCTATAATATCTTACTCTCTATTCATTCCCTTATAGCAGTTAATGAAAAAAAATTATCTTGGTTACCATTATTGATCTCAGTCAAGCTTTCAATAATGAATACTGATCTACTCTATCTGAACTTGGACTGTGCCATCGCCTCCTACATTCCTGAATCTACTTCCACCCTTACACGTGATAATCGCCTATCACTTATCAGAATTCTGATTTTCTCCTAGTACTTTATATAGTACTTTTATTTACGTTATGAACTAAAACTTTTATGACTTGATTTATTCTAAAGCTTAATGTTCCTTAGACCTCTGAACCAGAGTTAAGCTGGTAAAGACTATTGTGTTACTTTAGGTCCTGAGAAAAACATTCAACTACTCCTTACCAGCTTGGCCCATTGGCAGAAATGCGCAGAGTCTTCGTGCAACCCTTTAACAGCCACATTGAACATCTCTGTAAAGTCTTTAATAGGATTGGAAAATCTTCATAAAGCTAATGCCTTTTTGGTGAACTTTTTTACAATCTAAAATGTAATCCTCAGATACAAGTTCTTGAAACATTAAAAATCAGCTAACTCAGATAAAATCGCTGCCATTAATTGGATGTTGCGCCCAAATGTCCTAGTGGTATTCAAGTGTTACTGAAAATATTGGGTTATTATTATTCGTTCATCCCTTGGTTTTCCAACTTAGTTAACCCCTTGTCTACCTTCTACATAAGAATGTGCCTTTTGAGTGGCTTGAACAGGAATAGTCTTTTAATTCTTTGAAGAATGCTCTTTGTACTATTTACATTTTTAGTTTATCTGCATTTTTACCAGCCATTTTTGTTATTCAATGATGCTAGCGCAGTCTCAGTTAAGGTTATCCAAGCTCAACAAGATGAAGAAAAGGAGATTATTCACTGGTTTACTCTAGCAAGACCCTATGAAAAGCCAAACCAGATTATAGAGTTACCAAGCGCGAAGAAAGGCTGTATATTGGCAATCAAGGATTTCTGGCTACCTAAATTTTACCTGTTAAAACTTGAAACTGTTAATGTCTTGATTGAAAACCAATTGATAAAGTTTGGGATTTATTTCCTCTTTCTGAATAATACTCTCTTCAGCTCCATTTTCCAACTGCATGGGTTCCTTGTATGTATGTTGTTTGACTTTTTGATAAATGACTATATTAGGTAATAGTAGTATGAAGGCTACTACACTAGTTGAGTTAATATCCAGGATAGTAATTAAGTCCACCGCCAACATGGTGGTTGTCCTTGTATCAAAAATGTCTGAATTTTAGGGACTTCATTTCTATTTCGTCTTGTAGAACTTAACCTAGGATAAGTTTAGAGGTTCTTCTTCCTTCTCTTCATGCAGAGTCCATGGAGATCAAGAATTTTAAATTTATTGCGGGGAAGGCCGACCATGGGACGGACACTTCCGAATATGACTCAGATGAGACAAAACTCAGTACCAGGTGAGGCACCCCAGAGAAGCGATGCTATCTCTTGTTGCCAGCGGGAACGCCACTTATGGCAAGGGGAGGGAACGTGTGTAGGGGGCGTAGCCACTATTGAGCACGTGTGGAGGAAGGGGTCTGATTTATTGAACCAGACTGGGAACCAGGAGGAGACCAGCTGCCGGCGACGTGGTGGGAGATATCCAAACATCCACGCTTGAAAGTGATCCACCAAATGAGACCGGAATCTGTGGACAGCTTCAGGGAGGGTGGGGATGGATCCGGCGATGGCATCCAAGACAGTCTTGTGGATAGTCCACATGGCGATTGCAACCACCAGAGCACGAAGGGAGGGTGGGAGGGGGAGAGCCATTGATGAAGTAAACATATCTCTTGACAGACTGAAGGGATGTGTTTGATCCTGGCCTAGCAGACGTTGGACTTCGCGCCATATTACTTTAGAGGTGGGGCACTTCTCCAGGCGGTGAAACAGCGTTCCATACTGGCCACACACAACACAGGATGAGTGTAAAGCATTAGAGCGCTCAGCTTTACGATACACCCGCCTCAGGCAGTGCCACACATGGGAACGGACTTGAGGCTGCAACAGAGGATGGTGTGCATATTTACAGATAGTCTTTTGGGTCTCAGTGGAATAAGGGATGTCCATCATGTCCATGTGGTCCACCCTGGATAGGACTTGGGGTCGAATGGGGATCACGCCATCATGGATGGGTAGCCCCTGTACCTCTTGTGTGAACTGAGGAGAGGGGCGGCCTCTTCAGGTTGTATGTCCACTAATACGAATTCTCCACTCTGCGCTTCACATGGAGAGTAGGATTCGTTTGTAGTGGGTTTTGGTCCCGTGAGGACCTGTGGCTGATGTGTGTGATGCGAGGTATTTCATCAGGGAGTGGGGGTTTGATGGATTGTTGAGGCCCAAGGCTCGAAAGAAGTTGGAGTGGGCCGCGCGGGACCAATGTTGGGAAGGGAGTGTAGGAGCAGTGATGGCCGCAATCCAGGTGCCTAGGATCTTGGCGGCATGGGCTTTGAAGTCAAGTAGGCCCATGCCACCATGATGATGAGGGCCAAACATGACCTCTAGCCATACTGGTGGAGGGCGGCCTGACCAAAGCCAACCTTGTAGCAAAGCATATAGGGATTTGAAGAAGCTTGGGGAGAAGGGGATGGCGTGGGCTCCAAACCAGACTTTGGATAGGAGCATAGAGTTGGCAAGAACAACCCTGCCAGTGAGGGTAGTAGGGTGGGCTCTGAGAGAGGCGATTCGCTTCGTCACGTTGTCCAGTATATGGCCCTCCATTACTGCTGACGCGTATCCTCCTGCCTCCAACCACACGCCCAGATGGCGTACCTGTCCTATGGTAGGTCGCGGCACAAAGGGGAGCACCAGTGGAGCGGTGTGTTTTGAGTTAGTAAGGCGTGGACTTGGGCGAGCAGCTGGGCTGGGTTGGGAACTACTTGCTGGGGCCCAGCAGTTCTGAAACCGACCAAGGAGGATGATTTCGGTTTTGGAGGCGTTCAGTGCCGCGTTGCTTACCCGGGAATATTCCTGGATGAGGGCTTCAAGCGCGCGTGCATCTTTATTATTAGACACCCCCACCACGCAATCATCTGCAAATGCCATCATCTTGACTGGGGTTTGTCCTGGCACATGGACCCCAGTGAGTTGGGCATTCACATTTCGCAGTAGTGGGTCAAGGCTGAAGTTGTATAAGAGTGGGCTGAGGGGGTCCCCTTGTCGCAAGCTCCTTTGAGGGCGGACTACTTCTGTTAGGAAGCCAGGGCCACGCACTGGCATTGTTGCAGATTCCGTGAGCAGCATAACCCAGTTAATGAAGCGGGGAGGTAGGCGGAATTGTTGGAGGCAGGCCCTAAGGTATTCCCAGTTTACTCTATCATAGGCCTTTTGTTGGTCCAAGAATACAAGTGCCCCAGAGGCTGTGGACTGACACACATTAGCCACAGAGTGCACGTTATCCCAAATCGACCTTCTGGGGATGAAACTGAATTGTTCTGGAGAGATGGTGGCAGATGCTATAGTCCCTAAATGGTTAGCCATGTTTTTTGTTAAAATTTTGGTGTCTGTGTTTGTTAGAGAAATGGGGCGCCAGTTGGCTAAGTCTAGCCTATCCCCTTTCTTGAAGAGTGTGACTGTAAAAGCCTCATGTCCTCCTGGTAGGAGGCGCGTTTCCAACAGGCTTTGGTTGAGTGAGGCTAGCAGCAATGGGGATATGTATTTAAAGTATTTTTTGTAGAACTCATATGGAATGCCATCTGGGCCTGGGCATTTTCGGTTTGGCGCACTGTGAATGGTAGTCCATAATTCGTTCGGAGTAATTAAATTCATTATTTCCGGGTATTGGAAAACGGTGCAGATATGAGCTCTGTCGAGAAACTCCGCCATTTTGGCCGGCTGAATTGGTTCGGCTTGGTATAACTCAGAGTAATATCTTTGCATTTCAATTGCCACTTTGGCCGGTGTGTCCATGATAGAATTATCCAATCTTTGCACCTGTGTGCAGGCCACGCTCTGGCGTGGTGCAAAATTTTTTTGAAGAAGTATGCGGTGCACTTGTCACCTTTAGTGATGCGTGTGGCCCTGTATTGGACACAAACCTGATGTTTGTATTGCCTTTCAAGTGCGTTGAGGTGGGCTGCTGCCTCCGCCCACTTCTGGCCCCATGCAGGGCTATACCTGAGGCTGGAATGTTGGACTCCAAGTGGGCCAATTCTGCCAGCGCGCGCGATATAACCGCCGATGTGGCTCATGAGCATCTGGATGAGAGATGGCGATAGTGGCAGATGGTAGCTTTTTTGAAAGTTGCCCATATGGAAATGGGGTCCGCGCAAAACGGTGCAACAAACAATTTTGCCAAAGTTGCCTCTTCCACCCACGTGGAAAATCCTGGCGACGCAAGCTCTGGGGGTGGATTTTGTACCAATGTGGGGCCTTTGCAACTGTGATGGGTAAGTGGTATGTTATCGAGACCAGTCGGTGGTTGGAGAATTCCATTTTTGTTGTTTTGAAGTGGGAGATGTAGGGTTGGAATTTCGCCGGCGCTAGAATAAGGTCAATGCAGGTCATGGACCTTAATTGGCCATTGTGGATGTGGGGACGCGTCATGTTTTCGAGCAGTGGGGCATGTTGTGGCAGCACATCCATTAACCCAAGGGTGGCTTTTAGAACGCGTAGTTCTACGTGACCCTGTGGGGCGTGGGGTGAGGGCAGCCACCAGTCTGTTGGTGAGGTTAGCCAACAGTTCATGTCGCTGATTAGGAAAGAATTGGGGGTAGCGGGAGGGATTTGACCGACGAGAAAAATTCCTGACGCTCTTGTGCACCATTTGGGGCGTAAATGTTGATGATTGTGTGTGCAACATCAGCCCATGAGAAGGTGACAACGAGCACTCAGTCATTTAGGAATGTTTATGAAGATGTAAATTTAAAAAAATTGGTTTTTTGAATTAGCACCCCACAGTGCTTTGACCAAAAGGATAGGGATGGTAGGAGCATTGTTTTCCAAGTATCCTCAGAACCTCGTGGACAGTGGGTTTCCTGGATGGCCAGGATATCCACGGGTAAATTATTTTGTAAAAAACTCAGTTTCCTAGCCCAGGATGGGGAGGCCTTGAGTCTGGCGATATTCAGCATCCCTAGAGTGAAGGTTTCCCCCATCGCACCTTAGGTGCAAGGGGTGGGCCCCCTGGCCCACCAGCCTCTTCCAGGTCCCCACGGGCTTTCACAGCAGCGCGGGTTTAGCAGCAACGCTATCGGGGTTTTTGTTAATTTTTGCAGAAAGAGTCGCGTTGGCTTTGGCCTTCGCTTTTTGTTTTCCCGACGTCAGACGAATTTTTTGCGGTGCGGATAAGTTCAGTGCACCGTCGAGTGGGGCAAAAATTTTTTTTGGTTGGGATAGGTCCCAAGTTGGTTTCAACTGGGGCTTGGGTGCAGCGATTGGGTGAGATCAAATCTCCCATTGGATCCTCAGATTGAGTGGCCTGTTCAGCTTAGGCCTCCCAATCTGATTGGGTGATAGATTCCTGAGTTGCTTCCGCCGCGAAGGTCTCCATGTCCTCCTGGCGTTGTGAGTGTGGGATGGTGGTGGTGACCTTGGCCGCTTCCTTGGCCGCAGTCCTACGGGCCTGCTTGGCCTTCTTCCACTCCTGCGGGGAGATGGGCTTTACCAATAGGTAGCAGCCTTGTGCTCCCCACGGGAAAGCCTCTTTGGTGCTTGCGGTTGGTTCGTAGTGCACCTCTCCACTGGCCATGGCCGCCGAGGGGTGCTCTTGGAATGTAACACCCTCTTTAATGGGGCACACGTGTGCCTTATGGCCGATCGCGTCACAGTGGGTGCAAATGGGGGGCGCGCTGTCCACGGTTAACTAGAATGGGTGGGTGGTGTGCCCTGCGCTGTCAATAAAGGTGGAGTGCGGGATCTGGGTTAGGTCCTTCGTGATCTCCTCAGTTGGGGTCAGAACTGCGATGGCTTTGCTGGTGCACAGGTGTGTTATCAGCTTGAAACGTTGCATTTTGAAAGATTGTATTTCGCCATATATGGCGAGACCATTTTTCAGGTGTTGCTCCAAAATGTCACGTTTTACCATAGTAGGCAAAAAGTCAAACGTGAGGAAAATTTGGTTTGATTTTGTCCATCTGGTGCATTTAGTTTCGACGACCCATTGCCCTTCGGGAGGTTGACCACTACACGCACCGCTGCAGCCTCATCTGCTGCTATTTTGCTTTCAAAACCTAGGTCCAGCCAACCGCGCAACATGGAGTGAGGTGCAACGTACACCGCGGTCGGGAAAATTTGTGTACATCTTCACAAAATTTTTCCCATAGGGCCATTT
Organism: Massospora cicadina; assembly: GCA_022478985.1. Classification (NCBI taxonomy): domain Eukaryota; kingdom Fungi; phylum Entomophthoromycota; class Entomophthoromycetes; order Entomophthorales; family Entomophthoraceae; genus Massospora; species Massospora cicadina. Next base: position 159,294 of record JAKSZP010007902.1, read on the forward strand.
TTTGGATGTCCAGATACACATGGACTCCGAATTCTACCGACGAAAGTGGCTGGGAATGTGGCGTATTGATGTAATGGTTGCATCGTGCTTGCCACGCGAGTATCTCCAGGGAAATTGTGACCGCCAGTTTTTTTAGATTTTTTTCTATTCCGCCAGATTCTCCGGGCGTTTTCAAACGTTAGAGGCCGCAGGCCTTCCGCCTGCTCCTCTTGCCTTGCTTGCCCAACTGCTCCCAGACATGGGCGCAGACTAATCCCCTCTATGAGATTATCAAACTAGATTTAGTCTTGAATTGAATGGGTTGCAAAAGTGTTTGCAACGAGAAAGAAAAGTTTCCACGGAGATCAATAATATTACTAACAAAGGTACTTCTTATCCTTCCAACACTGATAACAAGAGAAAACAGTCTAAAGTTAATTTTTTTAATAAATAGGCTATCTGAAACTAATCTAATTTATTGTTAAAAAATTAAGGGAATTTATAGGGAATTTGACGCAGAACTCTTCATTTGGCGCCCCAATTGGGTATGGTGGCCATCGCCAATGAATTACCCTCCAGGGTCACATGAAACTATGATCATTCTAATTGAATTAATCAAATCTGTTGGACAATTGCCGCCTTGATTTTGGCAAAAGAATGTTTTGGGGAAGAATAATTCTGGTTTAACAAATATAATTGGGTATTATATGTCCAATCTCATAATAATATAATTTTGAATGTAAATGATGACAATATCAGCCAAAAGACACTGGCTGACCATCTAGTACTAAAAAAAACACTTTCTGATTCTCGGTGGAACCCCACAAATTGGGGAAACATTTTTCCACACACTAAACAGGCTTTTTTCCAAATATAATAGTCAGATTACTCTGACCTCGCAGCCTATTCTGGGGCGCACATAAAATGGTTCCCCCTGCCATGGCCAGTTCAAATTCAGCACCTAAGCATGGACCCCACCCTTTTATAGGCGTTGCGGCGGTCCCTCAAGGTGCAATTATTTTAGCAGATGGTGATTGGTTGAATTACATCAAATCATTACCAAATGGGTACGTTCTGCCTAACAATACTATCCCTATAATCGTTTCACACAATAATCAAATTCCTGAGCTCCAATAGGGTGATTTAACATATTGCCTATTTTGACTTTTCTTCCTCGTTGCAATCACTATTGCAACCTATTCAATTCAAGATTGAATCTAGTTTGAAAATCTCACAGAGGAGATTAGTCTGCGCCCATGTTAGGGAGCAGTTGGGCAAGCAAGGTAAGAGGAGCAGGTGGAAGGCCCACGGCCTCCAACATTCGAAAACGCCCTGGAGAATCTGGCAGAATTGACAAAGATACTAAGAAACTGGCGGTCACTATTTCCACAGAGATACTCGCATGGCAAGCACGGTGCAACCAGTACATCAACACGCCACACTCCCAGCCACTTTCATCGGTGGAATTTGGAGTCAACATGTTTCTGGACATCCAAAAAACGGCCTTATGGGAAAAATTTTTGTGAAGAGGTACAAACAATTTTCCCAACTGCAGTGTACGTTGCACCTCACTCCATGTCACGCGGTTGGATGGACCTAGGTTTTGAAAGCAAAACGGCAGCAGATGAGGCTGCAGCGGTGCACATAGTGGTCAACCTCCCCAAAGGGCAACAGGTCGTCGAAACTAAACGCACCAGATGGACAAAATCAAACCAAATTTTCCTTACGTTCACCTTTTTGCCTACTATGGTAAAACGTGACAATTTGGAACAATACCTGAAAGATGGTCTCGCCATATACGGCGAAATACAATTTTTCAAAATGCAACGCTTCACGCTGATGCCACACCTGTGCACTGGCGAAGCTATCACAGTGCTGACCCCAACTGAGGAGATTGCGAAGGACCTAACCCAGAAGCCGCACTCCACTTTTATTGATATTGCAGGGCATACCACCCACCCATTCTGGGTGACCGTGGACAGCGCGCCCCCCATTTGCACCCACTGTGATGCGTTCAGCCATAAGGCACAAGCATGCCCCATAAAGGAGGGCGTCACATTCCAAGAGCACCCCTCGGCGGCCATGGCTAGTGTAGAGGCGCACTATGAACCAACTGAAAGCACCAAGGAGGCCTTCCCATGGGGAGCACAAGGCTGCTACCTACTGGTAAAGACCATCTCCCTGCAAGAGCGGAAGAAGGCCAAGCAGGCCCATAGGGCCACAGCCAAGGAAGCGGTCAAGGCCACCACCACTAACCCACACTCACAATGCCATGAGGACATGGAAACCTTTACAGTGGAAGCAACTCGGGAATCCATCAACCAATTATATTGGGAAGCCCAGATGAGTGGGCCACTCAATCTGAGGATCCAATGGAAGATTCAATCTCACCCAATCGTTGCACCCAAGCTCCAGTTGAAACTGACCTGGGACCCATCCCAACTGAAAATATTTTTTTGACCTGCTCAATGGTGCACCAAACTCACCTGCACCGCAAAAAATTCGTTTGATGTCAGGAAAACAAAAAGCGAAGGCTAAAGCCAACGCAACTCTTTCTGCAAAAATTAACAAAAACTCCGATAGCGTTGCTGCTAACACCTGCACTGCTGTGAAGGCCCGCGGGGATCTAGAAGAGGATGGTGGGCCCAGGTGCCCACCCCCTCGCACCTAAGGTGCGAAGGGGGAAACCTTCACCATAGAAACTTTGAATATTGCTGGACTCAAGGCCTCCCCATCCCGGGCTAGGAAACTGAGTTTTTTACAAAATAATTTACCCGCGGATATCCTGGCCATCCAGGAAACCCACTGTCCATGAGGTTCCGAGGATGCTTGGAAAACAATGCTCCTCCCATCCCTATCCTTTTGGTCGATGCACTGTGGGGTGCTAATTCAGAAAAATAATTTTTTCAAATTTTTATCCTCAGAAACATTCCTAAATGGCTGAGTGCTTGTTGTCACCTTCTCGTGGGCTGACATAGCACATGCAATCATCAACATCTCTGCCCTAAACGGTGCATGCAAGCATCAGGAATTTTTCTTATTGGTCAAATCCCTCCCGCTACCCCCAGACTCCTTCATAGTCAGTGACATGAACTGTTGGCTAAACACACCAACGGACCAGTGGCCTTCCTCACCCCACGTCCCCCAGGGTCACGTAGAACTATGCGTTCTAAAGGCCATCCTTGGGTTAATGGATGCACTGCCGCAGCATGCCCCGCTGCTCAAAAACATGACACAGCCCCACATCCACAACGGCCAACTAAGGTCCATGACCCGCATCAACATTATTCTAACGCCAGCAAAATTCCAACCCCACATCTCCCACTTCAAGACAACAAAATTGGAATTCTCCGACTATTGACTGGTCTCACTAACCTACCACCTACCTGTCACAGCTGCTAAGGCCCCACATTGGCACAAAATCTGCACCCCCGAGCTTGGGTCGCCAGGATTTTCCACGTGGGTAGAAGAGGTAACTATGGCAAAAAAGTTTGGTGCACCATTTTGCGCAGACCCCATTTCCGCATGGGCAACTTTCAAAGATGACACCATCCGCCACTCTCGCCATCTCTCCTCCAGACTCTCACGTGCCACATCAGCGGTTATCTCGCATGCTCTGGCAGAATTGGCACACTTGGAGTCCAACATCCCAGTTACATGATACAGCTCTGCATGGGGACGGAAGTGGGTGGAGGCAGCTGCCCACCTCAACGCACTTGAAAGACAACACAAACATCAGGTTTGTGTTCAGTACAGGGCCACACGCATTACAAAAGGCGACAAGTGCACCGCACATTTCTTTAAAAAAAATTTTCCACCATGCCAGAGCGTGGCCTGCACACAGGTGCAAAGATCAGATAATTCCATTGTGGATACACCATCCAAAGTGGCAATCGAAACGCAACAGTATACTCCAAGTTGTACCACTCTGACCCAATTCAGTCAGCCAAAGTGGCAGAATTTCTCGACTGATCCCACATATGCTCCATTTTCTGATATCTGGAAATAATGAATTTGATTACTCTGAACAAATTATGGACAGCCATTCGCAGTGCACCAAACTGAAAATGCCCAGGCCCAGATGGCATTCCATATGAATTCTACAAAAAATATTTCAAATATATATCACCATTGCTGCTCGCCTCACTTAACCAAAGCCTGATGGAAACGCGCCTCCTACCAGGAGGACATGAGGCCTTCACTGTCACACTCTTCAAGAAAGCGGATAAGCTAGACTTAGCCAACTGGCGTCCCATTTCTCTAACAAACACAGACACTAAAATTTTAACAAAATTTATGGCTAACTGGTTAGGGACTGTAGCATCTGCCACCATCTCCCCAGAACAACTCAGTTTCATCCCCAGAAGGTCGATTTGGGATAAAGTGCACTCTGTGGCTAATGTATGTCAGTCCACAGCCTCTGGGGCACTTGTATTCTTGGACCAACAAAAGGCCTATGATAGAGTAACTGGGAATACCTCAGGGCCTGCTTTATCAATTCCGCCTACCCCCTCGCTTCATCAACTGGGTAATGCTGCTCACAGAATCTGCAACAATGCCAGTGCGTGGCCCTGGCTTCCTAACAGAAGTAGTCCGCCCTCAAAGGAGCTTGCGACAAGGGGACCCCCTCAGCCCACTCTTATACAACTTCAGCCTTGACCCACTACTGCAAAATGTGAATGCCCAACTCACTGGGTTCCACGTGCCAGGCCAAGCCCCAGTCAAGATAATGGCGTTCGCAGATGATTGTGTGGTGGGGGTGTCTATTCATTAAGATGCACGCGCGCTTGAAGCTCTCATCAAGGAGTATTCCCGGGTAAACAACGTGGCACTGAACGCCTCCAAAATTGAAATCATCCTCCTTGGTCAGTTTCAGAACTGCTGGACCCCAGCAATTAGTTCCCAACCTGGCCCATCTGCTCGCCCACGTCCTCACCCTACTAATTCAAAGCACACTGCCCCACTGGTGCTCCCCTTCATGCCACATCCTACCATAGGACCAGTACGCCATCTGGGCGTGTAGATGGAGGCAGGCGGATACGCGTCAGCAGTAATGGAGTGCCATATTCTGGATAATGTGATGAAGCGAATCGCCTCACTCAGAGCCCACCCTACTTCCCTTACTGGCAGGATTGTTTTAGCCAACTCCATGCTCCTCTCCAAAGTCTGGTTTGGAGCCCATGCCATCCCCTTCTCCCCAAGCTTCTACAAACCTTGTACGCCTTGCTGGAAGGATGGCTTTGGTCGGGCTGCCTTCCACCAGTGCGGCTAGAGGTCATGTTTGGCCCTCAACATCATGGTGGCATGGGCCTGCTTGACTTCAAAGCCCATGCCGCCAAAATCCTGGGTACTTGGATTGCGGCCGTCACCACCCCTACACTCCCCTCCCAACACTGGTCCCGCGCAGCCCGCTCAAACTTCTCCCGCGCCTTGGGCCTCAACAATCCATCGAACCCCCACTCCCTGATGATATACCTCGCTTCAAATACATCGGCCACAGGTCCTCACGGGACTAAAACCCACTACAAACGAATCCTCCTCTCCATGCGGAGCGCTGAGTGGAGAATTCGTATTAGTGGACATACAACCCAAAGAGGCCACCCCTCTCCTCAGTTCACACAAGAGGTACAGGGGCTACCCATCCACGATGGCGTGATCCTCATTTGACCACATGTCCTATCCAGGGTGGACTACCTGGACATGATGGACATCCCTTACTCCATTGAGACCCAAAAAAATATCTGGAAATATGTACACCATCCTCCGGTGCAACCTTAAATCCGCTCCCATGTGTGGCGCTGCCTGAGGCGGTTGTATCATACAGCTGAGCGCTCTAACGCTTTACACTCATCCTGTGTCGTGTGTGGCCAGTATGGAATGCTGTTTCACCCCTGGAGAAGAGCCCTACCTCTAAAGTGATATGGCGCGAAGTTCAACGTCTTCTGGGCCAGGATCAAACGCATCCCTTCAGTCTGTCAAGAGATATGTTTGCTCTATCAATGGCCTCCCCCTTCTGCCCTCCCTTCGTGCTTTGGTGGTTGCAATCGCCATGTGGACCATCCACACAATTGTCTTAGATGCCATCGCAGGCTCCACCCCCACTCTCCCAGAAGCAGCTCACAGATTCCGGTCTTATTTGGTGGACCACTTTTAAGCGTGGATGTTTGGATACCTCCCACCGCGTCGCTGACAGCTGGTCTCTTCCTGGTTCCCAGTCTGGTTCATCAAATCAGACCCCTTCCTCCACACGTGCATAATTGTGGCTATGGCCCCTTTACACGTTTCCTCCCCCTCCCCATAAGTGGCGTTCCCGCTGGCAACAAGAGATAGCATCGCTTCTCTGGGGTGCTTCCCCTGGTACTAAGTTTTGTCTCTTCTGAGTCATATTCGGAAGTGTCTGTCCCATGGTCAACCTTTCCCCGCAATAAATTTAAATTTAAATTTAAAAAACATATTGCCTATTTTGGATATTACCAAGCTATTCCCACGCCTAACTTATAAATACTATGACTCTTGATATACTTTAACTATGGAATGGTCCAATATTGAGAGGAATCATTTCATTTCTATCCCCCACACTACTAATAAAAATTATAAAAACCAAGTTTTTAGTTGTGTTTATTTTTAAACTTTATATAACCCTTTGTGGAATACAGCGGCGTAAGCACCAGCAAGCACAAAGAAGCTTGATATTCACATGGTTTCTCCCATACTTGACTGTGACCTCTTCTGAATTAAAATGAAAAATGTATCCCAACATCTTTGCTCAACACCCATTGAATTATCCTTACTTGATAACAACCTGAATATATAATGGGAATCCTACCCATAAACAGCAGATTGTAATCCAGAAAAGGTTAACTCGAAATTTGCTATATCAAAGGTGGCATTACCCACCAGCAACTTATAAACCCCTTAGTCAATTATCAATAGACCTGATTTACTCCCTAAAGTCAACTAAGATATCAATAATGAATTTGAAGCCTTAACATCTGTTTATTGTTGGTGATCTCTACAATGAAATACTCATCAATCCTGTGGATCGTTATTTTGAGGATCAATAGGTTTTTGCTGAAAATATTTCTCTGAACAATAGTTATCATATATACAATCAATACCTCTCACATCCACTAGCGGGATGAAACCCCTAGTGGACCAGCAGATGGATTATAATCAATGAAGCTGGGTAAGATGTCAAAAAAGCCCAACAGCGCCAATTCCGGCATCATCACCAATCATTACTAGATCTGATGGCTACAATAAATAAAGCAATAAGCTGGCCAATTAGAAAGTTGGGCATTAGGGCTACAGAACAACTATTATACGATTGTCCAACCTGCAGGAGTGATCTAACAGAATGCTGACAGGCATTTGAGGATCCCAGTACTGGCTACTTTAACCCCCAAAGAAGACTGATTATATGATCTAATCGGGTGACCTGAGCTATGGGAGTTGTAGGCTCCTGAGATATAATACAACCATGAACAATGACCCAGGACACCCAAATCAAGGAGGAAATGTTATAAAAGGAATTTAACAAGAAACGGCTACCTTATATCCACTCTTTTTCCTGACCTGATGTTGTTATTTGAGGACACATGGACGTGGGGCATGAGGTAGTGAAAAAGACCTATGAATATTAAAGTTTTGATACTAATGAAATTGAATGGTTGAGACCAACTAATAAGTTCTAATGTTTGTATGACTTATCATCTCAAGATCAGGCTTGTCCTCATAACCAACATTCAGTCATGGCTCTGTCAAGTTCATTTAAGTTTTCAGCATTGAAGTGGTGGGCCCTTTTCCCACTAGGTTACACGGCCATAAATATATCATATTAGCTGTGGACTGTCTGACCAAATGGGGAAAAGAAATCTCTAATCCAGATGCCACCGCGAGAGCCAAAGACCTATTCTTATCAGATCCATTTTTCACTCAGCACATATGCCTGACAACTCTACTTATGGACAATGGGTTAAATTTCACCTCACAGGTAATCCAAAAACTAACTTTTCTTTTTGGAATTAATCAAAGTTTCACCGCCCCTTAGATCCCTCAAGCAATGGATAATGGAACGCGCTAATGGGACACTTGTTTTGGATTTTTCAGAGATGACCGCCTCTGACCCTATGCGCTGGAACCCACTATCTAACCAGTGTTTTTTTGATATTATTGAGTATTTTTACATTAAATAATTAAGATGCCCCCTTTCAAAGCTATATATAGGCGTACCCTTCAGCTGATAAGTGTAAGTCCTGGAGAACGTCCCCTGGGTGTTGATCGGGCTATTTTTCCATTCACAAGCAAGAAGGCACTGAAGAGGATGGCGGCATTCCTCATTACTCAGGGCGATCTTGCTCACATATTAGATGAGCGCTGGGTAACAGCTCTTCCACTTTGGATTCCACCCCCAGTACCCACACTCACCTTGGCAGAACCGTTATGGGGACCGGCAAAATCTGGCTGAGATTGTCAGATTGAAATTAAATAGAACTATTTTGATTGGCAATCTGCCCAATGTTTGGATCTCAAATGGCCGGAAAGTTATGAAGACTGAGTTATCATTCAGAATGCCTGATGGTTTCAATTCGATTAACATGCAATAGAACAAATCACCTACCTACTAAAGTCATTGGGGATCATCCTCAACAGGCAGGCTATAGCATTGAACGTCATTGATGAGGGTTTGAAGTCCCCTGTTGATAATTTGGGCGTTGCAGCCAATGTGATTCCACTGACCAATTGAATGGCCCAGTGACCAAGCGTGGGCAGGTTGGGCATCCTGAACCCATTCCCAACCAAATGGACCTGCCCCTATGTGGTGTGGCCTTGGGGGATTCCTGCCACTCGTTGGGCCAAACGCTGTTATGCCAACCATCAGAAATGTAGCTGAACCTCAGTTTAGACGTTCGAGGTCAAACTGACAGCAACTCAGTCTGCCACCAAATTTTTCAATGTTGGTTCCCAGGAACTAACCCGCTCATTTCTGAATAATTCGCTGGTTAGGTCAAAATTGAGGGTCCTGATCCTGGCTTGTCACTACCCTAATTGACCACTATTTGTCAGTTGCATTGCACTGAGAAAATTGTTGGTCGAATTTCTTCCTTTTTTTCAATAAAAATATTCTGCCCAAAAAAACCAATCAATTTTTATTGCATTTCTCCTTCTGGCTGCATCCCTGATGGCTTTTCCCTGCTGGCCTGTTGGTCCGTATAATGGATGGGCTCACCAGTATTCTTAGTCACTATGGCCCCCTCTTTAATTGATTGGATTCAGTGAGTCAGATATTTTTGGTGCTATAACCCTGCTATAATGAACTTCTGGCAACAGTACACGGGGACCTTGTGGCCCTACATCCACAAAAGTACAAGTGAGAATCCGTCTCCTTGCCTCCCCAGTTGAAATGACCACATATGCCAATGAACTCATTGAAACTATTTCTGTGATCCCACCCCCTGCAGCAAGGCCTCCTGGGTCAGGGATGGGCACATTGTGGTTCATCATTGGGATCATACTTACTGTTGTTCTAAACCAACAATTTTTCATTTCACTTGCCCGACTCCATATCACGTTGTTTGGTTGGCAATGCCTCTGGCATTCTGGCTTGCTTTTTGGGTGCTCACATATCCCGATTGGCAGGCCAGCCTAAACTTCTTCTGCCATTTCATGACATAATCGACTAACCATTATTTCCAGCTACTTCCGCCTTGTTCTTCAAACTGGGCGCTGTAGTGGTTACCCTTTACCAAATATATGTGCAATCAGTAGTTTGCTGTTTATTGTTTGTTTGGTCACTTTCCAATTTTGGGAGAAGTATCCGCTAGACCTTGGGAAATCTTATTCAATCCACCAAGATGCACGGATTGTAACTCCTCATCTTCCACTAGCCTGGAAGGAATCTAGAGTGTCCCTTCCAAGAAAATCGCAAATCAAGTTTTTGACGCACTTGCTGAGGTGCAAATGCATACACCAATTGCACTCAATAATGCTTCCGCGTTACCTCATGCCCAACAAGGGCTTGCATTGTTAGATGCTGTGGATGAGGATGCCGCCTTTGGGTTATAGGCCTTTTGCACTCTTCCTCACAAGCAGGAGACCCCACCCCACTGATGGCTGTCATGTCAGCTGCCCTGAAACCCCCTGTGTCACCATCGGACCACCTATTCAGACTGATCTATGCCATGGCTGAAGCCCTTAGCCTGGTTTCTTTGATCTCTACCTTCCATGAACTGGCCCCAACATTGGGTATTTCCATCGATATTCTTCAGGAAGTCTTTAGATCAGGCTTGGATTCAGGTTCTGCTCATCACAAGGTCTGGTCCACCATCCAAGGATCAGTAGATCAAATATGTGCCACCGCGACCACCATTAATGCCTTTCCCGCCATGTTACCCATTATCAAAAGGGGAATTTTATGATTGGTTTACCCAAAGTAGACGCAGATGACGCGCCTACCTCTGAACTAGTGGTAGATCTGGGTACCAATCCTTCTGTAACCCCCATGTCCGAGTTGGCTGATACAGAGTTACCTATTAATGAATTTGTTAAGGCCCAGATGGAGGAAGTCGTTTCCCCCACCCTCATACTCCAATTTTCGCTCCAGTGAAAGCCCTCAATATTACCCCAAATATGCCAGTTATTTCTTCAGTTGCAAAAGAGTCAGTCGAATCTTCCAATAAACAAAACTTTGCTTATTTCCTATTGCCTATGAAGATCAGTGTCAGCTCGCATCATGTCCCCTTTGAGGCTCTGGTGGATACCAGAGCTGCAGGGAATTTCATGAGTGTCAAGTTGGCTCAAAAATTAGAACTGGAAATGGATGCGGGTCCCTCAGTGATGGTGGCCTCATCTGCTACCCAGACCTCATATGTCATTCGCTGACTGGCACCTTTTCAATCCACCAGTTCAGCTTCTACAATCATTTGTCGGCCATGCCAAACTTGGTGTTTCTGGTGATTTTAGTTGTGGGGTGGTGGCACTGACAACATGTTTAAATTCACTTGGAGTCTAATACGTTGTCATTTACCAATGATCATCTGGAGAGAGAATTCCCTTTGATTGACACCCTTAAGAAGACACAAGGAACCATTTTTATCACTTCCCTAGTCACTTCTGCGGGCATACCGCCAATTTTCCCAAGAGCTTAATGCGCTATCAAAGAATCTTTGACTTGGAAAAGGTGGATCGCCTGCCCCTGCACACTAGGTTTGATTGTGGGTTTTGAATGACCGTGGAGTTGGTGAAAATCAACTGTTCGTTGTATCCCCATACAGCGTAGTAAGAAGTTGCACTCAATACCTGGTTGGATGATATGCTTAAAAAGGGGTGGTTGTTAAAGGAGACCTCGCCCGTCATCTCCCCATTTTTTTCACCAAAAAAGCGGATGGTTCTCTCTGTCCCTGTATGAATTACGGCCACTTAAATAAAATAAAGGTTTCTGATCCCTACCTCTTGCCTCTGGAGCAGACGATCAGCCAGGCAATCGCCAAATCCCTTGTGTTCTCTATGCTGGATCTGGTGAACACCTTCAATCAAATTTGGGTAATGGAAGGGCAGGAATGGTTACCGTGATTTTGTTAAAGCGAGTCATTTTTCAATTTCATGTAATGCCCTTTGGGCTGAAGAAAGCTCCCGCTACGTTTCAACGGATGATTGACAATGTACTGGGTGACCTCCAGTTTATCTGTGTAATTGCATACATCGATGATATCCTGGTTCACTCCCCAACTCCCAAACAACATGTATTGACTTGGAAGCAGTGGTGGCCGCCTTGCATAAGGCAGGTTTGTTTCTCAAACCTTCCAAGTGTGAGTTTTAGAAGGAGGAGGTTACTTTCCTTGGGAACCTGGTTCTCAAAGATGGTTATGCAATCCAATCCAAATAAGCTAGACGTGATCTGAGAATGGCCAACCCTGACTACGCAGAAACAACTTCGGAGTTTCTTGGTAACCATCATTTTCTAAAAAAAATTTTCCCCGGCACTTTCCCAGCTGGCTGCACCGCTTCACCCCCTTATTGGGAAAAACGTACCATTTTGTTGGATCCCAAATGCCAGCAGGCGTTCAAATTGATCAAGGAGGTGTTCATGTCTCCACCCATTTTGAAACACGCCAGTCCCACCAAACCATATATTGTTGCATGTGATGCCTTGTTGGTAGCAGTGGGAGCGGTGTTGCTTCAGGAGCACAATGATTTAGAACACTCAATCACTTACTTTTACTGGAAGTTCACAGCCACAGAGCAGCCATGGGCCATTTATGACAAGGAATTGGCAGCTGTTGCATGGGCATTAACTCATTGGTGGTATCTGTTGCAAGGTGCCCGCCATGAATTAACAGTCCACACGGATCACCAGGCCCTTTTGTATTTTCACAAACCCCAAAAATTGGCGCATTGGCAGGCCCAGACCTATTGGGACCTTTGCAGTTTTAACTTTAAATATGAATTTATAAAAGGTGCCCTCAATGTAAATCCTAATTTCCTAAGCTGCAGCCCCGCCCACTGTTCCTCATACCCAGAGGAAGTGGACCTCGTTACCATGATTAAGGCCACCCAAATCCTGTCAATCATTCCTCCCAACATTTCATCTGTCTCTTTGGCTGCCGACACCCTGCTAGTAGCTCGAATTTTAGCCAGTCAAATGGCCTGGCCTGAGGGCGTGGAGTTGGTCGAGCAGCTGGCTCACCCAAGTCACAAACACTCCCTATACTCCTTAGAGAAGAGACTCATCTACTTTTAGTCTCACATCTGGGTTCCCCCTCCTTCTGTCCAGAGGTATTCCATGAACATCACAATCCCCCCATGGTCAGACATCCTGGCAACAAAAAATGCGGTGATTTAATCAAAAGGACCTTCAATTGGGCGGGTTTGACAAAAGAGGTTCCAGCCTGGATCGCCGATTGTGTTACTTGTGCCAGGGCTAAGTCAGATTGCTCCAGCAAAATGGCCTCCTGCACCCCTTACAGCATGCAGAGGGCCCATGGACATCTGTGTCCATGGACTTTATCGGTGAGCCCCCTGTTCTAACAAAGTTCACAGTGGTGATGGTAGTGGTGGATCGCTTTATAAATTTTCCCTTTTTATACCTTGTACTTCAGCGATTACGTTGGAAGAAACTGCCCGCCTTTTCATACGCCATGTGTTTTTGATGTTTGGTCTCCCCCAGGAGATTATCAGTGACTGTGGCTCACAGTTCACCGCGTGGTTTTGGAGTGAACTCCTATCAATCCTGAAAATATCTCCCTGTCACTCCACAGCGTACCATCCTCAGTCTGATGGACAGACTGAGCAGGTCAATCAATTCCTTAAACAGTACCTTCATTGCTATGCTGCAGCTGCGAAGGATACTTGGGCCAATGACCTCCCTCTCTCAATTCACGTATAATAACAGGACCCACACATCCATGGGGTTTTCCCCTACGAAGCAACGTTGGGTTATAATCCTTCATTTTTGGTCAGCCCATGCTGCTTCCTGAGGTTCAAGCTGCCGCAGACCACGCTACCCATATCAGATCAACTCAAGCCTTAGTGCGGGAACACCTCACCAAAGCCATAGATGACTACAAGTGGTTCACAGATTGTAAGCATCTTCCTGGTCACGATTTTACAGTGGGCTCCTACGTCATGCTCGATACCCATAATTTAAGAATTCAGGCCCCTTCCCATGCATTCTCCAATAAACGCTTGGGCCCCCATTTGGTGGAGAAGGTATTGGACAATGGGGCGTTCCAACTGAAGCTCCCTGCGCATTGGAAGCAACATCCTGTTTTTCATGTTTTCCAACTGTCACCTTTTTAAGGGTGCAATTCCCACGGAACCAGAACCTATCATCATCAAAAATGGAGAAGAGGCTGAGGTAGAGGCTATCCTGGCATCCCAGAAATCCCAACATTCCGTACAATATCTCGTGGCCTGGAAAATGTATCCAACCTATGAAAACAATTGGGTCAAGGCGCGCAATTGTGTGAATTGCATGGACCTGTTGAAGCTTCCACTTATCCCACCCCAAAGCTCCCCACTCCCCCAAAAAGGTGTGACAATTATGGCAATCAAGTTACCCAAGGCACACAAAATTGTGGCTCTTGTGCAGTTTCCCAGTGGTGGGGCCCTTCCTTTGGCAAAAGGAAAGGGTAATGTAAGTCCCATGGAACGTCCCCTGGGTGTTGATCAGGCCATTTTTCCATTCCTGAGCAAGAAGGCACCAAAGTGGATGGCATTACCCCTCATTACTCAGGGCAATCTTGCTCACATAGTAGATGAGCGCTGGGTAACAGCTCTTCCTCTTCAGATTCCACCCCCAGTACCCACATTCACCTTGGCAGAACTGTTATGGGGAATCGGCGAAAACTGTGCCAAGATTGTCAAATTAAAATCAATCAGAACTAATTTGAGCGGCAATCTGCCCGATGTTTGGATCTCAAATGGCCAGAAAGGTATGAAGACTGAGTTATCGGCCAGAATGCCCAATAGTTTCAATTTGATTAACATGCCAATTGAACAAATCACCTCCCTACCAAAGTCATTGGGGATCATCCTCAACAGGCAGGCTATAGCATCAGATGTCATTGATGAGGGTTTGAATTCCCATGTTGATAATTCAGGCGTTGCAGCTGATGCAATGCCACTGACCAAATGAATGGCCCAGCAACTGGGTGCAGGCGGGTTGGGTGTCCTGAACCTGTTCCCAACCAAATGGACCTGTCTTTATGTGGGGTGGCCTTGGGGGATTCCCACCACTCATCGGGCCAAACACTGTCACGCCAACCATGGAAATGTAGCTGAGCCTTGGCTCAGACGCTTGAGGTCGAACTGACAGTGACTTGGTCCACCACCAAATTTTTTGATGTTGGTTCCCAGGGAACTAACCCGCCCATACCTGAATAAATTGCCAGTTAGGTCGAAATTGAGGATCCTGACCCCAGATTGTCATTACCCCAATCAACCACAATTTATCAGTTGCATTGCATTGAGAAAATTGTTGGTTGATTTTCTTCCTTTTCTTTCAATAAAAATTTTGTCCAAATAAACCAATCAATTTTTATTGCATTGCTCCTTATGGCCTCATCCCTGATGGCGTTTCCCTGGTGGCCTATCAGTCCATATACTGGATGGGCTCTACCAGTACTTATGGTCACTAAGGCCCCCTCCATCGTTGATTGGATTTGGCCAGTCAGATATTTTAGGTGCTATAACCCTGCTATCATGAAATTCCGGCAACAGTACACAGGAATCTTGTGGCCCTACATCCACCAACTACAAGCGAGAATCTGTCTCCATGCCTCTCAGGTTGAAATGACCCCATATGCCGATGAACTCATTGAAACTATTTATGTGATTCCACCCCCTGCAGCATGGCCTCCTGGGTCGGGGATGGGCACATTGTGGTTCGTCGTCAGGATCATACTCACTGTTGTTCTACACCAACAATTCATTGTTTCACAATGTCCGGCTCCATATCATGTTATTAAGTCAGCAATGCCTATGGCATTCTGGGTTTTCTTTTTGGGTGCTCACACATCCCAATTGGCAGTCTGATCTAAACTTCTTCTGCCGTTTCCATGACAATAAGTAGCATTCAGCCCCTACTCAATACCTCCATGTCTGAGAACTCCAATTTAACAATGAGGGACTTAGCCAATGAGGTTGTCCGACTTCAATCCCTTGCCACTCAGGGGATTGTCACCACTACAGAAAGAGAGAAATCCATATTAAGTGTTGGTTAAACCTTCTTACCTTTTTTAATTAGGTACCTTTACATTTTTTTAACATTGACCTGGAGGTTGGCAGACAAGCTTAACATTATTTGGTCAAGAACATACCAGGTCATCCATAAGGTGAACTACAAGTATTCCATTGCTGATGCCAATCAAGGGACAGTAGTAAACTAAGTCCATGGCTGATTCTTACGGCCCTATATCCCCCTCCAACTGGATCTTGAGGAGGGCGTTTTTAGGATTCAAGATAATGAATGAGCCATGAACCTTACCCTAAATTGATCCTTGTATAATTTTTTCCTGAGACCTTATAATTAAAACCTGTCCCAGAAGCCACTGGTAAGAACTTCGATCAGGAAGCATCATGTGCATGAATATCAATGGAGATACCTTTTGAAATTACACCTTTACTTCCTGAATCAAAAAAGGTGCAATACCCAACAAGGTGGTCGTAAGGATGATGAAGAACGATGAGGGCATCAACTAGGAAGTCAATCTAAAAGAATAAAAAGGTCCTGATTGTACTATGCCATGGAGGTCCACCCAGCACCATGTCCCGCACATCCTAAAAAATTATACCCTTTAAAAAAGTATTCGAGGTGGGTAAACCTTGGGACAAATATACCACACCGAGAATTTTTCTAGCCAGTACAGGTTTCAAACTTGCATGAACAAAACCAGCACTAGGATGGAAGCAGTTTTACTAGCCAGGCTAACCATCCTTTGAATTATACCCTTTTAACTCAATAAAGTAATCTATTTCACTTCATTTTTTTGTCATCATGTGACCTCCCCACTAGTTTTCAGATTTGAGAATATTTCAAGCTCTTCTATAGTTGAATGAGCTGTTAAGCTGACAACTACATTAACTGGCACTCTGCTGCAACAATTGCATGATCTCAGATCTTATTTACAAGTATGTCAATATAAGTGCAATTATAAAAGTAGTCAGAATTTTCGTTTAAAGTATGTTAGCGGGATCACCCATTGGATTGGTCATAGTTTTGATCTTCTATCCTGCATCTGTAATCTGGGCCTAAAGTTTTTAAAGGAGGGATACTTTGATTCTTTTCAAGGGAGATAACTCATTTGATACGTCTAGTTCTCCTAATTTGTTCTGTTTGTTAAGCTGCATAGCATATGGCTGAACATAATTCTCTGTCCTTCTTCTCCAAATTCAGCTCACTGGTTTTGGGTCGTGGCAAGCACTGGTTGTATTCAGTCCTGAATCTGAGGTGAGATAAATGGTTGGCTGATAATTGAATATCTCATCTCTATTGTCAACTGTCTTTTCCCTGATATCCCTGTCCATAGGGGAAGTCATATAGTTGATATTGGGGCGTCGCTTAGGCAGCTGTCAGAATAGTGCCCTCTAGACTTGCAATCCAGAAAGTAGCTTAACTGAGGTCTCACCAGGACCCAAGACTCCACGCCAATTATAGCAGGCTCCTATAGATTTATTAGCGCTACCTTGATGGGGTTTGAACTGAGTTTCACGCCTTTTTAATGTTTAGTGGTCAAAAGTAACGTCACACCGATTGAGGTCTTCAACTATGCAAGAGTATCCAACTTCTTAACCAACGCAGGCAGCAGTAAACAGTGAAGGTTGTGTAACATTCTGTAGCGTTTTTGAAGGCAACTTAGACGTTAAAGTTGACCATATTCTTGGCTCTCAATAAGCCATGGGCCTCATGGTAGAAATGATTGACAACTTCATAATTAGTTTCGTTCTTCCAGAATTAAACTGCCATATACTCAGATTTTAAAATAGCTTTCTTTTGAGGATGCCAAATTAAAATAGTACTGAGATCTCAACATTGGTGTAACTTCATCAGTCCTTTGGAAGATAAGGCATAATCAAGTTCCAACTATTGTCATCTAAGTAATTGATCATGGTAACTTTGAAAAAATTGTCTGCTCCATGCATTGTCATTCTAAACATTTTTTATGACTGCACATATCTTTATCAGTCAAACTTAGGCGTGTTGGTATGATTCTGTTGTTAAAGATACTATAGCTTACTAGAGGCAGCGTGTCTGAATGCAGTCTGAGAAGACCTGACGTGAGCTCCTGAGTTGCTGGGTTCCACAGCAGTGTCTTGAGGCTGTCTAGAAGGGCCTTTTAAAAGAAGCGGTGTAAAATCATACTCAGCATGAATTTTTTGGCTAAGCAATTTCATATTAAGCTGAATTAACTTCATAGGAGGCTTCTTCTATTTGACTTGGATTTTCATATGTCCACATTACCCAGCTTAATTATTATAATAAAAGTAAACAAGGTGCGTCGACCTTGGTACAAATATACCATGCTGAGTTTTTTTGGCCTGTGCTGGCTTTGAACCTGTTTTAATCAAAACTAAACCCAGAATGGAGCAGGAACCACCCCAATATGCTACCACTCCTCTTAAATTATTCTTATAAATCTGCTTATCCACTAAGGACAAGGCCCTTTATTGGATGTGGAAATTATCATTGCATACAATACTATTGTTTGGCAAATTATCCCTATTGAACATTGATTAATCCACCAGTTTTTGATCCCGCTGGGTACTAGTGTTCTGTAAGGAAAGATCCCTGACAATAAACAAGTGATTTTAATTTTATTTCATTGTTAAAAATTTTATTAACTTGTAAGAGCTTATCATAGTTTTTTGTCAATTGCTAAGGGATTTACTAGTTGGTAGACAGTTGATGACGCCTCTAATACCAACTTGTGCAGTAACCTTTTAGGTAACGCGACCTGCTGTTTATAGGTAGAGTATAATTACCAACGCTGGTTGCTAACATGATAATGGTGCCACGCTGTTGTTGAGCAAATGCGTTAGGACACATTCCTCAATTTAACCCATAAGAGGTTGCATTTATAGTCAGCGTCAGAATCTAACTAAACTTATGATAACGATCATTGTTGAGTGCAATCTGGAGGGTTAATTCATTGGTGACAGCTGTCATTTTCAATTGGGGCGCCAACAGAACAGTTGGGCGCCAAATTATCCTAAAAATTCCCTTGTATTTTACTAAATAAAGCAGATAAGAATAGCTCAGGTACTTTAATATTTATACTGGCATACATTTATTGTATATCTTACTCTTGGGAATAGGGTTTAAGGATAGTGTATCCTTTGTTTAGCTTATTGCTATCAAGATCTCCATGGACTCAGTGTCAAATGAGAGGGTAAGAGCATCTGAACCTATAAGTAGGTTAAGTTCTATCAGGGGGTGGAAGGCGAGTCAGTAGGGCGTATGGCTACCAACCAGAAGGTTGCAGGTTTGATTTCTACCCTTTTCACATCAATTGGAGTGCCAGCCAACGGAAGCTATTAGCAATTAGTAGGTCTAGTAACATGAAAACCTTACCCATGACTAAACCATAATAATCTAAGTCCTGATATGGAGGTGGAAAATTTTTACTATGATGAAGTTGACTCTGCTCAGGTTTCATGTCAATGTTTACTTTCTTTCTTTCTTTTGGTAATGTCCGTCCCCTGATCAGCTTGCCTTATATAAATAAAAAGATTAAGTTCTATCAGAAGTAAGATTCAGATGGAGAAGTTTCTTAGCATTCCAGAAATACATTCAATAATTAGAAGGTAAAGCACCAGTTTAACGTTGGACCTAATACTCAACGTGGTTGTGAAAAGCTAAACTAGAGTAATAGTTTTCATACTATCACCAACCCATTTAATTAATTACTATCAACAACTTATAGAAAGCACATATCAGAAACATGTTCAGTTAAGTAGTAGCTAAAGCGAGCAAAAAAACTGAAAGATTTTAATTAGTACTCATTACATAGATTAGCAGCTCCCAGTAGTTAACATTTAATGCTCACTATAGAGATAGTTAATTTTTAAGCCAATTTTTAGAAGACCATCTAAACAATGTCATGCAAGAATGAATTTATGAACTTTTGATGGAACTAGAAACTTTTAATAAGAATGCACTAAACTTAGCATCACATGCTTTTCTCACTAATTTGAAAGAGCATTAATGAAATCCAAGGAGGAGATTGAGCAATTTAGGGTGGTCAACAATGATCTTTATGGGAAAGTCACCTCATTGAAGCAAAAGGAGACCTTATTAATCAAGATATATTAATTTATAAAACTGAATGAGAAGCAAACAGAGAACGCTTATTCTGGATTCTAAAGATATGGTGCACATGCTAAAGCGCTAGAAGAATTAAGAAATCATAAGTGTGGTTGTGCCTAAACAGAGGCAAATGAAGCTGACAATAATATGCACAGAAATCTTGTTGGGTAATTACAACCGCCAAGAAATATGCCTAGATCTTTTGATGCAATTTTGGAGATGACTACTGAATTAAATTCTATAACTAGTTAGATTGCCATGCAGGGATTTACTGCTGGCAGAGCAACAGAAGAAATTTTAAATAGTCCAAAATTAACCGCATTTGATTGAGATAATACAACAGCGTTTTACCCCTATTTGAGAAAATAATGTTCAGATATGGTGACCAACAGAAGGCAGTAACCGTGATGAACTGCCTAGACGACAATTGCCAAGATCTGGAGTTGCCTACCCCAATGGGGCTAATTGGATTTATAGCAATGCTAAAGAAGATTTATGATTGAGCTTTGTAGTTTTAAAAAGATATTCAATCATAAACAGGAGTTTATGGGTATTAAGTTCAGAAAGGGTGAAACACTAGCCACTTTTGCTAACCAATTTTACCATAAATCGCAAATCCTGGCCAGTGCAAAAGTATTACTGAATTTTGATGCATGTATCACAATGCAAGTGGCGCTTCGACCCTACAGATACTTGCATTGCAACAAGGGTCAGTGCATATAACCCAGATGTCCATATCACAGATGGTGGAACTTCTAAAGTTGCTAGGAGCAACCTTCTAAGCACCTAATCAAACTTTTAACACCATTCATGCTAGAAATCATAATACAATGAGATTAGCCAAGCCTTTTTAAAAACACAGCAGAATTGAGTTGTATTGAGAAACAAGCCCAAATCATCAAAACAAATGGAGAAAGATTCTGATCCGCAGCCACCAATGTGGAAAGCTTGGCTATCTGTCACTTAATGTTGGTATAAAAAGCCTAAGAAGCAAGTTTCTCTGGTGTAGACTAAAGAGAAGGAAACTGGTCAAGGTATGATAAAAGGACCAGCAATCTAGATATGGAACAATCTAGCACTGTAATTATACCTTTTCTCCTGAGCCGCTAAAATAACCTGGATACCTCCTACTTATTTGTAGATGAAGACACATATGATCCTCTTTACCAGTATTTTAAGCATAAATGCAATTACCTGAGCAAAAGCAAAGGATATCAACCCCAAAAATTAGTGAAAGAGGTTTCTCAGCTATATGATTGTCAGCTAGTGGAAATGATCAGATCCACCAAAATCATGGAAGAAATTACTCAAGATGAGACTTGACGAAGCAAACATATCTCTCCCTATTAGCATTATCAGAGAATTCATTCCTGATTTATCCACGTAATTAAATCATACCATTAAATTATCTATTAGCGCCACTATTCACTCAGAAAATACTTTACTATAATACTCTGAGCTTACATATGTGGACATTAAAGTCAATTAAGTAAGAGTATGGGTGTTAATTGACAGTGGAGCGCCCAATAAAAAATGTTTCAATTAAGTTGGAGAAACAAATGAATAATTTACCAGATTTGGAGCAACGGAAAGAATTGAAACTGCCACCAGATATAACAATAACTTTAAGAGCCTACAGTGCACTACCGCTTCAGTTAGGATCTCTGGTAGTATCAGCTCCCACCAATGTGTTGGCTAATCAAATTATGACATACTCATCAGGACGGAATTCCTGACAAGGTATGGTGTCAAGTGTGATTATAAGGAAAATACCCTAACAATTTTAGAACAGATCTTGCCCTTGGTTTATCAGCAGAGAGGAGTGATTCCACAGACATAAAAGAAAAATTCTGTAAATTTAATTCACAACGATGGTTTTGTATCCAATATAATTTTCCTCAAAAATTAGGGAAATACTGACTGAGATTCTCAGAAACCGTGGGATGCCATTAAAGTCAAAAACAATTAACATTATTACCCCCAGGAATTCAAATAATAGTTAACACATGGTTAATGCTAAAAATCCTGGCAAATTATATGGAGAAGTTGTTGGCCTATGGAACAAATTAAAACTAGAACCATGGGTAGTATAGGGATTATAATTCCAGTCCATGGCGAAATAAGAGTTATACTGGCCATTATTGGGGAAAACTAATTATAAATAGAGAAATATCAAGTCATAAAGTTTGTGCATTTAATCCTGATAGCAGAAATGAGATAATTCCATGACTATGAAATGTTTACCAAGTTGGATTACCACTAGTTTCTGCCAAAAGCATTAATGTACTAGTTGATTATGAGCAATTGGCTGAGTCATCAGAACAAAAGCTAGAAGAGGTGCTTCAATTATCTGAAAATATCAGAAGATATCTGCCCAGGATGCCCATGACTTTAGATGCGCTAAAAATGTGATCCATAAGGTCAACACTAGAGAATGTCCTCAAATAAGAATGTGACCTGTCCGCTGGTCTAAGTCTGCTAAAGCAGTAGTCAGTGAGGAAATCTGCAAACTTGTTGAACATGGGCTCCTTGTTCTGTTATCAAATCCATAGGAAAGTACAATCCTTATTGTCAAGAATAAGAATGGATTTAATCAAGTGGTGATTTATTTCGTCAATCAAATTAAAGCACCAAAAAATGATTCATATCTACTGCTGAGGATCAACAAAGCACTTGGTCACCTAGGAGCAGCTAAGTATATTTTGGCGATTTAAACTTGGGATATTAGCAAATATTTATTAAAAGAAAATCAAGAGAAATTTTTAATATTCACTGCACAAGGATTATACCAGCCAACAAGGTGCCTCAGGGATTATGCAATGCGCCATTGACATTCTAGAGAGCAATAGATTCTAACTTGAGTGACCTAAATTTTTCATGTGTTTCGGTATACTTGAATAGTATCAATGTATTCAACAGGATATTCATCAATTACCGGGAGAAATTAGAGGAAGTGTTCAAGTGCCTAGCAACAAAAATTTAAAAATAAAGATAAGAAAATGCTATTATTAAGAAAGAGCTTGAGTATTTTGGTTTGTGATAATTTCATTGTATTACAACCCCAACACAGAAGTAATAAGCCATTGAGAGAATGTTATTCTTAAAGAACATTTGAGATATACATGCCTTTCTTGGGATAGTCATCTACTATCGCCATTTTGTTAGAATTCTAGAGTTGCCAAACCATTACTTCACTTGTTGAAGGATCCAAAAAAGGAATCATGTGGAATTAGGAGGCTCAAGAATCAATTAATGAGCTACAAAAATACCTATTGACTAGTCCTGTGCTGATATGCTCAAATTCAATTAGGAATTAATTATAAAGTCTGATGCTTCAAAAAAGAGATTGGCGCCATTTTAAGTCAAGTAGATGACACCAGGGAAGAGCATCCAGTGGCCTATGTGAGCAGAACATTGACGCCAGAAGAAAGGAAATGACTTTGTGGCAGAGTGCAAGTGCCTCGCAGTGATTTATGCTTGCAAACAATATTGAATGTATTTTCCTGTGACACTTCAAGGTTTGTACTGACCACTCATCTCTATGCTGGTTACATAATCTTATGGAACTAGAGGGATGCCTGGCGTGATGGTCTTTGAAACTACAAGCCTATGACTTCAATATTATACACTGAGCAGGAGCATCACATCAGAATGATGATGGACTATCAAGATTATCTGCTTTTTATGCTGTTTATCATCTAACTTTTTAATTATTACAGAGGATGATAAAAGGGAAAAATGTGGATGATCCCCAAGAGATTTAGATTGTAATGAAGAAAGCGATGGAAAACCCAAATTGAAGAATGGACAGCTATACAAGTTAATTGATGAAAACAGTTTATACCCTAAACTATCAGAATGAGTGGAAATCATTTGAGCTGCACACAAAGTTGTCAGTCATATTGGCCTAAGAAAAACCATGGAACATTTATGCCAGTATTATTACTGGGAAGCAATTAAATATGGTGTAGCAGAATATCTGGCCTGTTGCATGGAATTCAACTCCACAAGCTGCACAATAATTTGATGAGATACCAGCTATCACACCATGGTGTCAGATAATCAGAGGTTTATCTAGTTAATAATAAATTCTTGGTGTCAAATACTTCAAATACTACTATAAATTCTGCTTCCAGTTCTCGGCGGAATTGTGTTGATCAGAGAAATTATTTTACTCCCCATATTCAGCTAAATAGGTCACTTTAAGATGAGAGGGTTACTTTAAACACTTGGCGAAACTAATAACCTGACCCTGAAATCTGCCTCATGCCAACTTAAATCATTACAATTTACTAAGGGAAAACAACCACTTTTATGGACCTGAAGGAGATTCAGGGGAGTAAAAATATTTTATCAACCAATCGCCGCTTAGGAACTCAGGTAATCGCCCAAATTGACAATATGGCCAAGATGACTGAGTGGAGGGATTACAATAAGATGCTACACCATGATTACATCATACTGGAGGTTGATCCAACACCTAAACTCAAGCTTTACCAAAGTGGAAAAAGTTCTTGAAAACGTTGATAAGCTAATTCGTTCTTTAGCTAAAAATGAGATACCCTCTGCCTAACATGAATTTCTTGATTCCCACTATTAGCCTCAACGTAGCATAAATACTAAGAGGCGTTAGCCTAATAGGGGTCTTTTTTTGATCCCTAGCTTTTATATAGATTAGAGCCATTTGAAATATAAAACAGTTGTGGTTTACCAATCCCCCTATTAGATTTTGAAAGTCTGTTGAGGGTTTTAATACTCTTAGACTGCTCTATTGTTGAAATCCTGTGCAACAGCACCTTTGAGCACCTAAAAGCGTCAGAATTCCAACAAGTGATGCTCATACAGGGGCGCATATACACCACAATTTACTAACTAAAATGAGAACGTTTTAGTGAACAACCATCCTACCCTGTTCACTAAAACCGAACCAAAGATAGTGTTTTTGAACAGCAACTAACCAGCGCTCTGTCACGCCTTAAAAGTCGAACAGCGCAACTCTTAAAATCCATATAGGGTCACCCTTGCTGTTCCTTTTTAAAACCCCCTTTAAGGACAAGTTTATCCCAGATGAAGGTAGCATTGCCTCGTTTGTATGTTTATGAATCTTCCATGGAAGGCATAATAGACCAACAATAATAAAGCACATCCTCCTCTGCCTTAGTGGCATGGCCCAAAAGGTGATGGTCCCTCATATGGACATTCTGAGTTCCTGGGTAGAGTTTAAGGACGCGCTTATTGATGCTTCGTCTCAAAGCGAAATAAAAACTTGAAAAAACAATCCTTTATGCGCTTTAGCATATATGAAATAGAACAGGTTACCGCCTTTGCTGATTGGTTCTACCTAACGGTTCAGACGCTGTTAGCATCTAACATGCTTTGGGACCATCTAGTACTAAAAAAACATCTAACATGCTAACTCTTGACGATGATGTTGCTAATTTACTAACTGATTTGGCTTCTCACACTCCTTTAGCAAGGCATATAATCTCATTGAGACGTTCCTTACATAATGTTTGTGACAGAAAGAGGCTTAATTATATGTTGCACATTTCCATAAAGTTGAGACTATTCAAAGTGTTGTGGTGAGCCCCCAAGTCTTAAGCATTGAGGTTCATTCAAGCGTAGGCCAGTGGAAGGAGGCCACGGTGACCCCATGGCCCCTCCTATGCTTGTTTGGCCCTTGAAACATGCTCCTGTGATGCGACTCAAAATAAACATCCCTTCACCCTGTGAGTCTGAGACCCCAAAGCCAGAGCCCTTGGAAGCTGCAATTCCTTCTCATTTGACTAAGATGGTAGTTGCACGGCCTAAGGGCATCCACTGCAACAAAGAAGAGCATGTTTTCCAGTTTGTTTGTAGGAAGATAGTAAACCAACCTGCTGTTCTTGGCTCTACCTCCCTTCTCATCACTCCTCTGTATTTCGTAGACAATCCTTCAGATGAAGAATCTGAAAGGGGCTATGAGGAAGTTAGCCACTACGTCCTGGGATCCCCAGTTGAAATAGAAGTACCAGAACAGCTAAACCCTGAAGGAGTAAACAAGGCCATGTCACCTGATGACACATATCTTAGCCAAGTTCTGGGTGCCTTGAGTTATTGATACTGCTAGTGATGCTGACCAATACCTTGTCTTGTTGAATCGCCCAATTCAGCATATTCATACTTTATACTCCATTAAATATAATACCCTGAAACCCCTATAAACTTGCTCTACTTTCAGTCTTAGATGTTTTGGCTGTCCCCCTAACTTTGGTAGGACTGTAACTCAGGTGAAAATAATCATCAACAAGGTACAGTTCATGGCCACCTTCAAAACTGGCTCACCAATCAATGTAATCTCCTGAAAACTTAATAAGAAGATTAAATTGGCGCCTGCTCTGGAATACTATCAGTAGTATGGGACTTCATGTAATGCCAGCACACGCGCTATTGGGGATACTCCTCTTTACCCCTCAGATTTAGAAAGCTTATCCTGTCAGCACATGCTGTGGCCTTGGAGAGCAACCATTATGATATTATTAATATTGGCACCCAATTCATGATTGCGTACAATGGAATCATCAACCTAGATTCAGAGTTATTTCAACCTGCTCAAATATGAGGTTCCTTAGGTTCAAACCAATAAAGAACTAACACAAAAGACTGCTCCTTATTGGTAAGTACCCATCTTCTGCAATATTGCTGCAATACACCACATCTGGGTGCAATATGAAAAAATTGCTTGAGTCGGTGGATGCCTTAGAAGGCATTCCTTTTATTCCTCTGAGGAAATGTTAATTAAGTCTGGGGAAAACGGGTTACTGTAACCAAAATTTACTTTACAGATCTCCTGACCTGCTTATTCAACATAACAATAAATGATGGAGTTAGTCATCTAGAGCACAAGTTCTGCTTGGAACACTAGATCCTGCCAACCCATGACCTATTATATTCTGGTAAGGAATTTTATTAAGAAAGGACTTTATTGTAAAACACTATAAGATAGGAAAAGGGCTACTAATTCCCATCTTTGAAATCGATAAGGTTCATAGAGTTGGGTCTATGTTAGAGATGGGCTACCTAATGACAAACTGTTATGTTCTCTGTCTAATGTTCATATTCAGAAGAACTAAAAATAGACAATCTTTAAGAAGTTCATTCCTTATTATATGACTACAGTAATATCTTCTTCAAGTCTGATCATGATTATGGGCACATGAAGGATTGGGGCCACACAATTCATGTGGGTCATGCCAGTCCCATTTAATCTAAACATATTTTAAGTCAAAGGTTAAAGAGTAACAAATGAGGATGGAGCTTGAACAGTTGTTAGACACTGGGTTACTAGTCCTTTGCCAAAGCCCATGGGCGTTTCCTTTGTTACTTTTTGAAAAATGGAGGTCATCAGGTAGTTATGGACTACTTAAAATTGAATAACTTCACTAAAAAAGACAGCTATCCTATCCCTTACATCAATGACTCTCTTTAACAGCTTTCTAGCTTCAAATTCTTGTCCGCTATGGATTTGGCCAGCGAATACTAAAAAATAGACCTTTCCCCTTAAGATCATGAGAAATGTTCTCTCATTGACAGTGAAGGCTTATTTCAGCTCACTTATCTTCCTTAAAGGTTGTGCAATGCATCCGCCTTATTCCAACAAGCGATGGATCATATCCTACAGGATCTTAAGCTTAGTTGCTTGATATTTTATCATTATGACATCTCATTCTTTTATTTTATTTAAAAGAAAATAATATTTCATCTCCAGGTAGTTCAACGCCTGTGTGAAGCTAAAAATAAAGTTAAAACCTTAAAAATGCACTTTCTTCTAATTGAAACTAGATTTTCTTGACTATGCCATCTCACAAGATGGAATTTAACCCTTATAAGATAAGGTGGAAGCAATACTCAAAGATGCCACCTCCTAAAAATCTGAGAAATATCCAGTTCTTTCTCAGTATGATAGGATATTACCATCAATTCATCCACAAGTTTGCTTATCTCGGTGAGCCCCTTGTAAGCCTATTGGCAAAAACACTCCATTCTCTTGGGTTGCTAAACAAAAAGCCGTCTTTGAGACGCTAGAGCCTCTTTTGCAAAAGCTTCCTATCCTGCGCTACCCAGATTATGGTAAACCTTTCCCTTGTTTGATGATGCCTTTGACTATGCTGTTTGAGCCATTCTGGCTCAATTGGATGAAAGTGGCATGGATCACCTCATCTCTAATTTCATCAAGATACTATCCAGAGCTGAACACAACTACAGAATCACTGAGAAGGAGTGCCTTTCTGTACTTCTGAATGTTAGTATTATTGCCCTTTATTATATAGACTTCCTTTACTGTGATTATTGACCACGCCTCTCTAAAAGATTTCAAAAACATGAAGGATCCATTTGGGCAGTTTACTTGCTGGCATTAAAGCTTCAACGCTATGACACGAGAAATTAAAAATAAGCTGGAACCCGCCATATGAACGGTGATGGTTTGACTAAGTTGCCTATCCTTCACCTAGATAATAGTGAAGCAAAGAGGTAGCATTGTCTCCTTATGATCCCTGACGCTTGGGACGATGAGGATGAACCCGTCAAGAAATTGTTAGCCCCGCACTCATGTACATTAAGGTGGAAAGCAGGAACTATAACAAAAAAGAAGGGGCGAACTGGGTGCCCTATATTCAGCCTTCTGAGCGAGTACCTGTAATCATGGAGGCCCATTATATTCTTGGGCACAGTGGGGGCGTAAACTTATTAGCGGGTGAAGTATAGGTATTATTTGGAAGAAATCATGGAATCTATCATTAATGTCCTGGATTTTTTTAGCCTGTAAGAAGCAATCCAGCTCTAAACCCAAATATCAATACCAACCCACTATGCCCCGACAGCCTTTTCATACAATAAGTTTAGATGTGGTAGGTCCTCTACCCCAGACTACCAGCAGAAATCGCTATATCCTGGTAGGCATTGATCAATTCACCAAATAAGTTGAAGCTGTTGCTCTCCTCGCTCAGACCGCCAAA
This sequence comes from Massospora cicadina, assembly GCA_022478985.1. Lineage (NCBI taxonomy): Eukaryota > Fungi > Entomophthoromycota > Entomophthoromycetes > Entomophthorales > Entomophthoraceae > Massospora > Massospora cicadina. Next base: position 188,073 of record JAKSZP010007902.1, read on the forward strand.
GCTACTGCCACTTTCTTACATCAATATATTTTCCACCAGGCATGGTTGTCCCCAGGTCCTACTTTTTGACAATGGGAAAATTTCCACCTTCAGGGTATCAAGATCTTAGCTACCTCCATGGGGACACAACAACTCCTTTTATCCCCCTACAACTCATCCATCAATGGTACTGTGGAAAAAGCGAATGGAACCCTGGCTTTCATATTATGGAAGGTGGCCAGCTCAGACCCTCTACACTGGGGTCAATTATTGACTAGTAGTCATATGACCTATTATACTAGCTACAATTGACCTCTTAAAACGTCTCCTTTTCGCATCTTATATGGTTGGGAACCAGGAGTGCCTGCTCAGTTAGCTAAAGATTTCTTCTCTGTTAGGACAGATGATCCTGAGAAACCCCTGAAAAATTAGCCCAACACATCATTCAACTGCAGTCTGATGCCATGACTAACCTAGCTAAAACTATCTTCAAGTAAGCTTAGTAGCTAATGAGCATAGGCAACCTCTACCCTCCTTCCAAATAGCAGATTTGGTGTCTTATTATCCAATCGCATCACCCCTCAGAAGCAGCAAGCTTGGTTCCATATGGGAAGGACCCATACTGTCACTTATATTAAGGGGCAATAAATAATTTATTATATCCTTGACCTCTTGGATCACTACCAATAGAGTCCATGGGCGATTTCTATGCCCTTATTCTCCCCCACATTATAGAAGGGGGTAATGTCAGACATGTGAATGTGCGACTAATGGGTAAGAATGTTCTGTGGTTGAGTCCCCCAAAATCATTAGTTAATTATCCTATTCTAACTCTTAAGTAAATTGACCCTAATAGAGATAATACTTCTACACCCATTCTTTGGACAAATAGCCCTGTTGTTGATGTTATGGTTACAACAAACCCGCAGTGGAATTAGTGGAGTCATTATGAGGTCCCCACGTCCCATATGCAATATAGTTTAAACTCTTAAGAGGAAACCATCTCCTTTTATAAACTTTTCTGGGAGTCCTACAAGGGATGTATAACAAGGATTCTGATTGGATTAATATATTAAATACTTGCCCCATGGGTTAATCTTACCTTTTATTGACCCACCATCTGAAGTCAAGTCAAGGAGAGAAGATCATTAAGAGCTCTGATAGGTCAAATTGTAATTTTTCCTAATTGAGCTACCCACTACTTGTAAAGAATTTTTTGCCCCTCTTGTTTCTAGCCTCTAATTACTTTACATATTAGGAAGCAATATTTTAATTGGGGTTCACTTTTGCCCCATTTTTATTGATAATAAATGTATATATATAACATCTTCTTGTGGGTCGTCTTTCTTCTTAAAATCTTTAAAAGCATTTTAAGAGTTCTAATAATCTAGGCCAGCTTTAATTTAAATCCTTTGCGAAAAGCACCAGTGAACATTAAAAACACCATTACATAATTAACTAGTAGCACAATTGCAGGTACTTCTATGGGCCGCTCAAAAGGCTACCTCACAACTGTTCGCTGCCACACATATGACCATGATGCACATTGACCTTATCAAAGAAAAAAAAATCTAATTTTAGACCCTACTTTAAGACCTTGTATACACCTGGAGAAGGAATGATTGCTGCTTTCCTCCAGATGTATGAGAACAGCATAGATGACTTTAATTATGGCTAAAAGACTCACCAAATGCAAGTGTGTATTTGTTGTGAGGCTTAGGAGAAATTTGCACGAGACTATGACCTGGACTATCTTTGTCCAAAATGAAGAATAAGTACTTTTAGAGTTGGGTAGTGAACAAAACGTCAAAGATATGAAGCAAGAGTTCATTCTTATAAAATTGGCATGAAAGAGTAAGTTGCAAACTGTGCCTCACGTTACTATCTCAAGGATCAACATTTGTGGACTACAGGAACTATGATATACCTACCACAAAGCCCGTTCTGCTGCGTTCATTGGAGATGCATCCTGACTTATAGATGCATATTAATATAGTGGTAAAGAGAGCGAGGTTCCCAAAGGCGCTTAAGCAAGATTTACTTGATGTACAAAGGGATGTATAAAACTGAATACAAGGCAATCGGAATGCCCTTAAATATCTTAGAAATGCATTTTATTGCTAATGATAAGGCTGAAAAACCAAAGGAAATAGATTTAAACATCTGAGTGCTTGCCTTGTTGAGAGTTAATCTTCAATAAGTGCCATTAACATGGGAACTTTTACTGATATTTTTATTTACTCGCCACTGAATGAACACACCCCCTAAAGAGGATACCCCCAACGCTGTAAACTGGGTGGATCTCCACACTGAGGGTTTGTTATGGAAATGGCAGAAGAAGTTTAGACCGGCCTGCCAGTCAGGATGCATAAGCACCCAAAAAGCAAGCCAGAATGCCAGAGGCATTGTTGACCGAATGACTTGATATGGAGCCAGGAATTGGGAAACAACGAACTGTTGGTGTAGCACAATAGTGAGTATGACCCCGATGACAAACCACACTGAACCCACACCCAGCCCAGGGGTCTTGCTGCAGGGGTTGAGATTACTGAGATAGTTTAAATGAGTCCATCGGCATATGGGGTCATTTCAACCTGAGAGGCAAGGAGACAGATTCTCGCTTGTAGTCGGTGGATATAAGGCCACAAGATCCCCATGTATTGCTGCCAGAAGTTAGTGATAATGGGGTTGTAGAGCCAAAAATATCAAACTCGCTAAACCCAATCAACGATGGAGGGGGCCATAGTGGCTAAGAGTACTGGCAGAGCCCATCCAGTATATGGACTGACAGGCCACCAGGGAAATGACATCAGGGATGCGGTCAAAAAAATAATAAAAATTGTTAGGTTTTTTGGCAAAATTTTATTAAAGGAAAAGGAAGAAAATTGACCACCAATTTTCTCAGTGCTATGCAACTGATTAAATAGTGGTCAATTGGGGTAGTGACAAGATGGGATCAGGACCCTCAATTTGGACCTAACAGGCAAATTGTTCAGGAATGGGAGGGTCTGTTCCTTAGAAACTGAGATTGCAAAATTTGGCAGTGGGCTGAGTCGCTGTCAGTTCGACTTCAAATGTCTGAACTAAGGCTTAGTTACATTTCCAATGGTTGGCACAATGGTGTTTGGCCCAAAGAGTGATGGGAATCCCCTCAAGGCCACCCCACATAGGGGCGGGTCCATTTGGTTGGGAACAGGTTTGGGCCACCCAACCTGCCCATGCTTGGTTGCTGGATCGTTCATTTGATCAGAGGCTTTACATTGGCTGCAACGCCCAAATTGCCAACTGGGGGCTTTGAACCCTCATCGATGGCACCTGATGCTATAGCCTGATCATCCAGGATGATCTCTGATGACTTTGGTATGAAGATGTTTTGTTCAATTGGCATATTGATTGAATTGGAACTGTTGAGTGTTCTGGCCAATACCTCAGTCTTCATGCTTTTCCAGCCATTTGAGATTCGGACATTGCCAAATTGCCACTCAAATTAAATCTGACCAATTTCAATTCAACAATCTCAACACAGATTTCGCAAAAATCCCATAACAGTTCTGCCATGGTGAGTGTGGGTATTGGGGGTGGGATCTGAGCGGAAGAGCTGTTGCCCATCACTCATCTACTACATGAGAAAATCGCCATGAGTAACGAGAGGTACCGCCATCTTCTTTGGTGTCTTTTTACTTGGGAACAGGAAGATGGCCCAATCAACAGCCAGGGGATGTTCCCCAGGACTTATATTACCCTTTCCTTTTTTTCAAAGGAAGGGAACCCCCACTGGGAAACTGCACCAGAGCCACATTCTTGTGTGCCTTGGTTAACTTGATAGCCATAATCATCACAACTTTATGGGGGGGGCGAGGAGCCTCGTGGTGGGGTATATGGAATGCTTTGACCAGGTCCATGAAATTTGCGCAATCGCGCGCCTTGACCCAACTATTTTTGTAAGCTGGATACCCTTTCCAGGCCACTAGATATTGGATGGAACGTCATAACTTCCAGGATGCCAGGATAGCCTCTACCTCAGCTTCTTCTTCATTATTGATGATGATCAGTTCCATTTCCGTGGTAATTGCACCCTTGAAGGGCGACAGCTAGGAAACATGGAAAATGTGATGTTGCTTCCAATGCATAGGAAGCTTTAGTCAGAACGCCCCATTACCCAATACCTCCTTTACTAAATGGGGACCTGAGCATTAACTGGCGAATTTATGGGAAGGTGTTTGAATTCTTAAATAATGGGTATAGAGCATGATGTAGGAACCCACCGTCAAATCATGACCTAGTAGACACTTATGATCTGTGAACTGCTTGTAGTCATCTATGGCTTTGGTAAGGTGCTCTCTCACTAAAGCTTGAGTCGATCTGATGTGGACAGCATGGTCCGCGGCAGCTTGAACCTCAGGCTGCAAGCACGGCCTGACCAAAACAAAGGATTATAACCTAATGTTGCTTTGTATGGGGAAAACCCCGTGGACGCGTGGGTCCCATTATTGTAAGCAAATTGAGTGAGGGGTAAGTCACCAGCCCAAGTATCCCGCACTACTGCAGCATAGCACCGCAGGTACTGTTCAAGAATTTAATTGACCCGCTTGGTCTGACTGTCATATTGAGGGTGATACGCCGTGGATTGACAAGATGATATTTTCAGGATTGATAGAAGTTTACTCCAAAACCGCGCGGTAAACTGTGAACCCCAGTCACTAATGATCTCCTGGGGAAGACCAAACATCGAAAACACATGGTCTACAAAAAGATGGCAGTTTCTTCTGACAAAATCACAGAAGTACAAGGTATAAAAAGTGAAAATTTTGTGAAACAATCCACCACTACCATCACCGCTGTGAACCCATTAGAACAGGGGAGTTCAATGATAAAGTTCACAGACATTAAGGTCCATGGGCCCTCCGCCTGCTGTAAGGGGTGTAGGAGGCCATTTTTCCCGGAGCAATCTGACTTGGCCCTAGCGCAGATAACACAATTGGCGATCCAAGATGGAATCTCTTTTGTCAGACCTGCCCAATTAAAGGTTCGCTTGATCAAATTGATGCATTTTTTGTTACTGGGATGTCCGACCATGGGGGGATAATGATGTGCACAGAATACCTCTGATTGGAAGGAGGGGGAACCCAAATGCGAGAGCGGAAGTAAATGAGTCCTACTTCTAAGGAGTATAGAGAGTTTTGTGACTCAGATGAACCAACTGCTTGACCAACTCTACGCCCTCAGGGCAGGCCATTTGACCAGAAAAAACCTGAGCCACTAGCGGGGCGTTGGGAGCCAAAGCAACAGAGGAAACAATGGGGGGACGATTGACAGGATCTGAGCAGCAGGAATCACAGTAATGAGATCCACTTCCTCTGGTTTCGTGGGACAGTGGGCGGGAATACAGCTTAGGAAATTGGGAAGTACATTGAGCGCACCTTTAACAAATTCATATTTAAAGTTAAAACTGCACAGGTCCCAATAGTTTTAGCCTGCCAATGCGCCAATTTTTGGGGTTTGTGAAAATACAAAAGGGCCTGGTGATCCGTGTGGACTGTTAATTCATGGCGGGCACCTTGCAACAGATACCACCAATGAGTTAATGCCCATGCAACAGCTGCCAATTCCTTGTCGTAAATGGCCCATGGCTGCTCTGTGGCTGTGAACTTCCAGTAAAAGTAAGTGATTGAGTGTTCTAAATCATTGTGCTCCTGAAGCAACACCGCTCCCACTGCTACCAACAAGGCATCACATGCAACAATATATGGTTTGGTGGGACTGGCGTGTTTCAAAATGGGTGGAGACATGAACACCTCCTTGATCAATTTGAACGCCTGCTGGCATTTGGGATCCAACAAAATGGTACGTTTTTCCCAATAAGGGGGTGAAGCGGTGCAGCCAGCTGGGAAAGTGCCGGGGAAAATTTTTTTTAGGAAAATGATGGTTACCAAGAAACTCCGAAGTTGTTTCTGCGTAGTCAGGGTTGGCCATTCTCAGATCACGTCTAGCTTATTTGGATTGGATTGCATAACCATCTTTGAGAACCAGGTTCCCAAGGAAAGTAACCTCCTCCTTCTAAAACTCACACTTGGAAGGTTTGAGAAACAAACCTGCCTTATGCAAGGCGGCCACCACTGCTTCCAAGTCAATACATGTTGTTTGGGAGTTGGGGAGTGAACCAGGATATCATCGATGTATGCAATTACACAGATAAACTGGAGGTCACCAAGTACATTGTCAATCATCAATTGAAACATAGCAGGAGCATTCTTCAGCCCGAAGGGCATTACATGAAATTAAAAAATGCCTTGCTTCATCCAGATCACGGTTAACCATTACTGCCCTTCCATTACCCAAATTTGATTGAAGGTGTTCACCAGATCCAGCTTAGAGAACACTCGGGATTTGGCGATTGCCTGACTGATTGTCTGCTCCAGAGGCAATGGGTAGGGATCAGAAACTTTTATTTTATTTAAATGACCATAACCTACATAGGGACAGAGAGAACCATCCAATTTTTTTTGGCAAAGACGATGGGAGAGGCGACGGTGAGGTCTCTTTAAACAACCAACCTTTTTTCAACATATCGTCCAACCAGGTATTGATTGCAACTTTTTCCTCCGCTGTATGGGGATACAACGGACAGTTGATGTTCACCAACTCCACGGTTGTTCAAAACCCACAATTGAACCTAGTGTGCTTAAGCAGGTGATCCGCCTTTTCCATGTCAAAGATTCTCCGATATCACATTAAGCTTTTGGGGAAATTGGCTGGGATGCCCGCAGAGGTAACCAGGGTAGTGATAGATCTGGTTCCTTGTATCTTCTTGAGGGTATTAATCAGAGGGAATTCTCCCTCCAAATGATCATTGGTAAACAACAACATATCAGATAATAAATGAAAATTCAAATGTTGTTGGCGCCACCCTCCACATGTAAGATCACCGGAAACACCAAGTTTGGAATAGCTGAAAAATGATCGCAGAGGTTGAACTGGTGGATTGAAAAGGGTACCAGTCAGTGAACGACATATGAGGACTGATAAGCAGATAAGGCCACCATCACTGAGGAGCCCACATCTATTTCCAGTTTTAATTGTTGCACCAACTCAACACTCATGAAGTTCCCTGCGGCTCCAGTATTCTCCAAAACTTTGATGGAGATATGATGCAAGCTGATACTAATCTTCATAGGCATAAGAAAATGAGCGAAATTTTGTTTATTGGAAGATTTGACTGACTCATTTGCGACTGAAGAAATGATGGGCATATCAGGGGTAAGGTCGGGGTCCTTTTCCAGAGCAAAAATTGGAAGTACGAGGGTGGGGGAAACAACTTCCTCCATCAGGGCTTGAACAGAATCATTAATAGTTTACTCTGTACACACCAACTTGAACTTGGGGGTTATGGCAAGATTGGTACCCAAATCTACCACTAATTCAGAGATAGGCGCATCATCTGCGTCTACTTTGGGTAATCCAATCAAGAAATTCGCCTTCTGGTAATGGGTAACATGACGGGGTAAGGCGTTGATGGTAATTGCGGAGGCAAATATTTGATCTACTGATCTTTGGATGGTAGACCAGACCACGTGATGAGCGGAGCCTGAATCCAAACCCAATCTAAAGACTGCCTGAAGCATATTGATAGATAGGCCTGACATGGGGGCCAGTTCACAAAAGGTAGAAATCAAAGAAACTAAGCTAGGGGCTTCAGCCATGGCATAGATCAGTTAAAATAGGTTGTCTGATTTGGACACAGGGGTTTCAGGGCGGCTGACATGACAGCCATCAGTGGGGTGGAGTCTCCTGCTTGTGAGGTAGAGTGCAAAAGACCTCTCACCCAACAGCGGGCATCCCATCCACAACGTCTAACAACGCGAGCCCTTGTTGCGCATGAGATAACGCAGAAGCTTTAAAAAGCGCAATTGCTGTATGCATTTGCACTTCAGCGAGCGCGTTGAAAACTTGATTGGCGATCTCCCAGGAGGGAACACTCAAACTTCCCCTGGGATAGTGGAAGGAAGAGGATATGCAATCTGCGCAGCTTGGGTGGATTGAAGAAAATAACCCAAGGTAGAGCGGATACTTCTCCCAAAGTCAGAAAGTGACCAAACAAACAACAAACAGAAAACTACTGATTGCAGTTTTAATTTGATAAAGAATAACCACTGCGGCGCCCAGCTTGAAGAACAAGGCGGAAGTGGCTGGAAACAATGGTTAGTCGATTATGTCATGGAAACAGCAGAAGAAGTTTATACCGGCCTGCCAGTTGGGATGCATAAGCACCCAAAAAGCAAGCCAGAATGCCAGAGGCATTGCTGACTGAATGACTTACATGGAGCTGGGCATTGGGAAACAATAGACTGTTGGTGTAGCATAATAGTGAGTATGACCCTGATGATGAACCACACTGAACCCACTCCCAGCCCAGGGGTCTTGCTGCAGGGGGTGGGATTACTGAGATAGTTTCAATGAGGTCCTTGGCATATGGGGACATTTCAACTGGGGTGTCAAGGAGACGGATTCTCTTGCAATTGGTGGAAATACAGCCACAAGATCCCCATGTATTGCTGCCAGAAGTTAGTGATAATGGGGTTGTAGAGCCAAAAATATTGAACCCGCTGAACCCAATCAACAACAGTGGGCATAGTGACTAAGATTATTGGTAGAGCCCATCTGGTATATGGACTGACAGGCCACCAGGGAAATGACATCAGGGATGCGGTCAATAAAATAATAAAAATTGTTAGGTTTTTTGGCAAAATTTTAAAAAAGGAAAAGGAAGAAATTTGACCAACAATTTTCTCAGTGCTATGCAACTGATTAAATAGTGGTCAATTGGGGTAGTGACAAGATGGGATCAGGACTCTCAATTTTGACTTAACTGGCAATTTTTTTGGGAATGGGCGGGTACGTTCCTTGGGAACTGACATCACAAAATTTGGTGGTGGGCTGGTCGCTGTCAGTTTGACCTTAAATGTCTGAACTGAGGCTCGGTTACATTTCTGATGGTTGGCATGATGGCGTTTGGCCTGATGAGTGATGGGAATCCCCCAAGGCCACCCCACATAGGGATGGGTCCATTTGGTTGGGAATGAAAACAGGCCGCCCAACCCACCCACCCACGCTCAGTCGCTGGATTTTTCATTCAGTAGGTGGCTTCACATTGGCCATAATGCCTGAATTGCCAACTGAGGGGCTTTGAACCCTCATTGATGGCGCCCAATGCTATAGCCTGATCGTCCAGGATGATCCCTGATGACTTTGGTATGAAGGTGTTTTGTTCAATTGGCATATTGATTGAATTGGAACCGTTGGGTGTTCCAGCCAATACCTCAGTCTTCATGCTTTTCTAGACATTTGAGATTTGGGCATTGGCCAAATTGCCACTTAAATTAGATCAGACCAATTTCAGTTTGACAATCTCAGCATAGATTTTGCAAATTTCCCATAACAGTTCTGCTGAGGTGAGTGTGGGTACTGGGGGTGGGATCTGAAGCTGAAGAGCTGTTACCCATCGCTCATCTACTACGTGAGCAAGATCGCCCTGAGTAATAAGAGGCACCACCATTTTCTTTGGTGTCTTTATACTCGGGAACAGGAAGATGGCCCACTCAACAGCCAGGAGTTCCCCGGGACTTACAGGGTTAAGATGATCATGATAATGATGATTTGATTAGTATAGGATATCATGTGTTAGGGGCATCTAGCTCAGTGGCTTTACCTGCTAGATTAAGAATCCACAGCATTGACAGATCTAAATAGGGTGATAAATGCCGATCTTGAGAGCCAGCCTACCCAGATCATTAGTTCAGTTTTAGAAGGAGAGCAGCATGTTATTGCTACCTTCAAGAACTTGGTTTGGGTGGTGATGATGCTGTAAAAGCTACAACGAGTGCTGCCACTAATAGAAAGTTTTACAATCCAGTAATGATATATTGACCTCTGGAAACCCTTTCTTCAAAGTGTGATAAAAGTGGAAGTGACTATCCAGAAAAGCGCGCGTCTTAGCATTACTGGAAAATGGGGCTCCAGTCAACATCATATACTTTAACCTTATGAAGAATTAAATTTCATGCCAATATCAAATTATAAATTGAAGTAATAAACCGCAGGACCAGATGTTACCTGTGCTCTAAAAGCCTATCAGTGCCACCCTTACTCTTTGGGTGTATGTCCTAATGACACGTGCACTGGATTTCAACAACAACCAATATTCCTTCTTAGTTGGGATGCAATTCCTTCTAGAGTTTGAAGCGAAGATTAATTTCACATCCAGTACCATAAGCAGAGTTACCAACTTCTGATGGTGTTTAAGGACAGTTGTCAAACTATGGAAACAACAGACGTACTTGGTGGGATTGGATCAACTATTTACCCCATCCACTACACCTTTACTAGGAAGGGTGTGAAGAGGTTATTACCTACTCTTACCATGGACAAAGGGCATCCGTTGAGTGCTAGTGAGACTATTGAGATTTGACGTGGGGATCAACGCTGGATGGCTTTGTCAATTAGTGTTAAGATTATGCCAAATCTATTTTGAAAGTCTACAGTTGCATTTTTTTACTTTAATCAGTTTATTATACTTAACTGAGGCAAGCCAACAAGAAGACTAACACAATGAGCTCTTAGGTACAAAACTTTTACTAGACTAGAATTTAATGAACAGAAAGAGATGAGCGTATCATTCAAACCAAATCGAAAAAGAAAAACAAAAACTATAAATGATTTTACCAGGTTGGATGAGGTAAAATGCTATGCGTCCATAGTGTGGGGTAAGTGGGGATCTGGAGGCTCATCTTCCTTCTCTTTGTAGGACAGTGTACGGCAGTATGCTGAGAGCATGTCGTGGGTGCATCCTTAAAATGGGGGTCAAGGTAGCAGAGTGGTTCATGCAGCTGGAATTTAGTTATGAGGAGGGTGGTGATATATTCAGATAAGGCTTTCTCAGCTTTAAGGTAAACTTTGGGTAGGGTGGTGAAGGTGGCTATTTTGTTGCTGGTAAGGCGGGTCTTGGGGCCAAATTTAGTGACCATCGCAACTTTTTGTATTGTTTTGTTGGCAGCTTGGTGGTATCATAGGAATTCTTTTTAGGAACTTGATTCATGGGGGGAAGGACAGGGGTGGGTATCCCCTTGGCAAAAACTGTGACTAATTTTGCTACGGCCTTTTGGAGGGTTGACAATCAGGGGAGGCAACAGCATCTTTGGAGTTTTGGTGGTCACTTCAGAGTTGATTGGCATTGAAGCATAGAGCATCGAGCTGAGTTGGAAATTGGTCTGCATAATCTGTGTTTAGGTACATTTTGAGGCATGGGGCCTCAACCAAGTTGAGGACATGATTCCCAAAGCATCAACTTTTTCCAAATAATACCAGTAATTTAGGTTGAAAATGATAGATTGATCAGCATACAGGTGGGTGGGCTGGGTAGTTGGCTAGTTTTTTGAATTTACTGGGGTCCATGCTGGCTCCTGATTAGTTGGGGTGGGTGTGGGGGTTTGGTATTCTGGTCCCTTATTGGCTGAATAAGTGGCAGTTGCATCTATCATTTTGTGTGGAAGGGGACGGAGGATTGTGATCCATTTGAAAAAGGTTTTGATGTCAGCTATGGGAGCATTGTGGGAAAAGTCGAGCATGTTGGCTCCAGCTTAGGCTATGGTGGGCCAGTACCGCTTTGAGTGGTCCAGGTCAAAGCAAATGGGGCAGATCGTGCGCCCCTTATCTACTCTGGCTCAGAAAGGGTGGTCAGGGGCAAGGGGGACATTGGTGCAAGGGGAATCAAAATGGCAATTTCATTTGATATTGGGCATATGGTTGTAAAGGTGTGAGGGCTAGCTAGTCAGATGGCTCCGTTAGGAACCACAAATTTTGTAAAATGGGGTAAGCTTATATACCGACAACCCAAATATTAGTTCGTTGTATAAAGTCTCAAGAGGGAGGTGGGTGTGGAGTCCTGAAAATTGTAATACAAGAGTGGTGTCATCAGCCCCAACTATACCTCCTTATGCCCCATGTCGCTGATGCTCCCACCCCAATGCTGTCCACCATGGTCCGCCAGCTAAAGTGGGCGACGGACAAAATTTTCCTCAAAGCCTCCTCGCCATCTGATATGGCTTCCTAGGCTGATAACCTAGGGGCTATATTAGGATTTTTTATAATCTATGATAATCCCTTTGTTTAGCCCATTTGCAAATAAAAATGCGTGGTGGCTCCCCCTTTTTGGGTTGGTCACCACTAGTACTAAAAAAAAAAGAGTGGTGTCATCATGCAACTTGGTGCGAGTGGTTGGGATGGGGGTTCCCTGGAACACCAGGGAAATGTTGTCTGTGATTGCAGCATCAGCTTCACAGGTGAAGCCGAGGTCAAAGTTCCCCTTGTAGGGGCGAAAGTCAATAAAGCCTGCAGGCTGCATAGGCGCCTGGGCTAATTCTATGATTTGTCTACCATTGTAGGAAAACAAGTTGCCATATTCAACCCAGAGGCTGAATCACATCTTGCTTTTGGGGAGCATAATGGGGCTACGAGGCACCGCTTAGGAACATGCAAGGTGGAGGGAGAGATCCTTGGGGGGAACTATCAACCTGAGGCATGAGGGCTGGTCAACCTAGTTTGAAAGCACTTTACCACTGGGCGGAAGATGCTAGGGGGTTTCGCCACTGCCCCATTTTGGAGCAGCAGGCGGTAGGGCTGATGACATCGAGGTTTTGATTTTGTCAGTTTTTCTGAGTTGCTTAGTTCTGCTGTAATTTTTAAATTTGCTTGAAAGTGATATCAAGGGGACTATAAATATTTACTTTAATCACTTATTTGATCTAACTTAAAACTTAACATTTTTTTGCTTTAGACCGCCTTTTGGCCATGCCAACATAGCCTATGTCAACTAAATTGACGCCTATTGCTCTGCGTGGGGTGGTGGTGTGCTGCTATCTGTCATTTATTGGCTGCTGTCAAAACGCCCTAGGCTGGCCCGATATCCCCCACAAACACTTTAAGTCGTTACATCTTGCCTCAGGTCTTATCCTAACACCTCCCATGCTACCAGGTGGTGCTTAGAGGCCCCCTGGTGCTCCCTGGATCGACCTGTGTTTTGGCCTTCAGGTCAAAAATGGAATCTATTCCACTGTGAAAGATCAGCCATCACTGAAAGTCCATTGTGGTTTACATACTCGCCAGTTATATAGATTTTCGTCCCTTTAAGGAATACTTTGATACTGGCTTCCTGTGTGAAGCCCATTCCATGGCAGCAGCACAACTACCTTTAATTTATAAATGTACTCCCATTTCAACTATTTGAGTTCATTTCTGGATGAGGCCAAACTGGTGGTTCAGTTTGCTGACTTGCCTTCCCACCTCTCCTTTGAAGGCCTCTATCACGAGGTCACGGAGGGCTTAGTTGCCTTTGGTGCCAACCTTGTGCTGCAGTTTGTGGTTCCAAATGGCACAGATCATCTTGCTGGACCTTACATGTTCATAAAAATCCACACCTTCTGTCATGATACCCAACTCATAATTACCTCCAACCGTGTTTAAATCTGCTCTAATCATCCCTTCTGAGCATGCGTCAAAAACAACACCATTTGACCCTTGTTCTTTGCTTTCAACCATTTAAAGCACACATTCCCATCGTTTCTGACAAAGTTGCTTCCACCGCTCCTTTTTCTAGTGCAAGCCTCACTTCTATATTTACTAAAAAAACTTTTCTAAGAGAGCAGGCCTCCCTCCCCTACCCTCAACGCCACAGACTTTGCTCCCAGTTCTTCACCCAACCAAGGTTTGACCTGACCCATTACTGAGTAGATGGCTGCTCATGCACTGGCGGAATTGCCGTGGTCCACTGTGCCTGGCTAATCAGCATCAGCCACCCAACTAATTCGTGTTGCTGTCACAATGCTGGAAGTAGCATTTTTTACAATGCCCTTAAATGGATTGATGATTCTGAACACCCTATAAATTTAATCTCAACTTTGTCTGGTCAGAATTCTTCACACAACCCCCCCCCCCACTTCAACCCCCTGCTGCTGTTTCTTTCCTTGCAACAGATTCCCAGTTTATAAAACAATTCATCAAAAGGGTGATAATGCAGCCGCTGCCCCCACCAACTCCCTCCTCTGCCAAGCCCTCCATACGACGATTGAGCCACTTTGTTGGGGTTTTCCCATAACTAACTCCCTTTTAGTTTCCATGAGGATGCCAAATTTGATATATAGGAACTAGCATTTGCAGCTGGACACAAGTGCATTGATGCAGCAAGATCTTTTCTTTAAGACCCCAACTACCCTGAACCCACCAACGCATCAAAACATTCACTTGCATGCCCAAACTTATAATCTTTGCTGAATTCCAACTCACTAGTATGTAGAGGCGATGTACACCTCTGGACTTATCAATGAGTAGAACCCTCACCTCTTTCTCCTTCTGCCCATGACTTTGACGCTCCAAACCACTTTTGTCTGCATTTGCTCGCCGTCTGAAGCTGGAGATGTATGAAAAACACCCTGACCCATCTTCCCCTTCTTTTATGGATGCTTAGGATAATGCTGCGGCACCATGCTAGGGTAATTTTATTATCTAATAAACCCTTTGTTTGGCATAAATCAAATAATGATGCGTGAAGGATACCACTTGAGCTATGCACCACTAGTACTAAAAAAGATAACGCTTAAGCATTTTTACACCTTTCAAAGTGATGATGTTCAAAAATGATGACTGACAAAAAGCAGTAATTATGATGAACTGCTTAGACACCCACTACCAAAATATGGTGTTGCCCCATCTCAAAGGGGATAATTGGACATACAGCGACGCCAAAGAAGCAATCATAACTGATCATGTAGTCATGCATAATTGTGAAATGCAATCAGGAGCTCATGGGATTCAATTCAAGAAGTATGAAACCTTAGCAGCTTTAACCAATCAATTTTTCCAGGAAGCACTAATCCTTATTTATTTAAGGTAAGCTGACCAAGGGACGGACGTTACCAAAACTGAAAACTAACGTAACTAAATGATTCAAACAAAACGCCCAAAATGAGCAGATTGAATAAAACACACCGAAAAAAACAACCAACTAGGCGGGCAGCGGAAAACACTTATCCATCCATGGCGGAAGTGGAGGGGGGATCAGGGGACTCATCTTTGGCAGCAGCTTCCTCATCCCATAGTAGGGTATGTGTCAAGGCGGATAGCAAGGGCATTGGGGCAACAGCGGTATGTGGTTAATATCACTAATGATTGGTATTTCATGGAAATTGCCAGCTAAGAAAATGACGCTGATATATTCGGCTAAAGCTTTTTTGGCTTTAATGTGGGCTTCTGGGAGTTTAAAAACATGGCAATATTGGTTTGGGTAATCTTAGCTTTAGGATTCTGTGCTACAGTTACCACGTTTTAAATAGCATCATTGACATTTTTGTGCAATTGATTCACTGTGATTTTATTTTTTTGTGTGAGGGTTGAGGGTATAACAGGAGGGGGAATACCTCCTGTGAGCATCACCACTGATTTAGAGACAACTTTACAGAGGAGGCGACAATCTGGTGTGGCAGCTGCTTCAACTGCAAGCTGGCAGTCAATGCAAAATGATTTGGCATTTGGCTGTGGGGCGTATAAATGAGGGGGGTGTTTAGCATCCCATTCTGCATTATTAACCGCTTGATATGCAGAGATGGATTTTCAATGAGATTACTGATTCGTCTAATTCAGCCAATAACTCCCCTAGGTTCTGTTTGAATTGAATTGGGGAATAAGCATATGATTGAGGTTTGATTGGTTCATTGTAGGAAGCATGGGATTAAGCTGGGGTCCAAGCCAGTGCTTGATTGGAATAATTGTGTGTGGCACTGAGGCGAGGAGGAGGTTGTTTGGTGTCTGCAGGTGCAGCTGCAGCATCAGGCTTTGGGGGAGGGGGAGGTAGGATCATACCCCATACCAGAACTGGTGCAGGGTGGGCAGCAGATTGGAGGTCAGTGGATAGATAAGCAGAGCCATCAGAAGTAGCAAAGGAGGGGAACTTGCGTTTGAGTGGTCTACCTTGAAACAGGATGGACAGATTGTCCACCCAACCCTTGATGTGGGTCCAAAATTGATGGTTAGGGGCAGAAGGAATGACAACGTGAGGGGGAATTGACACGATGATTTTAATAAATTCAGGGCTGATTGTGGCATACGCCCAAGGCCCAGCGAGGCGTGTGGCCCCATTTCGGGACAACAAATTGTAAGATGGGGTTGGAGCCATAGGCTGCCAAACCGTCCATTAGCTCCTGGTGGAGCACCGCAGTGGGAGGTAGGAGGGCAAACCAGAAAACTGGACCACCAAAGTGGTGTCCTCTGAGAGACAGGTCTGAATTGTGTGAATAGACGTACCCTGGAATACCAGGGGCACAGTTGCCTCAGTGGCGGCGTCAGCTTCACAGGTGAAGCTGAGATCAAAATACCCCTTATAGGGGCAGAAATCTATAAATCTGGCGGGGGTCATCACCACCTGAGCCATTTTGATAATGGCTTGGTCATGGTAAGGGAAGAGTTTGCCATAGTTGACCCTTAGACCAAAGCGCATGTTGCTCCAGGGGAGCATCAGGGGGCAGCAAGGTACCACTTAGGTATGAGTGAGGTGGGCGTCAAGATCCTTGGGAAGAAAAAAACATCCCGGGGGTTTGGTATGACTGGGCAAGCCAGTTTGAGCACGTTTTCCTGCCAGACGGAAAATGTTGGGGGGAGTTTCGCCGCTGCCCCACAATGGAGCAGCTGGCGGAGAATCTGAGGACATTGGAGCAAAGTATGGTGGGCAATCAAAAGTTACTCTCTTGTTTTCCATATAATTTGCTCAGAAAGTTATGCTGAGAAGAAAGAGAGCTTAGGAAGCACAAATCTAGGCAGGAACAAAAGTATCATCATTTTTGATTTTCATATTGCAATGCAGACAACACTTTAGCCCACCAGAAGTCTCCACTGCTCCATGTTTTTGGCTCTGATAAATTAGACTTCCACATTATAAATAATGGGATATATGAAAATGTTAGGCTTGACATTAAATGCGCCTAATTACTTTACTATATAAATTCTGGCTGATGAGGATCAGGCTATGGAAAAAGTTGAAGATGAGTGTATGGTAAAATTGTCATCAGCAGAATTGAGTTTAAAAAAAAGAAACATAATGATTTAACGGACAAAGAAATTAAAGAACTATTTCATAAATATGTTGCAACTGGACATTTTGCCACCCAATTTTGGGGGAGGGACAAAGAGGAAAAGAGATTTTGTTTTGCCTCAAGAGGAAGAAACTGCTCAATATTCAGGAAAAGGTTTAGCAGTCTAGATTTGGAACAATCTAGTGCTGCATTAAAATCTGTTCTGCCAGATATCTGCCCATACAGAATAAATACTTTAGACTATTTATAGGAAACTAAGGAGAGGATTCACTATATTGAGTTTTAATGTCAAATATAAATTCTGTTATGAGAGAAAAGTAAAAAATGAAGACAATCTATCCTAAAATTATTATTGAAAAGGCACAAAACAATGAGAACTAAAATAATCCATTTTAATCACAGTTGGATGAAGCTTAATTTTCATTTCAATCCACACAATCAATGAATCAATTGCTGATTTGTCAGCGAGATTAATTTGAACATCAGATGTGGTGGATAATGACAATACTCGATTTACAGAGAACTATGATTATTATGCTAAAAAAGGAACTAATAATTGGCAATAGAGTCACATAGTATGATACCAGAGGGGTCAAGTATCTGCTTTTGACGGATAAAATTAAGATTAGGACCTGTCAAATCAGTGACAAGTTGGTAACAAATGGCCAATGGATGGGATTATTTGAAAATATTCTTAAGTTGGCGAGAGATGCCTATACATTGAGAAATATCACCAATGGTCATATAGTGAACTAGGTTCATACCAAATCCTTAAAGTATTGTGTCTAATAAAAGAAATCATTACAATGTTCCTTGGGACCTCTGAACCAAAACTGCTGGTTAAGTTAAAAAAAGAACTTAAAAATTAAATTGTTGGTTAAGTCTCATAAGGGAACTCTGAACTTTAATCTCAGGTTAAGTCTCAAGTGGGGATCACTGAAACATAATTGCAGGTTAAGTCCCATTGCAAAATCGCTTATAACATAAAAAGTAAAAAAATGAAAATTATATATTATCTCTCTGCTTGGAGTAACTTTCCAAGAAAATTAAATTTGGTAAATTAAAAGCAAACACTTAATTGCACACCAAAGTCTTGCTCCAATGTTGTTGGATCCCCCACCAACTGTCCTGGCATGGGGCAGTGGTGAAATTCCCCCCTCCATTTTCTGTCCAACAGGAAAACGCGCTCAGACTGGATTGCCCATTCAATCCAAACCCTTGGGACGATTCTTTCCTCCCAAGGATCTTGATGCCCATCTTGCCCAAACCCAAATGGTGCCCCGCTGCCCCCTGGTGCTCCCCCAGAGCAACATCCATTTTGGCCTTAGGGTCAAATATGGGAAATTCTTCCCCTACGATGACAAAGCCATTATCAAAATGGCTCAGGTGGTGATGACACCATCCTGTTTCATAGACTTCCGCCCCTATAAGGGGTACTTTGATCTTGGATTCCCCTGTGAAGCCGATGCACCACTGTGGCAACAGTGCCATTAATATTTAGTGATATAACCCTCCCAACAACTTGGTTCCAGCTCCCAACGGATACCACCTTGCTGGTCCAGTTTGCTGGTTTGCCCCCCCCCCAAAGTGCTCCACTAGGAGCTGATGGAAGGTTTGGCAGCCTACAGTGCCAACCCCATCTTGAAATTTGTGGTCCCAAATGGGGCCACACACCTTGCTAGGCCTCAGGTGTATGCCATGATCAGCCCCAAATTTACAAAAATTTCTTTGGCAATTTCCCCTCATGCCACCATCCCATCTGCCCTGACCATCCGTTCTGGGCCCACGTTGAGGACGGATGGACGATTCGTCCATCCTGTTTTGAGTTAGACCACTTGAAACATAAATGCACATACTCAGAAACTTCTGCTGATGCCAAAAGTTTTCCCAACACCCACCAAACCGCTGCCCACTCCATGCCAACTCTGACATGAGGTATAATCCTACCTTCCCCTCCTCCAATGCCTGATGCTGCAGCTGCACCTACAGCCACCAATCAGCACCCATCCTTCCCCAATTCCACAAACAATTCATCCAACCAAACATCAGATTAGATCCCAGTTTGATCCCATGCATCCACAAACAAATTGAACAAACCTCAACCATATTCTGATTCCCCAATCCAATTCAACCAAAATCCATGGGAATCATTGGATGAAATTGATGAATCAGGTAACGTCATTGAAGAACTGACACTGCAACTCGAGAAGCTCTGTAACGCAGAATGGGATGCAAAATTCCCACCTCAAAAATATGTCCCACAACCTAATGCTAAACCATTCTACAGCGACCACCAGCTTGCAGTAGAAGCAGCCACCACACCAGATTGCCATCCACTTTGCAAAGCTGTCACCAAATATGTGGCTGCACTCACAGAAGAAATTCCACCTCCCATCACCCCCATAAATATTACTCCACAAAGTAAGAACAACATGAAAACTTTACACAAAAATGTCACTGAAGCCATCCAGAATGTGGTAACAGTAGCACAGAATCTGAAAGCAAAAATAACCTGAACCAACATTGCCATGTTCATTAAATTTCCAGACGCCCACCTCAAAGCTGAAGACGCTTTGGGCAAATACATCATTGGTATAATGATGGCTGGCAACTATTTGGAAGTTCTAGTCATCAAGGATATTGAACCCCATGACGCCGATGCCCCCACACCCTTACTATCTGCCTTAACATGCACCCTACTCTGGAATGAGATGGATGTGGCCAAAGATGAGCCCCCCGATCCCTCCTCCCCATCCACCATGGAGGGATAGCAGTATTCGCTGCCCACCTGGTTGGATATTTTGTTAGGTACAATTCAATCAATCCATCCATTTTAGGCGTTTCATTTGAATCATTATTTTTTTATTATGATTTTAGTTTTAGTTCAGTAATGTTCATCCCCTGGTCAGCTTACCTTGGTTAAATAAAAATTATTATATATTATATATTAATAAGGAGATCATCATTGGAAAAAACTAGAAAAATTAAAAATAAAAAATAATATATGTAACTTATTTTCGCAATTAAAGGTATCTGGGTAATTCCAGATTCCATTGTTATGTGGGGGAAAGGGGGATGAACTATGACAAACTTATTGAAGAAGACTAAGAACGCTTGTTAGGGCCAACTCATGTTGAAACTGGATCAGCTATAAAGAGGCACGAAGAGATTTGGTAGGGTCAGCTCATGTCAAAACTGGGTCCACCATGAGGAGGCATGAGGAGAGTCAGGAGATCAAATCTAATTAAGGATTGAGAGCCCAGTATAGTGGAGTACAGGGACCAAGTAATTCATTGGTGAAGCCTTTTAAGAAGATCCTTTGATTGACGTGGAGCCATAGAAGCCCAACATGGCGAATATAGGCTTTTCAGAACATATTATTGGCGAGATCAACCAGAGTTGTCCTGGTACAGCATGAGGCATAGAACCATGCTCTAAGGAGGCGACAGTGGGTATGAGAAGGTGAAGTGGAATTTCATTTCTGTGAATGGGCATTTAAAGATGCGTCTAGTGAGGACAAGACTCAACTCCGCTGAAATTGTAGCTTTGTTATGATGGCTATATTATGACCATGGCCTAAAGCGGAATTCACACCCAAATTTCTATTTTTGCTGGATAATCTGGTCAAGCAGGATATGTTTTGGGATCTCAGTATGCCCACATATTACAGCTTAGTCAATTATAATAAATTATGTTTTTTCTGCTAGGTTCAATTTATATATGAAAACCTTTAGTGGATGTGGATAAAAAATTTATACGGTAACTATTGTTTGGTGTAATTCTTAAAAATGGATATTAACTAATCCGCCAAGATTTGATTCTGTCAGATTAATGATGTTCCACTGGGAATCCCAGAAAATTAACAAGTTGTTGGCTTATTGATTTAACCATTAATAATTAAATTATATTGTATGAGTTGATTGAAGTTCATTGTAAATTGATAAAGGGCTTATTGTAGTTGCTTGGTGCAGACAACGCTTTTGTTGATAGCAACTTGTGGATTATCTTGAAAGGCAACGCAACCTGCTACTAATAGGTAAGGTCCCATTATTTAAGCAGTTTGATTATTTATGAGGTTAATCCGTTGGGTTGGTTGAGGGCGTTGGAACACGCTGCCTCTTAATCCAACCCATGGTAAAATTTAATTTTGTTGGTGGTGGATACTTACCAGGTGATGGATGAGCAGATCAACATTCATCACTGGTGAAGTTTCTGGAGGGTTAAATTTATTGATGATGGCTTCTGTTCCTTTTGGGGCGCCAACATAAGATTTGGGCGCTGAAATCCTCTATATATTCCTTGATCTATTAAATTAAAAAAATATTTCATAGGACGTTTATCTTAGATAATTATACATTTTTTCTAATCGCTCTCCTAAGAAGGGTTTTTAGGATATTTTTCTTTATCCAATTAACTGGCGTTCTCTGTGGGATCTTTTGTTAAGACAGGAAAAGAGAAATTCCCTTGTATCCAGAAGTTGCCAACTCTAGAGGAAGAGTTATAGGGATAGGATTTCCTTTGTTGTCCGAAAAGATCAAGTACTTTCACATGGGTTGAAGGAAGTTTGTCAGTACCTGTCCTGAGGAGAAACTTGAGAAAATCTAATATATCTGGCTGTGAGAAACTAAGCTAATACTAGTCTTCATACTTGTATCACCCAATCACATATATTATCAGATTATAAGAATCAACTAGTTATTGATTGAAAAAATTAAACCTGTGCAGTAAACATATAAAAAAGTTACAGCATTTCACAGATATTTGCTTGACTTTCTGGATTAACTTGTAGGCCTGGTGTTATGATGTGGAGGGTGGATTCCCCACAATGTAAAATAAAGAAAGTATAGGTTATTTTAGAGGGGATCAAAATGGAAAATGAACTGGAAACATACACTGAGTAGTGATATTGCCTTTGTATTAGGGGGTGAATTGAAAAGAAGCTCAAGAATTGGCTTGCGCCAGGGACCCTGCAGAAAATCATAATGTGGTTAGGTCAGGAAGAGGGTAGCATGTTGGGAGAAATTGTTGACAAGTTGGATTATTGTTAGTATCTTGATAGCTTGCATTACATATCCGTAAAAAATCCAAATTGAAAGTCTCAAAGATACACAGATTTGTTTTGACTAGTGAGGCATTGGAGCCACTTTTGCATGAATTTAATCCATTTAAAAAGTATATTGACTTAACATTAATTGTGAATTAATTGATTAAGGGTTAAATCTGAAATTTATACTACTGTTAATGATCCATACAGTTTTTCATACTTGTTGGGGCTTATAGGATGTTTTAAGCGAATTTGGAAAAATTCTTGCATACTGGAAGTGACAGGCTATATTTAAGATGATACTAAGGTACATCCAGAGGCACATAGACTGGACCACCCCCTTCATGCCTTATCATTTTCAATAGTATATAAGAGGATAAGGGGTAGAGGGAGAGGTTTCTTTGTGGCAGGGAAGTAACACATCACACATCTACCACATGAGCAACTCACTGAGCTGAGACAGGGGAGCTACATGGGGCCTAGGATCCTTCTTACTCATGAAGGGGTATACTATATGGTCCAGGAGGAGAGGTTGAGCCTTAGGACTTACAGATAACAACCCATAAATTTTTTAGTTAAAGCTATATAATGTGTTAACAGAGATCTGACACTCCTCTCAAATCATCTCTCTCCAATATAACTTGTGCAGCGGCGCCTTGTAGTTTCTAGCTCCTATTGTGAGTGCTGAGGCATCATATAATGAATCCCATTCTTCTCTTTATAAGTTGTTATCATAACAGTATATATCTATTAAACTAACACTTAAAGTCCTAGTTCATATGGCAGCAAAACTGGTTGGTCACTTCAGCATTGGGTAAGGATACACTGTTGATAAGATGCAAGAATACATTAAACAATGACCAAATGGTAATGCTGTAATCAAAGCATGAAGCAGTTCAGAAATTGATGTTAAGTAGGGTATAAGTCATGAGTATGAAAGACAGGAGGACTAAAGGAGTTAAAAGTGCCAAAAAAATTTTAGTTTGGATATGTGTAGCAACATACTATCATCAGTATTTTCTAGATTATTAAGTAGCTTATAAAATTGTGATTAGATAAGGATATTTTATATACACAATAATTTGTAAAATTAAAATTATGAAATCTTACTAGATTCTAGTGCCTAATATCTAATACAGACCTCTGCTTTAAGCTGTAAATCTCTATATCTTTAAGGGTTTGGAAGCTCAAGTTTGCTTTGATGATCACTGCACAGCTCCTAAGGAACCGCCTGAAGCACCAAGTAAACAGGATTAGGACGGCACTAAGCACTCTATTTGACTAGGGGTAAGCTATTTAATTGGGAGCATCTTAGCCTCTGTCAGACATCTGTCCTCACAGCTGAAATTTAAGAATGGTTTGAGTCGAATTCAGCCAAAAATGGAACTGTCAGTAATTTATGGTTTTGGATGATACTAAGAGAAAATTTAATAATGATAAAAACAAAGATATTGAGAAAATTGGCCAAAAGACCCTGGTCAATTCTTGGTGGAAACCCGTTAATCAGGGTAACACCATTAGCAACCTGCATGGGCAATAAAAGTAATATCAAATGGTTGGATTACTCTGACCACCTGACAGACCTTGGGGCGACCAATGGAAGGCTCCCCATCCACTACCAAGTCCTTCAACTCACCTACGCGGGGACCCCTTTATAAGCTTGGTGGGGGTCCCCCAAGGTGAAAGAAATCTCTTATATGGGGATTGGCTCAAGTTCATAAAATTGTTACCCCATGGGTACATTTTGGTCAAACAGAATTCCCCTTCCATCATTCTGCTAACCTGACGCGAGTACCCAAGTTTGATATGTTATTCACCCATATTACCTAAATCAGACTAGGCTAAGCTATTCCAAACATATCCTCAAATTCCCTTGACCCTCAAAATACTTTAAATACTTTAAATACTTAATGGTCAGATGTCGAGGGGGATCGTTTTTCACCTTTATTGCGCTTATAATAAGATTTGTAAAACCCAATCTTTATTAGCGCTTCATATTTAATTTTTTATAAACTTTGTGGAATGCAGCAGGCGTCAAGCACCAGCAAGCAAGAATTGGTTGGATTCCTACGGCTGCAATGCACACCATGGTACTTAAAAAGCTGTATATAAAACGGAAACCCAAGCAAAACTGGAATGGTTAAGTTTTTATCTAAAAATCAAGAAGTGATGTAAGAAAAAAGGCATTTGCAATAACTTATGAGGGTACTGGCCTATCTAAAGGGGATTAATCTTTGACATACAGCTGCACTTTTCTTTATATAATTACCTGTGGTATCTTACCAGTTTGGAGTATTCTTTGGTTTGCGCATGGGAAAGGGTTGGAAATACAAAATCATCTCAAGAATTTGAGTTAGGAGTGTGATGAGGTATTCTGTGATTGGCTGCTCCAATATTAAGCTATTCAAACTTTTTGAAATATTTCTAAAATTAAGATCCAAACCACTTAGGGCAGCCTGGCGTTCAATTGGAATAGGAAAATTGATTAAGGAATATTAGTAAAGGTTATAAAAGGAGAGCTGAAATTTGCGGGTAAGGAATTCAATTTATGGAAAATCTGAGAGCCTTACCATTAACTAGTATAAAAAAGGATTCCAGAAATCCAGGTTTTTTGGGAATTAAAATTTTTTTTAAAATTGGAAAGCAATATATGAGAATATACTGGAGTATAATCTGCCATTTTTGCAGAGTAGATAGTGGATTTCTATGCATAAATTCCTAATCCTCTTAACACATGTTAAAATTTAAGGGATTCGCTGCTTGTTCACAAATAATAATACCTAAATTTATATCTTGCACAGGTTCAGTTTGTGCACTCTTTGCATTGTGTGATGATATATGATATATGATTGATAATAGTATGAAGGCTATTATCTGTAGTTGAATAGATAAACAGTGTTGGTCCAACGCTTGACCAGTATTCCTCCTCAAAATACTCTAGATGTCTTTAGGGATCTATACCATTATCCACCTAACTTGATCTATGCTCAGATCCTGAGTTTGTTTTTTTTCTTTGGTGACACAAAGTCAGCAGCAATTCCTGTCTCAGCTCAGCTTCTCTTCTAAGATTCTCAAATCTTACTCTTTATCCTTCTAAAGAGTTTCCAAATAAAGCACACAAGCAATATTTTTTAGATGAATATAACTAATAATGAATTATGCTTTTTTTCTGGTTTGTATTGAGTGAATTATCAGGGGGATTTATAGAGGGAATTTTGCACCCAACCTTTGGGTCGGCGCCTCAGCCATAAAATAGCAGTTTTTGACATTGAATTACCATTCATCATCTCACCAGAGATGGCCTTCCCCATCCTGGTTAGTATTTCTTTGTTAGACATTCTTGAAATCTAAAATGGAAATCGTCAGAAAACATGCCCCTAATGTTTTCCACTCAATCCCAGCGAACCAACTATAATTGGTGAGTGACCTGCTTAGGTAATAGGACTTATTACCCATTTTTGCAGGTCATAAACCAACTGATTTATTTTCTAGTTGCAGGCGGCATCACTTGCTTCACAACTTGCTCCTTAAATTCCAAATTAATCAATGATGAAACCTAACCAATCCCTATTAGTACACCTGATTGTTAATCATTAATCAACTAATAGAAGCCCCTATTTTGGTGGCAACTCTTCTTGATGAGATCTTAAGCATTCACCAAGATCAATCCTCAATCAATTGGAACCAGGCAAATCACCTAAAATCCCCCAAACATTATTACCCTGAAATTAGGGTCAACCAATACCAAATTTACTCACTATAGGGAATTCTTCCCCTAGTGATCCATGGTAATCTAAATGGCTGGAAATATGTTCAAAAATCCCAACACACCCCTCTTCTATTGCCTAGATTACCAGAAAGAATAGGATTGGGACAAAATATCGCCTTGGACAACAGGTTAAATATTTCTTGGGCTCTAGTGGAGCACAGTAAATATACAATCAATGCTGCTCAGGACATCCTTTAGCATGCAGTTCTCTTCCTCTCCCTCTTTGCTACTGCCTACTCAGAGCGTGGTCCCCACAACCTTCTGTTGTGCCGGGCTGAACTACTTTATTCATGATAATACTGGTCCCAGGATCCAGTCTTTCCCCCAACAGGGCATATGGCCCATTATCATATTCAGGATTCTTGGTCTGGCATCCTCAATTTCCTAATTTTCCCCCTCACTCTCGACAGGAGATTCTTGCCATTAATGTTTAATTCATGGTGCAATTAATAATGCACATTTATATTTGCTCTAGTTATTTTCTTATAATAACTTCTTGGCGCATATCATTCTTAATTCTTCTCTGAAGAGCTTATCTCATTAAATTTGAGATTAATTTCTCCAGTATTTGAGCTTAATTGATTATGAAGTGCATAATGTTGACTATTATATAAATCCAACATCCCCCTCTCATCCAGCTCATATGTCAAATTCAGAGTCTCAGTACCAACAACTGCTCAACAGCATGTCTAATAAAGATGTTTGGCTCTTCCAACTGATGAGTCAATATGCACAACAGAACCTCCTCTATGGTCCCCACAGGACTCATACTCCCAGTCAAGTATCCATAGCCAGTCCTTCCATGAAACTACCAGAAAATGTATCCAACCACAATGAAACTAAATTGCGATTGTCTCAAATGACTTGTGACCAATCCTCCCTCTGTCATCAATTCTTGAGTTAGACTTAAAAACTCTCCTGGATTCAGCTCCATTCTGATACTCCTACAATCAACGTCATACCTCTTGAAGAAATCTCCTTTGCTCTTGATCAATCATTCCTCACCATATCAGATTTGCTTCCAGAGTTCCTTTCCTGACTTGGCCAGTTTTACAAACCAGCTGTTCTGTCAACCAAACTAGCCATTGGAAACCACAAACATCTCTAACTTCCCTAATCAGAATTGAGAACCTAAGTAACAGAGGCTCTATCCATAGCTCTGAATCCTCCAATCTTGAAAATATCCTAGATTGAGATGTTGCAGCCTATGCCCTTTGTTTTTTCAGCCAAGTTCTTCAAAGTTGGGCCCAAAACTTCCAGCCTCTCCCAGCTTCCATTGCTCATTCTTCTTTCACTTCCAAGAAGATCATAGTCGTTGTCTGCAGGATGCCATTTGCTCCCTGCATGACTATCTCATTTCTGGCGTGTCACATCATTACCTTCTCCTAATGGCTTTAATTGAGGGCATGATTTGGAAACCCCGCCTAGTATCCCTTGCACAATGCTGTATCATATTCCAATTTTCTTGACAAAGACCATTGGCAATTGCTCAATACTGAACTTCCAGCTATAGTGCCATATTGGGATTACTCAGTGGTATACACTGAATGCCTCTTCTTGCTCTGTTGCTTCCCTCCTCGATCCAGGGTATCTCATTTAGCAAGTACTGATATTTCCATCTCTCTTCCCCTAGTCACATTCTCACAGGGATCAGGTTCCACTCAAAAACTTGTCTTTGAGTAGGTCTAGGCCCTGCTAGCATCATATCTCACATAGATTTTGATGGGTTGTTTACTCCTACTGTGATACATCCTCACTCCCCCAAGAGGTAACATAGGCATAATCATCCCTAAGTTGAAGATAAACAATAAAAAATTATAAAAAACTAACTTTTTCTGTGTGTTTTAATCTTTTTTCCGCTATTTTTTACCAATCTTTTATTTTTTCTTCTTTTTTATCTGGTTCATGACCTTCACTTAGTTCAGCGGTCCATCTTTTTTATTTAATCTCCCAAACTGGTTCTGAATATACTCTGACCTACTAGTTTTCTATAGTTCAGATGTCTTATTTTTTAAGACTTAACCATCTGTTTTGGTTTAATGGTCCTTTTTTGGACTTAACCAAATCATCAGGATATAACCATCTCAAGGTTCAGCGGTCCTTTGGGAACACTTTTTCATCATTTTTTTCTTAGATCCACTGCTTTAAGTATTTAGCATGGAATTATTTCACAATCCTTTTTTTAGCACTAGGTGATCCCAACCTAAAATTATTTCACAATCCTTCCATTCAAGAGATTCTTGATGGAATAGGCGTCCATCTCTGTCTTGGCAATAATCTTGAACAGACCTGACCATAACACATCATACTTTTTCTTCTCTCAAAATCATGCATATCGCAATAGGCAACTTTTTCACCTATTTGGTATTTTGATAAGGCCAGTCAGTTCTTATCATCCATCTTTTTCCCTTGATCGTTTTCTTCAAGGTCATATCAAATGCTTGAAATTGCATCTCAATCAATTATTCAACAATTAGATCAGGTACTGCTCAGCACTCATCCCCAATGTTGGTTCAACCACTGAATATAAAATTGGCAGTAATGCGGCCTTCCTTCCATATAGCAGCTCAAATGGCGTTTTTACCATTGCCATATGATGACTTATAAAATACGCAAATGTCACCAAACTAAGGTATGTTCCCCACTAAAAAGTTTTTCTTGCAACCAGCTTCCTCAGCGTCGCAGCCAGCATTCCATTGACCTGTTCTACCAGTCCATTTGTCTCCAGCTGGTATGGTACTGGCACGACTTCTTGGATCCTTATTATTTCATTTGATTGCAGGATCACATGAGACGTGAAATTTTTTCCATTGTCGCTCAATAAGACCTGATGGCATCCATTTTGATATACTACTTGAGCCAGGATAAACCTTACAGTGCTTGTAGCGTCTACTTTTGCCAGGGTCTTCGTTTCAACTTTTATCTTCAGATGGTCAATTGCAACTATAATATTTGACTCCCCCTGTACTCATGATTAATGGTCCCATCACGTTGATGGACACCGTATGCCAGGCAAATCCAGGGAGAACCAGTCAATATCTGGTAATGTTATTGTGAGGCTTTTGCAATTGGCACTCCACACAACAAGCCAGATAATCTGCTACATCGTAGTTGATGAACTCCCAATAATAATACTATCAAATGTTATTGGTCATCTTCCTCTGGCCTCCATTCCCAACAACCTTATGAGCAGCTTGAACAGTAGCCTCTCACCTGATGGCTTTGAAAATAGTAATCATTTTCCATTAATTTTCTTAAAAACTTGTCCATCCATAGTCTCAGTGTTTTCTATGGTTTTTTGAAGCGCAACATGGATTTCTCAGGGATCTTTCCTGATCTCACCTTATACCATTCTTTGGAATAGCTCATCCACTTGCTGGTATACCACTTGGACCATTGGTAAGCTTGATAAGCCATCTGCATTCTGATGAGAAGCTCCAGCTTGACGGACTATCTTAAAATTGTAAGCCTGTAGCTTTAATGACCATCAGGCCAGTTGTACTTCTGGTTCTCTTAAATTGTGTAGCCAATGCAACGAATAGTGGTCCATCACCACTTTAAAGTGCATTCTTTGAATATACACCTGAAACTATTAATATGCATATTTTACCATAAGGCTTTCAACCTCAGTCATTGTATAATTCCTCTCAGCTGCTGATAGTGTCTAGCTCACATGCACTACTGTTGTTTGTCTGCAAGTTATTCACTTGGCTCAGGATGGCGCCAATCGCCATTAATGAAGCATCAGTCTATATTATAGATTCTTGATTAAAATTTGGATTTTTCAATATTAGAGAATCTATCAAATACCGGCGTAACTAATTAAAGGAACTCTGGGCCTCTTCACTCCAACGAATCCTTTTTTTGATCCTTCAGTAAATGAAATAGGGCTCAGCAATTCTGCAAAATCCCATATGAATCTTTGATAATATCTGACCATTCCAAGGAACACATGGATATCTCAGACACTTTTTTAGAAACTGCCATTTGCTCTATGGCATTAATTTTTTGGGCTTGTGGCGTCAGTCCATTAGAATTGGTAAAGAATCCCATATATTTCAACTTTTTCTTAAGAAGTAGAACTTCCTTGGATTGATCTTCAGGTTAGCCGCGGAAAGTCTTTTGAAGACTTCTTCCAAGTGTTGTAAATGGTCAGTAAATGTCCTACTGAACACATTTATATCGTAAAAGTATATCAGGATGCATGACAACTTCAGGTCATTCAATATGGCGTCCATGGCCCTCTAGAACATTGCAGGCGCATTGCATAGACCTTGGGGCATCCTCATCGATTGATACAGCCCCTGAGCGGTGATAATTGCACATTTCTCTTGGTCTTCCGTTGGCAAATCAATTTTCCAATATCAAGATATTAGATTTATTGCAGAGAATTACTTTGCATCTCCCAATTGATCTAGCGCATTGTTGATTTGTGTTAGTGGTTATGAATCCTTCTTCATTGTTTTATTCAGCTTCTGATACTCAATCACCACTCAATTAGAGCTGTCCTTCTTATTCTTCATGTTTAGGATAGGGCTTGCCAATGTAGTTGTGATGGAACTAGAAGCCCATGCTTCACTAGTTTACTGAATTCTTCCTCCACTACCACTTTAGCCACCTTTAACCTTCAAATCGGTCTCATTCTTATCAGCAAATTTTCCCAGTTGTTGACTTTGTGAATAGCATTTCTCACGCATCTCAAATCTTAATTTCCTGAATAAATACTTCCCAATAATTGTTAAATTATTTAAGCATCTCCTTCTGCTGTCTGTCCGTCAGATCAGCGAGTTGCTCTCAATCAACCAATAAATTGATGCTTTTGAACACCCCTGCCAGTAATTACATCTCATCAAGGGTCCCAAAATCGTGGAATTCCCTCAATTCAGCCATCAGGATTAGATGAACAAATTCAATAATCTGATTCTTCTCAATCTTAATCAGTTTTTCATTCAAATTTTATAGGAGAACTCTAATTTCTCCATGCCCTGGCATAATTATTCCAAGATCCACCCCAGGCTCCACTCTAGACTCCTTCCAGGTACATTCTGATTTCTCCATATAGTAGCTCAGGTATCTCCAACGTCAATCCTGTGTTGACTATGATTTGCAATCCTGGCGGTATGGTACTCAAACTCTCGATCCTCAACGGAATTCCCAGATCTTCCAAGCTTCTGTAGGCATTTTTTAGCACTAGTGGTTGCCAACCCAAAAGGGTGAGCTTCCACAAATATTTATTTACGAATGAGCCAAAAAAGGGGATTATTGTAAATAAAAAAATCCTAATAAAGCTCTAATTATCAGCCTAGGAAGCATATCAGAAGGTGAGGAAGCTTTAGGGAAACTTTTGTCTAGTGCCCGCTTTAGCTTGCATACCATGGTGGACAACATTGTGGTAGGAGCATTAAAAACATGGAGCATAAGGAGGTATAGTTGTGGGTTTTCTTAATTTATGTGGCCAGTGGTGTCCATCGCCTCAACGTATTGAGTAAGTTAATACATAGCAAAAGTGATGAGAGCTGGCACACAAGTGAATGACTTAATGCGCTGGCAGTTTTGGGGGTAATTAGGGGTCAAAAAGAGAACTTTTTGCCACATTGATGCAAGCGCAGCTTGCACTGAAAGCGAGCTCCTCAATTTCATATTTTGCATCTTTTACAAAATTGGTGAGGAAATTTTGGATAAGAATACCCTCAACTAGGGGTTCCATCACCCCATGGAGATGCTGGCAGAGGAGGGTGTTGTCAGGGGCAGCTTCAGCTTCCACTGCCATTTTATTTATACTTTTATAATTTGGAAATCCGTTTTTAGATCTAAATGGTGGGGCACAAATTGGGAGGAATTACAAAAAATTTCTCTAAGGCGAAATTGGGCTTAACATCATAAGTCCAATCTGTATCATCAATCCATTTGAGCGCTTTGAATGGATTTAAATCAGCTAATGCTGGGCCAGCCACTTGAGTCGTTGAAGTAGCAGATCCTGATTGGCTGTGAACAGTTGACCACGGCAGCCCAGCCAAAACTTTCTCAACCATCAGCTCAGGATTCCATAATTATGACGAATTTTTTTAAAAATAAATTTTGATTGGCTGCTGCATTGTAAGAAGCGCCAGAATTAGCTAAGGTTGGGGTTGTGAGGATTTTACCCCACTCAAAGGATTTGGGTGAGGCAGCAGTCAGCCTGACGCCAAAAGGAGGAGCAGTGGAAGTGGCAGAATTTCTGTCAGCATTTCTTGTCACTTTTAGTTAACTAATTGGTAACAAATTGGGACAATGCCGTCATTATAGATCAGAATGATGAAGTTATTCCTCCTAGTAAGTGGAGCTTCCCCATCTTTCTGCTAAACCAATGGTAACTTCTGACCCAGTATGGTCAACGGATTATCCTCAAAGTTACATTTAACTCCATAATTTTGTGAAACTCCATCCCAGTCAGAATAGTGTATCTTTGATTAACCAAAACTATTGATGGAGAGAATACCACTAAGGATCTAAATTGGAGTGGCAGAGTGCTATATGCTCCACAGGAGATGGTGGTATTTGTCCCAGCTGTCCCATATTCTTTCTTATATTCTAAATCGGGAGAGATCCTCATCTTCTTCACTACCATGGTTGATACAGTATTGATAGGCGCTCCACTGTCAACTATTGCCTGCACCTGTACCCAATTAACAAGTATATCTATATATGTACACTTGTAGTATTGTAAAATCATATTTACTGGGTGTATAGCGGCATTATTTTTCAAATTGAGGGTGTGAATTATCTGCGCTGATAGATCAGGAAATGATTCCTTGATCATGCTAAGGGGATAGGCAGGTTTGCCTCATCTAATCTGACCTCATTCAATTCTTCCAGGTTCTCCACAGCTCAAATATTGTCTGCAAGTTGTCATGAATATGGCCAAGCAACTTCCTTTATTTTGGGGTCAATCCCCTTCACTCCATATCTGGTTACTGTGTTAACATCCAAATTGACCATTTGATATAGTTGATCCTACGCATCATTATCAACAAACAGATCACTAATGTCAATTTCTTCATGACATATCAGAGGGAACGGTTTTTTCTGAAGCTCTAGACTGTTCCCCATCTAGGCTGTGGGCCCATTTCTTGACTACTGTGTGGTTTGGACTCTTTCTCCTGTACCAAATTGATTTGTTCCTTTGGCTTCTTGCGTTGAACAGCGAAGTGTTCTCTTCCTCCACATTGATAACAGCATTCTTCTTTTTTATTGACCTGCATGAAACTTTTGGGCTTGTTTACTGGCACGGTTTGATTATTGGACTCCTTAGCACTCTCAACACCCTTTTTAGGATTCAAATATTGTACTGGACTCGGTTTGAA
This sequence comes from Massospora cicadina, assembly GCA_022478985.1. Taxonomy (NCBI): domain Eukaryota; kingdom Fungi; phylum Entomophthoromycota; class Entomophthoromycetes; order Entomophthorales; family Entomophthoraceae; genus Massospora; species Massospora cicadina. The sequence goes on from JAKSZP010007902.1 coordinate 221,340, forward strand.
ACTTCTATTAGGGGCATTGAATGCAGCTCCTAATATTTCAAATAATCTACCATCTGTGAGGTGATAATCTTGGTAGCAAACATAGAAGACATCATTTGATGTAAATCTCAATAGGGCCAAAGGGCCACTTGCAACACGATCCATATATAAAAATCATTTAGTACTTTTGCTCCAACCAAAATCTGTAATTCTTGGTAGAAATGATTGGCAAAACTCGCTAAGAATTCATCCTTCTGGAATTGGATCCCCATGAATTCCTGTTTGCGCTTCAACATACATGTGGAACTTACAACTTCTTTCATAATGGACGCCTTGGCCTCTGAGTATGACCAGCTGCCCCCTCTAGATGGGGTAACACTAGGTTCTAACAATTGGTTTCTAAACGGTTCATCACCATCAAAGCCTTTTGATGATTGCTTTAACTGAACATTGCCATGTCAAACAATCAGAAAAATTTAGGGATGTTATACCAATGGAAAGTAGGTAATTTTGTAATAGCTCTAAATTCATTTAAAGTTTATTTAATACTACTCTTGGTTTGGATACTTGACTAAACTGATGAGTGATGTTGGGAACCATCTCCAAAATGGCTGTGAATGCAGTCAGCATATTTTGTGGAATACTCGACTTCCCAACTGGAGTTCTTGGGGTCCTTTCTTTGGCGTCAGTCGCTGTATAAGGCTCACATTAACATTTATGCTATTCAACTCTTCAACTTGCTTCATCAGCCACTCTATATCCGCGCTGAATGCCCATAATTGAATGAGAACTGCTTTACATTCCGTTTTTAAGAATAAAACTTCTCAAACTAATTCTCTTTCATTTTTCTTTAATGACATTACTTTCCCTAGCAACTCATTGCCAAAACTAGAGACATCTCTGACCTTCCTCAATCTTGGTACCTCTCTTTTCCAAAGTAGCAAATTCTCTATGATCCACAAAATTTAAGTCGTTCTTGTTGACAATTGCCAACTCCGTCCATACTTTTTTTAACTCATCCTTGTATGACATCTTATAATAGTATATACTACTCAACCACAATCTCTGTAGTGAGCACCAATGGTTAAGATTTAGGGGCTTCGCTACTCATTCATGAATAACAACCCCTAAATTTACAACTTGCATAGGTTCAGTCTGTGCACTATTCGCGTTGTCTGATGATATAAGATATATGATTGATAATAATATGAAGACTATTATCTGTAGTTGAATAGATAACCAGTGTTGGTCCAATGCTTGACCAGTATTCCTCCTCTAAATACTCTAGATGTCATCAGTAGGGATTCATACCCTTATCCGCCTAACTTGATCCATGCTCAGATCTCTAGTACATGGCTTCTCTTCTGGTGACACAAAGCCAGCAGCAATTCCTGTCTCAGCTCAGCTTATCTTCTAAGGATCCTTAACCTTATTCTTTATTTTCATAAAGATTCCCCAATTAAAGCGCAAAAGTAATAATTTCTGAAGATTAATAGAACTAATAAAAATTCTGCTATTTTCTGGTTTTTATTACGTGAATTATCAGAGGAATTTATAGAGGGAATTCAGCACCAAATCCTTGGTTGGCGCCTCAGCCTTAAAATGGCAGCTGTTGTCATTAAATCACCCTTCGTCATCTCACCAGCAATGGTCTACCCCATCCTGGTTTGGATTCCTTTGTCAGACATCCTCAAGACCTAAAATGGAGAGTCAGAAAATGTGTCCTTAACGTTTTACTTGATCCCAGTGAACTAATCATATTTAGTGAGTGTCGCAAAATCAATCCTTGGTTCCGCTAGTGTGCCAGGCCAACCAGTATGAAGACTGGCGGCCCTTTGCTATTTTGCCTTCATTGGTGTACCAACCTTTATAATTCCTGCGTCCACCCTACCAACTAATCACTAACAGCTTTGCCTTTAGCCCCAAGCGTCCTCGGCGTGTGCCCCTGCAAGTCCTGCCCCCTTCCTGGGCAGCACAGGCACTTCTGCGCTGCCCCACCCTCACGACCCTTCACCAACCCATCTGGACATGCCCCAGCGAGTCCATCCCCCTTCTTGGGCGGTTATGGCACCTCCTGCGCTGCACCCCGCTAGGGTTGGCGGCTTGTCAGCTCATTTGCTGGTAGCCAGCTGGCCAGGTTCCCACTGGTTCCTCATAGAGAGGAGGTATGGGAGCTGGCAGCGCTGGCCACTCTAGGCATAATCACCTGCACATATCAGGGATCTCCTATCCCATCTTCCCCATTCTAGTTGCACAAAGCTACTTTAAACAAACATGAAAGATGGAAAATGAGAGATGTTTATCTAGAGGGAATTAACAACCATTCATACTACTTTCAGGGCTACTTCACCCAAGTACTCTTTGGCCAATCATCTGCCAGAAAACCCATCAGCCTCTTGATTCCAAGCCTCTATTAGATCGTAAATACTTCATAGCAATTCCCTCTTAAATCCACTCCTCTGATCACCAAATATTAAATTAGGTCAATCCATCCTCAGCATAAGTCGCTGGTCGATTGTATATAAATTTGTAAATAAATAGGAATTCAAGCATCCTCAGCATGAGTCACCGGTGCTCCAAATTAGTTGGCAGAACCATTTCAGATGAGTCATAACAGATTCATCAGCTTTCCACTGGAAACTCCCACAACGATCTTTGGATGGCATTTCATCAGTGAACGCAACTCCTGCTGAACCTAAACTCAAACAAATATATAACATTAAATATTATCAAACTAGGCTATTAGCTGGCAATTATGCCTGACTAACTGAAACCCCTAATTTAGATACTATTGGAAGGATTCATCTGGTTAAAACCTGACAGTGAGTAACCTGCTTAGGTAATTGGACTTATTACCCATTTTTGCAGGTCATAAACCAACTGATCTATTCACTAATTTCAGGTGGCATCACTCGCCTCGCAACTTGCTCCATAAATTTCCAACTGATCAATGATGAAGCCTAAAAAATCCCAATTAGTACACCTGATAGTTAATCAATCAGCTATCAGATGCTCCCATTTTGTTGGCAACTCTGCCTGACGAGATCTTAAGCATTCACCCAGATTTATCCCTGACAGATCCAGACCAGGTTAAACCACTTAAAATCCCTTGAACACTATTAATCTGATATTGGGGTCAACTGATATCCAATTCACTCAATATAGGGAATTATCCTCTAGTAATCCATGGTAATCTAAACTGCTGGAAATGTGGGCAAAAATCCCATCAACATACAAACTGGTAGTAAGTGTGAAATAGGGCATTATTGTAAGAAAGTGGGTAGTAGGCACTTGAAAGAAAACAATATCATCAGCATAGCACATGTAAAATTGTATTAGCACAAAAACAAATACTTATATTTATTTTATTTTACTGAGGCAAGCCGACCAGGGGACGGAAATAAAGATGCTCAAACAAGCTAAAAATTTAAAATAAAATAAAGTCAAAACGAGACAGATGGATCTACTCAAACTAATGCAAAAATCAAACAAAACACACCAACCTAGTTAGAAGCGGAAACCGTTAGACATCTATGGTGGTGGGTGAAGGGGGATTAGGAGGCTCTTCTTCCTCATCTGTTGTGGACATTTGGCAGCACAAAGCTGATAACATTTGTGTGGGCGCATCATGGAATGGGGATCAAGATAACAGCGGGTGCTTGCAACTCAATGTGTGTAATGAGGAGGGTGGAAATATAGTTTTTAAGTGCTTTTTCTGCCTCATGGCGTACTTTAGGTAGAGTGATGATGGTTACAAGTTTGTTGTGGGTAATGAAGGCTTTGGGATGAACTTTGTGACCTCCACAACTTTTTTACTTCTGAGTTTGCTTCTTGATAGTATTGGAGATGGTCTTTAGCCTTTTTTGGAAGCATGGTACTAGGTAGGATAGGAGGTGGCAGGCCTGTATCCAGTACTGCAACTGATTTTGCAACGGCTGAATGGGTTGGGTGACATTTGGTGGAGGCAGCTGCCTCTTCAGCTAGTTGGTGGTCAATTTTGAATGGGATGGCATCAGGGTGAGGCACATAATGGCGCTTTGGGAATTGGCCACATAATCAGTATTTAGGTACATTTCAAATGGAGAGGGCCCAGCCCATTCAGCTTCAGTGATAATCTCGCCCAATTCATCAACCTCAACCAAATAATTCCATGGATTTTGGTTGAATTTGATTGGGTTGTCTGCATATGGGTTATCTATTGCGTTTGTCTGGGAGGATGGTTTAGAGCTTACTTTAGTCCATTCTGGCTCCTGATTGGTGGATTTAGAGAAGAGGTTCGTTAAGGTAATTTTTAGTTGTTTGAATCAGTGTTTTCTGTGGCTACCACTTTGGAGGAGGATTAAGGATAGTGCCCCATTCGAAAAATATTACTGGATTGGCTATGGGATCATCATCAAAGAGTCAGGTGTGGATGCCATGGCTCGTGAGATGGAGGGGAAGCGCCGTTTTGAATGGTCCAGTCCAAAAAAGGTAGGGCAAATGATGCGCCCTCCATCCTCTTGAGCCCAAAAAGGATGGTATGGGGCAGAGGGGATAATGGTGCGAGGGGGACTGAGAAAACTATTTCTGTTGATACTGGACAAATAGTTGCAAAGGCGCAGGGGCCTGCAAGGCAATTGGCTCCATTAGAAACCACAAATTGTATTATGGGATCAGAGCTATATTCTGATAATCCAGCGATAAATTCATTCATTAAAATTTTGAGTGGTAGGTGGGTAGGGAGGCCTGCAAACTGAATCACAAGAGTGGTATCAGTGGGAAATCATGTATGAGTAGTTGGGAGGGGGTGCCCTGAAACACCATGGGGATGGTAGCTGCTAATGCAGCATCAGCTTCACTTGAGAAGCCAAGATCAAAATATTTAAGGGGTGGGAGTCAATGAATCCTGCAGGATTCATAACAGCCTGGGCTAATTTAATAATTGTTTTATCTGAATAGGGGCACAACTTGCCATATTCAACCCAAAGGCCAAATTTCATGTTGCTCTGGGGGAGCACAAGGGGGCAACGTGGAATTACTTGGGTTTGGGTGAGATGTAAGGCTAAGACCTTAGGCGGGACAAAGGCGTCTTGAAGTATTTGGAGGGCTAGCCAGGCCAGCCTAAGCACGTTTCAGCAATGGCCAAAAAAACATTAGGAAATGACGCACCACTGCCCCATGTGGGAGCAGCAGGCGTTGAATGCATCTACATAGGTAACTTGAATAGGGCGACGATGAGTAGAGCTGTTTTCTCTAAATTTCATACTACAATTCAACCAAAAGTGAGTGAATCAAGAGAAAAAGCTGAAAACTTATATTTATTAGTGATAAAAAAATGATTGAGAAACTAGATAGCTAATTAAAGTGAGCAAGATATCTATATATAAAATTCCAGGGGATTTAAAAATTTAATTTGATAATCTTATAAACTACTAAACCAGGATTTGATAAAGCATTGCACACTCATAGCAAGTATCCAGAAGATGGTTTTACATTTTATTTTGCAATAATAAGTTTAAAATGATTAGATATATTGTATTAAAACTCTTTTGCAATAATATGACCTACTCTAATTATACTTATATTCCAAGGGAGGCTAAATTATATATTAGCTCTAGATAAATACTAACAGATTTAAATTAATATGCACTTAACTCATTCCATCTTTAAGTAGGATCAAGGTGTTAGTTGATTGTTAATTCATATAAACTATCTATCTTTTAATTATTTATATACATATTAAAATATATAAAGAATTACTGATGTGAGTCAACCTTGGAATAAATATTACACCGATTCAGGATATGGAGATAAATGTAGGTGTGTGTGTGTGTGTGTGTGTGTGTGTGTGTGTGTGTGGGAATGGAGGGAAAACCCTGATTACTAGGAGTAAAACCTTACTATAAATATTATGATAGGCCGGTATTACATGATATACCTTCACTGATTCTCTTTCTTGGCTGAGGCATGGTGCAAAACTCCATATGTATTTCTATCCTATTAACACAGAATTATTTTATTTTCTTCCATGACCAGATTTATACCTGGGTTATGATGAGTGATAGTAAGACTCTGTTCCCACTACTTATTTTGATATTTCGTGTTTTTTTAAGATAAATAATCAAAATGGAAGCAAGAAGGAATGGCGGAAATGCGGTTTTTTATCCAAAAATGAAAAGAACTGGGAGCATACTGCTAATTGACAAGCAACTCAAACTATTCCTGATTGAAAATCATCATTGCTAGCCACGTTCTAGTGTTGCAGTCATACAGGTCATTGGATCTTAAGATGAGAATTCACCTTTTTGTGTACGATGATCAATCTGGTGGAAAAAGCCAGGCATATGGCTTTATAGCATCCTGGGATCATGAGCAGAAACTTTAAGACCATGAAAGCTGATCTGATAAAGTTTAAATCATCTTCAAACAAGTATTATATAATGGTGCGCTCATTGCTCAACTGCTTTCACCAATTACTGAGTGTATGACCCATATACAGTAATGGTAGATGATGGCCTGGAGCTGTAATGGGGAGTTTTACATGATTTTAGTAAAGAAAAGGTCCTGCGAGGGGTGCAACTCCACCAGCAATTGTACTCTGGATAGGAGGTGTTGCATTGTGGACAAGTATTTGTGAAAGACGGCGCAATCAAAGTAGAAGTGGCCAATGTCTGCTTCTGGGTCAATGCATATGCGGCAGTACCTTTGTGAGTAACCCAATCCACAATGCTTGATGGATTTGATTGCATGGTGGATGATCCACCAGGCAATGGAATGCTGATTAAAGGAGACCAATCAAGAGTTTAGGCCCAATATCAATTCCCTAAGGTTGTAGTTGATATCATGCCTCTCCTCCGCCAAGTTGTTAATAATTCAGGGTCTAGTAGGTTGGGTCAGTATGCCTTTTGGTAGCAGTTTTCCAAATTTTATCAAAGAAAATTGGCAAAAAAACTTTATTGCCTTTCTGAAAATTTGTTGCTGATTTTTTTGTGTTCCTCTCAGAATATGGCTGAGCTCATTGCTAATTGTTAAATTTGATATCCCAACAAATTTAGCATGCAAATCACACCAAATTAATTAATGACTAGCCACCTAGCTGCACTGCATGGTTGCGCAGCCACCAATATTAGGGGCTTTGCTGGGAGGGCATCTTTGGATTGGTCATCATACACCCTTGTAAGTTATGCAACAATATTAGTTCTTAAAGATCTTAACTTGGGCCCTGTTGATGCCTCATGTGAGATCTGGGCAACACATGTGCATCTGCACCATGCAGAGGAAGGACTTGGTCCAAATCCTATGGGTTTGGGTCTCAAAATTAATGATGCTATGCTTCCTTCACGTTTCAGCTTGAATTGAATGTTGAGTCAATCAAAGCCACCTTTGACTTGTGCCAAAGAAAGTTTCATATTATCATCTTCATTTTTCATTCCAAGGTTGGGATCATTGGCTTTACGTGGGAGACATACCAGAGCTTGTACATGATGAAAAAATGATCACTTGAACCTTTTCCTAAAGATAAAGAGCGCTTACTTCCATTAAGCCATTTGGGCTGACATACTGGAAAGCATTTCTTATTTGGTTGCTTTGACTGCTGGACCTTTTTTGTTGAATAACCTACCCAGATATCAGAACGTCTGGGTAAATTTAACTGGGCTGATATTAGAGGGGGCCGAAGCTTGGACTACAGATCTTTACCACAGCAGTCTTGTTGATATTAGTTTTTGCATTGAGCGCCAACTGATAGAGCGTGAGTAGCTCTTCAGCACCTTTAAGATTGGACGTTGGCCAAGTTACCACAAACGTGTCATCTTCAAAGCCCTTCATCATAGTAGTTCATGGTTGAGGTGGTTAAGACCCAGAGTTTTATGTCTGATGACACCCAGAGAATGTTAGAGGCAAAGCTAAAAAAATAGGCGACATGAGATCATCTTTACAGAGGCTCTGGATGATCAATATGGCGTCTGTGAGATTATCAGCAACAATTACCTTAGTCATAAGTTTAAAATAAAAGTTGTGATTCTGGAAAGGAAAGTTTTGGGGATTCTGAACACTCACATTGCTGTGTGCAGTAAGGGTCATGCTACCCAACTATAAGCTTTCTTCATCTCAAGGAACATGAGGTAGCCATCCTTGGATCTTTGCAAGTCCTGCAGCACGTTCTGGATTGAGCTAAGATGTCCCAGATGGTGCAGCCCTGAATAAACTTGTACTGGGCCTTATAGAGGGTATTCAGCGCTGTGGTCAACCAGTTTGAAAGGATGCGCATTATAAGCTTATAGTCAGAGTTGGACAAGACAATTAGGAGCCAGTTCCAAAGGGTTCTTTGAAGCCCCTTCTTAAACAAAAGCACAGTCTGGGTCTCTTGGCCCCCAAAAATGTTGACCTCCAGTGTGGAGGCAGAAGTTGAACATGTGTGAGAGTTCAGGCGTGATGCGACTTCAGATTGCATTGTACATTTCCACACATGTTTTCTGGTTCCAAGTGCCTTCTCCTTTATGACTCCTTGAGTGCTCTAATTTTACTTTTATGATTGTGAATTTGTCAGACTTTTTTAACTTTTCTTCATCTGAGTATGACCCTAGTGCCATATTGGCCAGTTCAATAATGTTTCAGTTGCCAATCTGCTCATTTTGCGGTTTTGGAAAAGCTTTCCATAAAATTGTTTGATCTTTTACTTGACGGTCATAATACCATAGGATACTTTACATGTTGGGGTTTCAACCTGTTGTACCTTATCCTGGGATTAGATTTTCTTGAGGCTTGACAGTCTCTTCTTGGTCATCATCCCTATGAGCTTTGGTGCCTGTAGGTGACATTTAAGCATATCTCTGAATTATTTATATTCAGTAGTGCTCAGTAGCATTTTTTTCCAATAGTCACTCCACCAAACTTTGATGCCCTTCCGCAAGAGCTTCATGGTGGCCAGAGCTTCCTTGAGCTGTTTCACAGTGGCAGTTCACTTGTAGGCTCTATTTTCTTGTACTTGGCACTGTCACGTTTGAGATTGTCCTTGATCTTGGTTCAGTGTTCCAGAGGATCCGTTCTGGATTGCTGATTCAAGTAAGCAATTATGCGATTAAATTTATTTTTGATGGTCCATTGCCATTCAGTGTCCCTCGGCGTAGATGGGGAGATCTTCCACTTGTATTGCTTCAAGGATTCTCCCAGATTGATGGAGACTTTAAGATCATATAATTGCTTTCAGAGTTATTACTGACTTTGCTGTTAGAGGTCAGCAGTATTAGGTCAGATGACACTAATACATTGTGAAGCTACAAACCTATCTTCAGCTCTCCGTTAGAGTCATAAGTTAACTGCGTGAGATTTGCAGCATTTTTATCCTTGTAAGTCTGGGGGCGTGGCCCCTCTGCCTATATTGGGCAGTATTCCCATTCCCCACTAAGAAAGGTCCTAAGAGGGAAGCTGTCCCCCTTGTCACGCAGGGCAATCTCGCCAATTTTGTAGACAAGAGTTGGGTGACAGTCATCCCTCTGAAAATTCCCCACCTGTACCACAATTTCTTCTGCTTAATTAGTACAGCAATTTGAGAAATTTGTGCTGAAATATCTGGAATACCTACTCCATGGCAACGAGGCTCAACGGACGTGCACATTCAGGTAATGGAGTATTGGGGCTTAATCCTCAGTCACTCTCCAGTGGCATCAAGCCACTAAGAAATGATGTGTTTGATTCAAAATCTGCCTCTGAAACTTTGGAAACAATGCCTGGCGGGCTTGTACCTATTAACTCAAGAATGCTCAATGTTGGATCTGCAGTGAAATTTGATGAGGGCGTTGGACCATCATTGAAAGTAGTTTCCAGCTCCAAACCTTCCCCTCTCATATCAGGATCATTTCTTGAGGAATCCTACTTGGATTAACGGATGCTAAAGTAATTGGGTGCAGGCGCGTTAGGATCCTGAACCTGTTCCTAACCTCTTGGGACCGCCCCTATGTGGGGTGGCTCTGGTAGGTTCCCGTTGCTCATTGGTTGAAACACCATCATGTGAACTTTCAAAAAAATGGAAAAGCATATATTTGGGTCTAAAGCCAAATCAGCAGCAACTCAGTCACCGCCAACTCTTTTGATGTTAATTACCATTAGTTTCAATCTTATTTACCCCTCACTCAAAGTTTTCCGTTTTAGGTTGAATTTTGAGGGACCCAATACCATGCTTTGATAAGCTATCTCCAAAATTGACCACTATTTAATCAGTCATAACACACTGAGGAAAGTGTCAGTTAATTTTCTTTCCTTACATTTTATAGAATCCCATACCCTAATTCCAGTTTTTATTATGTTAAAATCCAAACCACCCTTCCTGACTATATTCCAACAACCCATGGGCCCCAGGGCCATGTTTACCTGGCTTGTTGCAAGGATCTTATACATAACTATGGCTTTTGGGCGCTCAGTGGCGAAATTCCATCTGAACTCATAACAGTTGCGCAAGCAGCAGTGCCCCTGGCATTTGGGCTTTTCATTTGGGTGCTTCGGCACTTAAATTGGCAGGCCAGTCTAAATTTAACTTGTTGTCTTCATGACATAATTAACTGACAGTCATCTTAACCATTTCCGCCCTTCTCATTAAGATGAGCGTAGCAGTGGTCATTTTCTTTCAGATCAATAGAGTTTTGAAGAAGTTTTACTATGGCCACAATAGCCCAGTATATCCCATATTTACTAAGCCCACCCTCCAAAATGAGTTTTCATGCTAGAAGCTGCCGAGGGGGCCTTAGTGTCAAATCCCAGCTCCAAATCATTGTCCAAATTGATTCCATTAATTGCCACGGCCCCCGCGCCCATGTCAGTATATTCTGGAATTCTGACTTATGAAGTATTTGCCCTTGTCATGAACCTTGTGTTTTCCCTTAATCCTATTGTAATTTCATAATTATTTATGGACTCAACTATAGCTGCTAATAAAGAGAACTCCGCTTACTTTATATTACCAATAAAATTTATATCAACTTACACTAGGTGTCTTTTGAGGCCTTAGTTGATACTGGTGTAGCGGGTAATCTTAAGAGCGTATAGTTGGCTCACCATCTGGAGCTTGACCTGGACTTGGGTCCTAAAATATGGTTGCTTTGTCAGCCTCCCAGCCCTCATACAAAGTACAACATCCGGTACCCTTTTTGTTCACTAGTATAGCTTTTGTGATTGGTTCTCAGCAATGCCAAATTTGGTATTTCCAGTAATTTTGGGGGTGGGTTGGTGGTATCAGCAGCATCATAGATGTCACGATTCCAATATGACTGGATATAAGCCCTGAGTCAATATAATGGAACGAATGGAATATGCAAAAATAGGTATGAGTATGATTAATTAAAGCGCTTCAAAATGAGGCAATATTGGGTTATTGGGAAATCGGCCAAATTGGGCAATCATGAATTAACAAATGAAGAATTGAAGGAACCAATGAGATATGGCGAAGTGAATTACTAAGCCATGAAAGTGATACCATCCAAAGTTGCTACAATATAAGCAGGATGAGATGATCAAGGAGGTAGGTTCTCAATAGTAAAGAGTGCGCGGAACAGAGAAGAGACGCCTGAGTGATTATAGTAAATAAAAAGAGTATATTGGGAGCAGGTGCTTCACATTTATTAATAAGTTTATTTCTGTTGATTCCAGGGCAATGATCCTCATATCGTTGGTCCTATTGCTCAGTGGGTCAAACTCTGTGCAATTCATTTGTGGTAAATCTCATTGATAACGCCAATTTTATAACAGTGGTGCTCACTACAGGGGGTTATTGATCAATACATAAACTGATAAGCGCTCTCAGTTGCTAGCCATGTCGTATCTGGCTTGCTTCACTAGGGAATTCTTTCAGCACACTGATACTGTTGAATATGCAGAACTTAAGCTTGCCTTGGAAGCTGTGCTTAAATGGAAAAATGAGTGTCTGCAAGAATGTTGCATTGATAAGCTGCCTCCATTTGATTGTGATGGAAACATTCATAGATTTTTTAAATGATTTGAGTTTGCAGTAGAACGTGCTTCAGATCAGCGTAAGGTCAAATTACTAATGTCCACCTTGGATGTTGGAAGCGCCGAATTGATTTGCTATCTTCCCAACAGTTCCGCTACCTATCAAAAAGTGAAGGATACTGTGCTGTGGTTGTTTGGAGGTACCAAAAAAAATGGCGTAAAAGAAGGCTGAGTTTTTAACCATTGGGTTTCAACATAACGAGACCCTCACTGCGTTTGCTGATCAATTCTCAGCAAAAGCCCATGTGTTAATTGGGGCAGGATAATTAACTAAAAAGTGAAATATGTATAGCGTTGACCTCTGCTGTGAAACCATATCGTGAGCTTTTTATTGCCTTGGCCCCGAAATTAGAGGTTGATGTACCTTTGCTAAATTTGTCCATATTCTACGCCGTCTATCCTCTACCTTCCCTCCACCCAATATAGAGTGGACACCTAGCACGTCCGCTTCTGGACTTTCTTATCTGAGGAATTATACCTCCCTTTTCAGCGTCCGTTTGGCATCCCCTGGCCTTATCATAGATACACGCCTCACTTCCAATCCAATTGCCAACAGCAGCTCACCTATTGGGAGGGGCTGGGTTAAACTGTTTGATTCCAGTCCAACCCTTGGGGTGGCTCCTTTTACAACAACCAAGGTCATAGGTCTTATGGGATTAATTGCTTTTGTGTGGTCGCTCTGGAAACCTGGCTATAAGTTGTCACAATTATCAGGTTAAGTACCTACCGCAGGAGCAGTATCACCAGGGAATAGTCAGAGCAGAGTAGAGATGGGACTCTCTAACTCCGCTATTTTGACCCAAAACGTCCTACTGGAACCTATTCCTGTACCTTCAGTGGAAGTTCCTCAGTATATGACGCCTTCTTATATCAACAACCAGTTGGAGGGGTGAATGTGCTAACACGAATGCAATTCACGGACATGGCAGAAGCAAACTCTCAGGAACAGCCAAAGCCTTATGCTTGTCAAATGTTTGATCATCTTTCTACTGATGAACCAGATCCATTAGCTGATGCGCTTCTCTTGAAAGGGGTAAGCGTGGCCCTCCCTGTGGACGCTATTGTTAAAGAATACCCTAAAGTGGGGAAGGGTATTATGAGCTTCCTTGGAAAAAAAGACCCATCAAATGTCCATGTCTTAAAACAATCAGATGCATCTTACTCTGAGTGTACTTACTGTGATACTGTCATAGCAAAAACTCAAGTTCGTGTGATAATTGATACAGGTGCCCCAATCAACATAGTATCCACAAAGTTGGTGTCAAAGTTGGCATTAAAGCCTGACGTGGAGCATCATATGGTGTATGGGACTGCAGGCGCAGAAAGCACGGTCTCTGAAGGAGCGTACAGCGCGCTAAACTTGCAGTTTGGGTCAATTGTTATTTTGTCAACCTTGGGACAAATGTATCACCCGAGAATGCTATAGGTTTTACCTGCACTAAACAATAACCCTTTGTATTGTCATTGACCTGTTACCAAACAATAATTATGACCTGTTAATTGACTTTTTTATGCGCCACTTTGGGGCTGTTGTCAATATGACAGCGGAGACATTTGAAATTATGGGGCAGCGGATCCCAATCTACTTCACTTCCAGAGGAATGCCAAAGGATCCGGTACACATGAGCCATATTAACCTTATGTACAGTGATGGAGTGGTTGCAGTTTGCTATCATTGACTAAAGAGCAAGACTTGGGCTCTTCCCCATCAAATTTATGAATATCAATGCCTACCGCTTAGAGCTTTTGGCTCTATATCTCTTCCCTCTGGCCATCAAGCAATTATAAGCACTGAGTTAGAGGTGGAAGTGCCTGCTGGGCTATATGGGGAGGTCATTGGGCCCTATCAACAATCACGGCTTGAGCCCCTTGTGGCCCCTGGCATTATACTCCCAGGGCATGGGGAGATCAAGGTCTTGGTAACAAATCTCCAGGATAAACCAATGCAAATCCTCTGACACCAAGTAGTTGCATTTCTACATTTCATTCCAGTTGAGGAGGTCCTCAGGATTCATGAGATTGGTACATAGGATGATTTTGGTCTGCCCGTTGAAACACAGCCTGGTGTAATGGCAGTTGTACCGCGTGAAAATTCAATGGGGTTAACAGAAGATCAGATGGATCAAGCGGAAGCTTTATTCCAAAAATACAAAGAGAGTATTTTCTGTCGATGATCATGATTTGGGGTGCGCCTAAGGAGTGATCCATCGTGTGGACACTGGAGATCATCTCCCATTAGATCTTGACCAATTCGTTAATCTAGAGCAGCGGAAGAAGTTGTCACAGCAGAAATTGATAAACTGTTGGAGCAAGGAATTCTTGAACCATCGAAGAGCCCATGGGCTTCCCCTGTCCTAATTGTCAAAAAGAAGGATGGTACTAACTGGGTAGTTATAGACTACCGTAAGCTCAACAACATTACAAAAAAGGACTCATACCCTTTGCCACAAATTGATGATGTGTTGGACCGGTTGGGGGAGCTTGTTAATTCTCCACAATGGACTTAATATCTGGCTATTGGCAGATCAAGTTACCTGCGGCGGAACAAGAAAAATGCGCCGTTATCACATCAAAAGGGCTTTTCCAACTGACATGTATGCCACAAGGGTTATGTAATGCCCCAGCTACTTTCTAACGGGCGATGGACACCATCCTTGGCAACTTGAAGCTGTCATGCGTTCTTTTATATCTTGATGATATTAATGTTTTCTCCCACACATTTTCTGAGCACCTTAACCATTTGGAAGAGGTATTCCGCCAGTTGGCTAAGGCCAACATCAAGATCAAACCTCGGAAATGTCACTTTTTTAGGGATCAGCTGGAGTACCTCGGTTTTATAGTTGATGCAACAGAGCTGAGTCCCCAACCAGCTAAGGCGTAGTCCATTTGGAAGATGACCATACCAAGCAGTAAGCGGGATATACAAGTATTTTTAGGGATGGTTGGCTACTATCGGCAAATTATACCTAACTTTAGTTGTATTGGAGTACCACTGTTTGAGTTATTAAAAAAGGATATCACGTTTGTATGGATGGAACACTGTCAATGCTCTTTTGATACTCTTCGAACTGCATTGATCAGTGAGCCAGTGCTACACAACCAAATTTCAAAAAGGAATTTATTGTACGGATGGATGCATCTCTTTCCTCTGTGTGGGCAGTTCTGTCCCAAAAAGATGATAAAGGGGAGGAGCATCCTGTGGCGTACTGCAACCAGAGCCTGAATAGTCATGAATGTAATTACACTGTGACCAAGTGGTAGTGCTTAGCAGTGATTTATGCATATATAAGCAATTCAGAGTATATCTTCATAGTGTAAAGTTTAAATTCATAACGGATCATGCCTCATTAATCTGGTTGCAGAATCTTAAGGAGCTGGAGGGTCATCTAGCCCGATGGGCTCTTAAACTACAGGCTTACAACTTCGAGATCCTTAATTAACCAGGAGCTAAACACCAGAATGATGATTGCTTGTCAAGGCTACCAACTATTGAAGTTACGGCAGACCTGAGTGATATTATGTACGATAAGATGCTCAGTGGGAAGTACAATGATGAGCCGCCCCAAGTCATCAAGGCGTTGAATGAAATGCAAGCTAATACTTTCCAGCGGAATGGTGAGTTGTAAAGTGGATTGTCAACTCCACTGTAAACTTCCCATGACCCTCAACGCGGCCTAACATTATCATGAGCGCACATAAAGCAGTTGGGCATGGTGGCGTGCACAAGACGTTGGAATTATTACGGCCCCAGTATTACTGGGAAAGCATGGACTTTGATGTTCTTGATACTATCTCCTCCTGTCACCAGTGCCAAGTGGAAAAGCTGCTCCACTGGAAGACCTCATATTGGTTAGTAAAGCCACACTTATCTTGGCATACGGTTTCCCTTGATGTTGTTGGTCCTTTGCCAACTGGAGCAAACTGGTACAAGTATATCCTGGTGGCAATCGACCACTCGATAAGGTGGGTTGAGGCGCGGGCCATTTGGGACCTAGGGGCAATTACTGTGGCTAAATTTGTGTATAGATTTTATCATTCAGCGTCATGGCTGCCCGCAGTTTATCCTTATTGACAATGGTACATATTTTACCTCTCACATACTTCCCAAGCTTAACGAGATGATGGCCATCTATGGGGTTCTAACAACCCCATATCATCTGGAGTCCAATGGAATGGTTGAACGAGTCAATGGGACCCTGGTGAATATACTACAAAAGTTGGTTACGGATAGGTCCTCTGATTGGAGTACCCTTCTTTCTACTGCGGTAATTGCCTATAATATTAGCTATCATTCTGCCTGGGAAAGCCCATTCCAATTGCTTTATGGATGGCACCCCGCTTTGCCTGCACTCTTATATGCTTGTGTAGAGGACACCGGCGGAATGGATCTGCAATGCTATTTGACTGCTCTAACATATATGCTGATTAAATTGCAAACTGAAGCGTACTCATTCAGTTTGGCCAAGAAAATCAAAAGCCAGGCTGCTGATCAGGTATGGCGAAGTGGCCTGCACAATTTAAAGATGGAGACCTGGTTCTATTCCACAATCAACATGGGTTCAGTCAGAAACACAAGTTGGCCAGTATTTGGATTGGGCTGTTCAAAGTTATTGAAAAGACAGGTATGGATGCGTATACTATCTTTACCTCGCTAGCATTCAGATCATCAACCAAGTGCATGCAAAGTTTCTCTGGGCGTAAAGCAATAAGAGCCTTATTGTCCAGTCAAGGAGGGGGTAATGTCGCAATCCTAATATTACTGGACGATAAGCCCTGAGTCAATATAGTGGAACAAATGGAATCCGCAAAATAGTTATGAGTATAATTAATTCAAGCGCTTTGAAATGAGGCAATATTGGGTTATTGGGAAATCGGCTAAATTGGGCAATTTTGAATTAACTAATGAAGAATTGAAGGAACCAATGAGATATGGCGAAGTGAATTACTAAGCCCATGAAAGTGGTACCATCCAAAGTTGCTACAATACAAGCAGGATGAGATGATCAAGGAGGTAGGTTGTTAATAGTAGAGAGTGCGCGGAACAGAGAAGAGCCGCTAGAGTGATTATAGTAAATAAAAAGAGTATAGTGAGAGCAGGTGCTTCACATTTATTAATAAGTTTATTTCTGTTGATTCCAGGGCAACAATCCTCATATCATTGGTCCTATTGCTCAGTAGGTCAAACCCTGTGCAATTATTTTGTGGCGAATCTCATTGATAAGCCAATTTTATAACAGTAGAATTCACCTCAAGCCAATATGTTGCTATTCTCTGATAACCTGATGGAGGGTGAATTTCCATTGTTGGATACCCTCACTAAAGCTTGTGGCCATAGTTTGATTACGACTCTTGGTTCCCCTGTCAGTATTCCGCCCAATTTTTCACGTTGAGTTGATGGGATATCAGGGTATTTTTGAAACTGCCAAGGCTGATCGCCTTCCCCCTCATACAAAATTTGAGTTGGCAATTCGTACCACAGTTCAGGTGATTAACATAAATTTCCCACTGTACTTGCATACAGCGGAAGAGGATGTTGCCCTCACTGCATGTTTTAATGACATGCTTCATAAGGGTTGGCTTTTCAAAGAAACTTCCCCAGTTGCCTCTCCCATCGTTTTTGCCAAGAAGGCTGATGGTTCCCTTTGCCCCTGCGTGGATTATGGTCACATCAATAAATTCAAAGTTCAAAATTCTTACCCTCTGCCTTTAGAATAGATGATTAGGCAAGCAATTGTTAAATTGCAGTGTTCTCAACACTCGCATTGTTAATGCTTTCATCCAGATTTAGGTGATGAAAGACCAGTAATGGCTTACTGCAATCCAAACAGAACGGGGTATTTTTCTGTTTTAAGTAATGCCTTTTGGGCTAAAAAATACACATGCCACGTTCCAGAGGATGATCAATAGTGTGCTGGGTGATCTTCGATTCACCTGCGTGGTAGCATACATTGATGATATCTTATTATATTCTCCTACTCCTGAGCAACACGTGAAGGACTTGGAAGCAGTAGTGGCTACCTTGCATAAGATGGGCCTGTTCATAAAGCCTTCAAAATGAGAGTTTTATAGTAGGAGGTTAACTTCTTAGCAATCTCATTTTAAAAGATGGGTATGCTATTCCCCCCAACAAGTTGGATGCCATCCACGAATGGCTAACTCTGACAACCCAAAACAATTAAGAAGTTTTTTGGGCACTATCATTTTCTTGAAAAAAATCTCCAGCCCTATCCCAGTTAGCCGCTCCACTGCATCCGCTCACAGGTAAGAATGTTCCTTTTCATTGGACACCCAAGTGCCAGCAGGCATTTGAGTCAATTAAAGATGTGTTCTTATCAACCCCCATCTTAAAACATGCAGACCATTCCAAACCCTACATTGTAGCATGTGATGCCTGATCTGTTGCGGTGGGGGTGTCTTGTTTTAAGAGAACGATGGGTTGGAGCATCCAGTCACCTATTTTTACCACAAGTTTTTTACCACTGAGAAGTCTTAGGCCATCTACAATAAAGAGTTAGCAACCATCACATGAGCCTTGATTCATTGGCGGTATCTCTTACAAGGCGCTCAGCATGAGTTAACAGTGCGCATGGATCACCAAGCCCTCCTTTATTTTTGTAAGCCACAGAAGTTGGCACGTCGGCAGGCTTGAACCTATCAAGATTTGTGTAGTTATAAAATTCATATATGAGTTTGTAAAAAAAGCGTTAAATGTACTTCCTAATTTTTTCAGTTGTAACCCTATTCTTTGCCCCACTGACTCAGATGAAGTGGATCTGGTAACAATAATTCCCTCCACTCAAATCTTATCTATTTTACCTCCCATGAACTCTTCAGTGTAATTGGCTCCTGACGCGCCTTTTATTTCATGGGTCTTAGAAGCCCAAATGACCTGTCCCAAAGGCTTGGAGATTCTGGAGAGATTGTTTCTCCTATTTCAAAAACACTCCCTATATTCCTTGGCAGAGGGCCTTATTCATTTTCAGTCACAGGTGTGGGCCCCTCATCTTCTTAGAGCTGAAGTTTTTCAGGCTTATCACGACCCCCACAGTTGGCTGTCCTAGTAATAAAAAATGCATCGACTTAATCAAGCATATCTATAATTGGGTGGGCTTGTCAAAAGAAGTACCAGCCTGTATTTCCAATTGTGTCACCTGATCACGGGCCAAGTCAGATTGATCAGGAAGGAATGGTCCCCTTCACCCTTTACAGCAGGCTGAGGGTCCATGGACATTGGTGTTCATGAATTTATCATCAAACATCCCTATTCTAATGGGTTTACTGCAGTAATAATGGTGGTTGATCACTTCACAAAATTTGCCCTATTTATTTTACGCTCTTCCGCCATTACTTCAGAGGAAACTGCCCGTCTTATCATGCGCCGTGTGTTCTTTATGTTTGGTCTCCCGCAGGAGATTGTCAGCTAATGTGGGCCCCAGTTTATAGCACAGTACTGGGGTGAGCTTTTGTCAATCTTAAAAATTACACACTGTAAATCCACGGCGTATCATCCCCGGTCCAATGGATAGGCTGAGCAGGTTAAGCAGATCCTGGAACAGTACTTGCGCTGCTATGCTGCACCTGCACAGGATACCTGGGCCGATGATTTCCCTCTTACTCAGTATGCATATAATAATGGAACACATGCCTCCACTGGATTCTCTCCATATGAAGTGACCTTGGGGTATAGCCCCTCATTCTCAGTTGGCCCATGCCTTCACCCATAGGTACCAGCTGCCACCAACCATGCCCAAAATATCCGGACAACGCAGCCCTTAGTTCAGGAGTATCTCAATAAGGCTATAAACAACTATAAAGGGTTTGCAGATTAGAAAGCAGCTCCCAGCTTACAACATCAAGGATGGTTCATATGTCATGCTCGATATGCGCCATTTGTGGATGCAGGTGCCCTCACGTAAGTTCACAAGCAATCGCTTGGGTCCCCACTTGATGGAGAAAGATTTGGGTAATGGTGCTTTCCAGTTAAAATTTCCGCTTTACTGGAAGCAACACCCAGTCTTTCGTGTATCTCAGTTATCTCCATTTAAGGGGGCAATTCATTCAGATCCAGAGCCTATTGTGATCAAGGATGTGGAGGAGGCTGAAGTGGAGTGCATCTTGGCTTCCCACAAATCTTGTCAATTGGTTCAATATCTCGTCACTTGGAAAGGCTATCCAGCCTATGAAAACAGTTGGGTCAGAGCTCGTGATTGCACAAGCTGCTATGAGCTGGTTTAGGCATTCCATGTCATCCATCCGGAAGCTCCTTATCCTCCCACAAAGATTGCTGCTTTGATGGCGATCAAATTGCCTAAAACCCACAAGAATGTGGCTCTTGCACAATTCTTTGGTGGTGTGACCCCCTTTGGAAAAAGGGAAGGTTAATATAATTTCAGGGGAGCGGCCCCTCTGCCAAGATTGGGCAGTATTCCCAATCCCCACCAAGAAAGGTCCTAAGAGGGCAGCTGTCCCCCTTGACACGCAGGGTGATCTCGCCCATGTGGTAGACAAGCGTTGGGTGACAGCTATACCTCTGAAAAATTCGCCACCAGTTCCCATAATTTCTTCTGCCAGATTAGTACAGCGAATTGAAGAAATTTGTGCTGAAATATCTGGAATAACTACTCCATGGCAACAAAGCCCAACGGGTGTGCACATTCAGAAAATGGAGTATCAGGGGTTTAATCCTCAGTCACACTCGCC
Source organism: Massospora cicadina (assembly GCA_022478985.1). Lineage (NCBI taxonomy): Eukaryota > Fungi > Entomophthoromycota > Entomophthoromycetes > Entomophthorales > Entomophthoraceae > Massospora > Massospora cicadina. The sequence continues at coordinate 241,998 of JAKSZP010007902.1, forward strand.
AGTGGCATCAAGCCACTGAGAAATGATGTGGTTGAATTGAAATGTGCCTCTGAAACTTTGGAAACAATGCCTGGCGGGCTTGTACCTATTAAGTCAAGAATGTTCAATGTTGTATCTGCAGTGAAATTTGATGAGTGCGTCAGGGCATTGTTAAAAGTCGTTTCCAACTCCAAACCCTCCCCTCTCATATTAGGATCATTGCTTGAGGAATCCCACTTGGCTGAATGGACGCCAAAGTGACTGGGTGCAGGAGGGTTAGGTATCCTGAACCCGTTTCTGACCTCTTGGGACCACCCCTATGTGGGGTAGCTCTGGGAGGTTCCCGTTGCCCGTTGGGTGAGATACCATCACATTAACCATCAAAAAATGGAAAAGCCAATATTTTCGCATCTAAGGCTGAATCAGCAGCAATTCAGCTCATCACTGACTCTTTCAATGTTGATTCCCATTAGGTTCAATCTTATTTCTCCCTCGCTCAAAGCTCGCCAGTTTAGGTTAAATTTTGAGGGCCCCAATCTTGTGCTTTGATAAGCTATCTCCCAAATCGACCACTATTTAATCATCATGACACATGAAGAAATTGTTAAATTAATTTTCTTTCCTTACATTTCAATAAAATCTCATTCCCCCATTCCAGTTTTTATTATGTTCAAATCCAAACCATCCTTCCCAATTATATTCCAACAGCCCATGAGCCTTGGGGCTGTGTTTATCTGGCTTGTTGCTAGGATTTTATACACAATTATGGCTTATGGGCACTCAGTAAAGAAATTAATTCCTGGACTCATAACGGTTGCACAAGCAGCAGTGTCACTGGCATTTGAGCTTGTCATTGGGGTGCTTCAGCACATAAATTGGCATGCTGGTCTAAATTTAGTTTTCTGTCTTCATGACAATCCTCTTCATCTATTGTTAGTCACATCCCTGATGATAACAGACATTCTAGCATATCATCACCCTTAATGATGGAGTGCTTGCTTTTAGGAACTTATTCCAGATCGCGTTTGTCTAACAGTTAAGGTCTCCTGATATAACCCTATCTTTGTATATTCTTATCTCCAAAAACTTTCAAACTTGCAGTATTTGTGGGCCTTTGGCATTTTTAAATGGCAATAGCTCTAAGGCTTCTGCAAGTGTCCCTATCAGTGGCATTGGCTACTAGGGATCCTTCAGGCGTGAGTTTCTTCCACAAACTCTTGGTATATATTCTTGTTCAGAGTGAAAACTGCAACATGATATGTCCATAGGGCCTGGCACCCAATCTAAATGGACCATGGGTGACTTTTGGCGTTGCAATTTAGTTTTTGGCGCCAGTCGCATCTGACTATATGCATGGGTCTCTAAATAAAGATAAAGTTTATATTTAAATTTTTTTTGATGTGGTGCATCTTCCTTTCCCACATTTGAATGCTAGTGTCATAATACGGCAGAAAAGGTTTAGACTGGCCTGCAGGTCGGGATTCATAAGCACCCAAAAAGCAAGCCAGAATGCCAGAGGCATTGCTGCATATATGACGTTTTATGGAGCCAGCACTGGGTTTTATAAACTGTTGGTGTAGGGCAATAGTGAACAGCAACCCAAGAACGAACCAAATAGAGACAGCCCCAGACACTGCTGGTCTTGCTGCAGGGGGTGGTACCACAGGTATAGTTTCTACAAGGTTACCAATGGGTGGGTTTAATTCAACTGGGGAGACAAGGGGGCGGATTCTTTCTTGTATATGGTGGATGTAAGGCCACAAGATCCCAGTATCTTGTTGGCGGATGTTTGTAATAACAGGGTTAAATTGCCAGAAGTATCTAGCTCGCATAATCCAGTTGACAATGGTAGGGGCCATAGTGACCATCAGTACTGGTAAAGCCCATCCAGTATAAGGACTGACAGGCCACCAGAGAAAAGCCATCAGGAATGCAGCTAGAAGGATATCAATAAAATAAAATTGATAGTTTTTAGAGGCAAATTTTATTGTAAAGGTAAGTGAAGAAAATCTACCAACAATTTTCTCAGTGCAATGCAACTGATTAAATAGTGGTTGATTGATGTGGGAACAATCAGGGATTGAGACCCTCAATTTCGACCTAACTGGCGAATTATTTGTGAATGGGGGCAGATAAGCTCACTGGGAACCAACATCAAAGAATTTGGCATCAGGCTGAGTTGCTGTCAGTTTGACCTCAAACACCAAAACGAGGCTTGACTGCATTTTTAATGGCTGATATGATGACATCTGGCCTGACAAGCAGTTGGAATCCCCCAGGGCCACCTTACATAGGGGCGGTCCCAATTGGTTGGGAACGGGTTTAGGATGCCCAACCTGCCCATTCCCAGTCACTGGGCCATTCGTTCAGTCAAAAGCGTTATATCAGCTATAACACCCAATTTTCCAGAAGGGAGCTTCAAACTTGCAATGGTGTCCGATGCTACTACCTGCACATTGGGGATCATTCCTGATGATTTTGAGAGGGGGTTAATTTTGATGATCACAGTGCTGGCCAAATCAAAACCTTCAGCGATTCCAGCCAATGAGTCAATCTTTGTCCCTTTTTGACTATGTGTATTCCGATCATTGGACTTGTTTCCACTCATTTTTGGAATGATCAACTTCATTTTGGTGATCTCAGCACAAATTTCCCTGATCAGACGTACTAGTTCTGCTGAGGTGAGTGTGGGCACCGGGGGAGGCATCTGAAGAGGGAGGGCTGTTACCCAGCGCTCATCTACCATGTGGGTGAGGTCTCCCTGGGTAACAAGGGGTACAGCCACCCTCTTTAGAACCTTTTTACTTGGAAATGGGAAGAGGGCCTGATTGACACACAGGGGAAGTTCCCTGGGACTTACATTACCCTTTCCTTTTTCCAAAGGAAGGGCACCACCATCGGGAAACTGCACAAGGGCCACATTTTTTGCGCTTTGGGTAACTTGATTGCCATTACCATCGCAACACTTGGGGGGCGGGGAGCGTTGGGGTGGTACTCATGAAACGCTTCAACCAGTTCCATGCAGTTGGCGCTATTGTGAGCCTTAACCTAACTGTTCTTGCAAGATGGATATCCTTTCCAAGCCATGAGGTATTGAACAGACCAACAAGACTTGCAGGATGCTAGGATATTTTCCACTTTGGCCTCTTTCGCATTTTCAATAATGATCGGCTCAGGATCTGTGGGAACCATGCCCTTAAAGGGTGACAACTGGGAAATGTGGAAGATGGGGTGCTGTTTCCAGTGAGCTGGAAGTTTTACCCAAAATGCACCATTGCTCAAGTCTTCCTCTACCAATTGAGGGGTCCAAACTCTTACTTGCAAACTTATGGGAGGGCACTTGCATTCTAAAATAATGCATATTGAGCATAACATATAAGCCTACCATTATGTCATAACCAGGGAGTCGCTTACAATCTGCAAAAATGCTTGTAGTCTTCAATGGCTTTGGTGAGGTGTTCCCGCAATAAGTATTGAGTAGACCTAATATGTTTAGCATGATCCGCGGCAGCCTGGACCTCAAGTTGCAAGCAGGGTCTGACCAAAAAGGAAGGATTATAATCCAACTTCGCTTCATAGGGAGAAAATCCTGTGGAAGTGTGTGTCCCATTGTTATAGGCGAATTGAGTGAGGGGAAGATCGTTAGGCCCAGGTGTCCTGTGCAGCTGCAGCATAGCAACGCAAGTACTGTTCTAAGACTTGGTTAACTTGATCAGTCTGTCCATCAGACTGGGGATGATACGCCGTGGAGTGACAGGGGAAGATTTTTAAAATAGATAAGAGTTTACCCCAGAACCTTGCTGTGAACTGTGAGCCACAGTCACTGATTATCTCCTGTGGGAGGCCAAACATTGAGATTACATGGCGCACAAAGAGATGAGTGGTTTCCTCTGACATAATTGTGGAAGTGCAAGGATAAAAAGGGAAAACTTAATTAAATGATCCACCACCACCATCACCGCTGTAAACCCATTAGAGTAGGGGAGTTTGATGATAAAATCCACGGACACCAATATCCATGGGCCCTCCGCCTGTTGTAAGGGGTGTAGAAGTCCATCTCTACCAGAGCGATCTGAATTATCCCAAGCACAAGTAACACAATCGGTGATCCAGGCTGGAACTTCTTTAGTTAAACCCACCCAATTGTAGGTCCACTTGATCAAGTCGATGCATTTCTTATTTTCCAGATGGCTGACTGTGGGGATCGTGATGCGTGCAAAATACCTTGGTTCTGAAGGGAGGGGGAACCCAAATTCATGACCAAAATAAATGAGGCCCTCCACCAAGGAGTAGAGAGAGTGTTTATGATTTTGGAGGGGCAATTGCTCAAATAACTCCACACCCTTAGGGCAGGCCATTTGAACAGCTAAGGCCTGAGCAACTAGCGGGGCGTCAGGAGCAAGGGTGATGGAAGAGATGATGGGGGGAACAATTGACAAGATTTGAGTATCTGGAATCACAGTAATGAGGTCCACTTCATCTGGGTCTGAGGGACAGTGGGTGGGTCTGCAGCTGAGAAAATCAGGAATTACATTAAGCACACCTTTTATTTATTTATATTTGAAATTGAAACTGCACAAGTCCCAATAGGTATACGCTTGCTGATGCACCTATTTTTGGGGTTTACAGAAATACAAGAGAGCCTGGTGATCCATGAGAGAAGTTACTCATGTTGAGCACCCTGTAACAGATACCTCCAATGAGTCAATGCCCATGCTACAGCTGCCAACTCATTATTGTAGATGGCCCAAGGCTGCTCCGTAGAGGTAAACTTTCAGGAAAAATAAGTAACTGGATGTTTCTAAGCCATTGCGCTCTTGGAGCAACACTGCCCCCGCTGCCATGGAGGCATCACATGCAACAGTATACGGATTGGCAGGATCCGCGTGTTTCAGGACAGGGAGGGATAAAAACACATTTTAATCGTTTTGAATGCCTGCTGGCATTTGGGAATCCAGAAAAATGGTACATCCTTGCCTGTGAGGGGGTGGAGTGGGGCAGCTAACTGGGAAAGAGCTGGGGAAATTTTTTAAGAAAATAATGGTTCCCAAGAAACTCCATAAATTTTTCTGGGTTGTTGGGGTAGGCCATTCTCATATAGCGTCCAACTTATTGGGAGGAATCGCGTAGCTATCCTTAAGGACAAAGTTCCCATGAAAGGTAACTTCCTCTTTACAGAACTTGCATTTGGAAGGCTTAATGAACAAGCCAGCCTTGTGCAAAGCAGCCACGACCACTTCCAAGTCAATAGCATGTTGTTCAGGAGTTGAGATTGAACCAGAATGTTGTCAATATATGTGACCGCAAAAGTAAACTGGAGGTCACCCAGTACACTTTTAATCATTCAATGAAATGTAGCGAGGGCATTCTTCAGCCCAAAGGGCATCGCGCGGAGTTGGAAAATGCCTCATTTCATCAAGATCACTGTTAACCATTCTTGCCCTTCCATTACTCAAATATGGTTGAAGGTATTGATGAGATCCAGCTTAGAGAACACACAAGATTTGGAGATTGACTGGCTGATTGTCTGCTCCAGAGGCAGGGGGTAGTGATTGTGAACTGTTACTTTGTTTAAATGTCCATAATCCACACAAGGATGGAGGAACCATCAGCTTTTTTAGCAAAGACGATGGGAGACGCGACTGGCGATGTCTCCTTAAACAACCACCCTTTTTTAGCATATCATCTAATGAAGTGTTAAGAGCGACCTCCTCCTCTGCTGTATGTGGGTACAAAGGGCAGTTAATATTCACCAACTGAACCGCCGTACAAAATCCCAGGTCAAATTTAGTATGAGGAGGCAGAAAATCTGCCTTTTTGGAATTGAATATACTTCAATAGTGCATTAAACTTTTGGGAAAATTGGATGGAAAGCCGGCAGGTGGGACAAGGGAAGTAATAGAACTGCGACCTTGATTTTCTTAAGAGTGTCAACTAAGGGAAATTCGCCCTCCAGTTGATCATTAACAAATGACATGTTAGACTCCAGGTGGATCTTGAAATGTTGTTGGCGCCACCATCCAACCCCTAATATCACTGGAAACACCAAGGTTGCATAGTGGAAAACCAATTGCAGAAGCTAAACTGGTGTACCAAAGTAAGGTACTGGCCAGCGGACAATATATGATGTCTGGGAGTCTGAAGAAGCCACCATCACCGATGGACCCATGTCCATGTCCAGTTCCAGTTGTTGGGCTAACTTGACTCTCATGAAATTACCCATGGCTCTGGTACCCACCAGGGCCTCAAAGGAGACATGATGAGATCTGATACTAATCTTTATAAGTAATAAGATATAAGCGAAATTTTGTTTATTGGTAGATTTAGGAGTTTCTGTTGCAACTGAAGAAATGGCAGGCAAATTGGGGGGAAGGTCAGGGGCTTTTTCTGGAGTAAAGTTGGGAAGTACAAGGGCTTGAGAACCGACTTCCTCCATCTGGGCTTTTATTGATTCATTTATAGGTGAGCCAGGACTAACCAACTCTAATGTAGGAGTGGGTACAAGCTTGAAAGATGAAACTATCAATGGTTCAATGGTAAAAACTGCATCCGCGTTGTCATTGGGTAATCCTATCATAAAATATCCCCCCTGATAGCGGGAAGTATGGCGAGGGGAGGCATTGATAGTAGTCACGGTGGTACATATCTGATCTACTGTTCCTTTCGAGGTGGACCAAACCTTGTGGTGAGCAGAAACTAAATCCAAACCTGATCTAAAGATTGCCTGAAGCATATCATTAGAGAGGTTAGTGTGATAGCCTGTTCACGGAAGGTAGAGATCAAAGAAGCCAAGCTAGGGGCTTCAGCAATAGAAGAGAGCAATCTGAATAAGTGGTCTGAGTGTGATACCATGTGTTTCAAGGCAGCTGATATGATGGCAATCAGCGAAGTGGGATCCCCCACTTGTGAGGAAGAGCGCAAAAGATCTTGAACCCACCAACATGCATTCCCTTCCACAGCATTCAATAAAGCGACCCCCTGTTGGGCATGAAATAGTGCAGCGGCATTGTTAAGGGCAATTGCTGACCACATTTGCACCTAAGTAAGGACTTCAAGAACCTGATTTATAATCTCTCAGGAAGGAACACATGAACTTTCTTTCAGGCTACTAGGAGGGGGAGAAGTAGTAATCCACGAGGCTCTGCTGTCCTGAAGAAGTTTCTCCAAGGTAGAGTGGATAATACCCACAAAATTGGCAAGTGACCAAATGAACAACAAAAAGCAGACTACTAATTGCACGTTCATTTGGTAGAGGGTAACCACTGCAACGCCCACCTCGAAGAGAAGGGTGGAAGTGGCTGGAAACAATGGTTGGTCAATTACGTCATTAAAACGGCAGAAGAAGTTAAGACTGGACTGCAAGCCGGGATTTATAAGCACCCAAAAAGCAAGCCAGAATGCCAGAGGCATTGCCACATATATGATGTTGTATGGAGACGGGCATTGGGAAATGATAAACTGTTGGTGTAGGGCAATAGTGAACAGCAACCCAAGAACGAACCAAATAGAGACAGCCCCAGACACTGCTGGTCTTGCTGCAGGGGTGGTACCACAGGTATAGTTTCTACAAGGTTACCAATGGGTGGGTTTAATTCAACTGGGGAGACAAGGGGGCGGATTCTTTCTTGTATATGGTGGATGTAAGGCCACAAGATCCTAGTATATTGTTGGCGGATGTTTGTAATAACAGGGTTAAATTGCCAGAAGTATCTAGCTCGCATAATCCAGTTGACAATGGTAGGGGCCATAGTGACCATCAGTACTGGTAAAGCCCATCCAGTATAAGGACTGACAGGCCACCAGAGAAAAGCCATCAGGAATGCAGCTAGAAGGATATCAATAAAATAAAAATTGATAGTTTTTAGAGGCAAATTTTATTGTAAAGGTAAGTGAAGAAAATTTACCAACAATTTTCTCAGTGCAATGCAACTGATTAAATAGTGGTTGATTGATGTGGGAACAATCAGGGATTGAGACCCTCAATTTCGACCTAACTGGCGAATTATTTGTGAATGGGGGCAGATAAGCTCACTGGGAACCAACATCAAAGAATTTGGCATCAGGCTGAGTTGCTGTCAGTTTGACCTCAAACACAAAAACGAGGCTTAACTGCATTTCCAATGGCTGGTACGATGACATCTGGCCTGACAAGCAGTGGGAATCCCCCAGGGCCACCCCACATAGGGGCGATCCCAATTGGTTGGGAATGGGTTTAGGATGCCCAACCTTCCCGTTCCCAGTCACTGGGCCATTTGTTCAGTCAAAAGCGTTATATCAGCTATAACACCCAATTTTCCAGAATGGAGCTTCAAACTTGCAATGGTGTCCGATGCTACTACCTGCACATTGGGGATTATCCCCGACGATTTTGAGTGGGCGTTAATTTTGACAATCATGGTTTTGACTGAATAAAAACTGTCAGTAATTCTGGCCAATGAGTCAATCTTTGTCCCTTTTTGCTTATATGGATTTTAATCATCGTGCTTGTTTAACTCATTTTTGGACTGTTCAACTTCATTCCAGCGATCTCAGCACAATTTCCCTGATCAGATGTACTAATTCTGCTGAGGTGAGTGTGGGCACCAGGGAAGGGATTTGAAGAGGGAGGGTTGTTACCCAGAGCTTGTCTACCACGTGGGCGAGGTTGCCCTGGGTAACGAGGGGTACAGCCACCCTCTTTGGAACCTTCTTACTTATAAATGGGAAGAGGGCCCAATCAACACACAGGGGACTTTCCCTGGGACTTACAGCTAGCCATCCTCAGCATATGTGGTCACAATTCTCATTCTTGTCTGCCTGACCCTTAGGTATGAGGCTGTTTGTTGTTATGAATTGAGTTGTGGGTAGAGGTGAGTTTTTTAACGTCAGTGGCACTGAGGATAGCTGCAGGATTGTGGACAATTAAGAGGGTTGATTGGAAAATAATTTTATTGATGGGAATCTTATTCACCATGAACTCTGTCGCCATTTTTGTCTCCTTGTCAATTGACAGAGGCGTCAGTTTAAGCACTAGCTTAGGCTGATCCTCTGAAGCATCTGGATCGGTGAGTAACTTGGCATTGAACGCTAAACAACTTTCAGAGTTGTAAGTTGTGTATCAAGTGGATTTCGGATTTTTTATTTATTTTGCTTGTTATATAGTTGCTTTGCTAGCTTTAGATGGTGGCTTATTGCCAGATATTGGATCTGGCTGATTGCTGGCTGATTTAGGCGATTGCCAGATTTGGATTTTCTTGCAGGAGGGCTTCCTGGCTGGCATCTTACTAGTTGATTGGGTATCACTTTGATTGCAAATTTTGGAGAGGCATTAGGCTTTGAATTTTTTTTGAGATTTTATCAGCTATTCTTTTGCCAGCACTCTTCCTCCTTTTTTCCCACTCCTTCTGGGTCAGATGAGGTGCAGCTAGTTCAGGGAACGTCCCCTCGTCCATTTTGTAGGTTTCTGGATTAGAGAACATAAAAGGCACATCTTCAGCTTTTGAACACTTGGTTGCTGTCATGGGCGGGGATCCCAGACCCTGTCCGTTTCATCCTGGAAATGCCCACGCGGCGGCATTCCAGGCGGGCAACCTAACTAGACAGACTTAGGCACAGGTGAGGCGAACCTTTTCTCATCAAATCTCAGAAATGCCCACGCGGCGGCAAATGGAGTGATGAGGCTGAACTGTCACTAATACAAGGTCCCCTATCACAAACCCAAACCCAAAAATATCAGGTAAGCGAGGCGCGACACCTCAAAAGAACTTTATTTTTATTTTAAAAATAATAAAAGACTAAACCGGAGGGGACCAAGGCCAAGACTTATAACTCCAACTTGGAATTTGAGAAGGTCGGGTTCAACTTTTATAAAGTCACCTCTGAGGAACCTCTCTGATTCATTTCTTAAGCCTGCCAAGCTTAAGGAATGGTTGGAGCAGCTCAGCCCAGCCCTCCAAGTCCGACCACCCACTCCACCATACCCAACAATTCCGATTGGTTTGGTTTGAATTAACCAAACGAACCAATCAGAATGTAACATTTGGAAATTCATCCTTTCAGATGATTTCCGTTTGTTACATCACCCCCCACTAAAACGGCCCTCTGGGGGCAGAGAGCCGCCATTTTGGGAGGAAATCGTCGGTGAGAGGTCTTCCTGGGGCGAGTCACCTTGAGCCCCAAGAAGGATCCTCTCGAGGGGAAATGGGGGGAACAGAAACCGGAAGCTGGACTGTTGGAGTAAGCCCCAACAGTTAAGGACATTTGTACCCAACACCTGGCCAAATCACCACCTCCTGGAGGCTACCACTAGGAATGGCCTTCCCATCCTGACTGGGAAGGTGCTTTCCCAACGATAGCCCCAGAAGGCGCGAAACAGCGCTGGCCATGGGCCATCCCCTTTGCGCTGTCAGGCCTGAGAATGGCCTTCTCATCCCAACCAGGAAGGCGCTATCCTCAGTCCTGCTGGCAGTGGGGTTGACCCCATGGCGCTGGTGCCAGGGTGAATATCCTCCCCTTTTGGGACTTTCCGGGATTGAGGGAACCTGCTGGGAACAGGTGCCCTCAGACACAGCCGCTGGAATTGGCGGGAACCTGAAATTTGGCAGACCCTCAAATTTCACTGACATTGCAGGGCTGGCCATCAGTCGCTGGGTTGGCCCAGCGCCAGTTTCCTCAACAGCCGGGACAAAACGGAAATCCTCTGAGGGACAGGACCACCTCCAACCAGAAGTAAAATGAAGTTGGAATAATGTCATGGGCGGGGATCCCAGACCCCATCCGTTTCATCCTGGAAATGCCCACGCGGCGGCATTCCAAGCGGGCAACCTAACCAGACAGACTTAGGCACAGGTGAGGCGTACCTTTTTCTCATCAAATCTTGGAAATGCCCATGCGGCAGCAAACAGAGTGATGAGGCTGGACTGTCACTAATACAAGGTCCCCTATCACAAACCCAAACCCAAAAATATCAGGTAAGCGAGGCGCGACACCTCAAAAGAATTTTATTTTTATTTTAAAAATAATAAAAGACTGAACCGGAGGGGACCAAGGCCAAGACTTAGAGTTCCAACTTGGAATTTGAGAAGGTCAGGTTCAACTTTTATAAAGTTGCTTCCAAGAAACCTCTCCAATTCATTTCTTAAGCCTGCCGAGCTTAAGGAATGGTCAGAGTGGCTCAGCCCAGCCCTCCGAGTCCAACCACCCACTCCACCATACCCAACAATTCCGATTGGTTTGGTTTGAATTAACCAAATGAACCAATCAGAATGTAACGTTCGGAAATTCATCCTTTTGGATGATTTCCGTTCATTACAGTTGCCCTCACTCCCATGCCTCTTTGTGGGCATTTTATAGCTCCTGCTTTTTCTTTTTCATGTCCAGGACCTCTGTGTGATTACGCAGGATCCATTCCTTGGCCATAGGTCAGAGAAAAATTCAAAATCTCTTTTGTAATTCTGGCAACAGGTTTGTAGTTATATATATGGGTTGACATCCTTTTTTTGTGCTGGAACTGGTCCAATGTGTGCCTGGTCAATAATAAAATAGGCAGACCTGTTTAACGTCCTCTTAGTCATCATAAACATCGTATCTGAGGCCTGGGATACAGTTAAATCGGGAAAAGGTGATCTTATTTGACTTCATCCATAGGGACAGCTTGTATAGTACCTCCACTGTATGGGGGATAAGCACTTGGCAGTATACTTGCCACTGTCTTGCCAATAACCTTGAACCTCGCCATAGTATGATAGGCCAGTTTGGATTGGCTTGTGGAACCACTCCATTTCTTGCTTCATTGGAAGGTTCTGGAATGTTACCCATCTGTAAGCTTGGTTGGCATAATGAGTTGGCTCTACTTGCAGATAATTGCCCTTGTATTTAATACCAACTTCAAGGAAAATTTGTGGTTGAGCTCGCTGAGATCAAAATATTGATGTACCCATGCTCCGGTGCCCTATGGTGGTCAAAGTCACATCCTGGCAGGACCTTATTGAGCTCTTGGTATATTGTAACAATTAAGTAGGACCACTCCTTAACTAACTGGAGATGGATTCTGATTGCATCCCATAGGTAGGGCTTTTGATCCTGGTAGTCCAAACACCCACCACTAATAAGCAATCAGATTAAGTCAATATGGCTCTTAGCGCCAACCCACAATGATTTATTATACTAGGCTGCTGTGGCATATGACTTTGTTTTTTGGCGACGGCTTCAAGGCTTCATCTGGGGTTTTTTCTTTCAGAATCCAACTTTATTGATTTGTCCAGGATGAAACCTTAGCTTAAGAATGCTTCCAATTAGTGCACACTTATGCCACATCAACTGAGTTATAGGCCATTGCAGCGCCAATCTCCATGTCTTGCAGCCTTAGGCATCAGCAGAATAGAAGCCCAGTGGGTATCAGTGCAACTCAGCTTCAGGCCGCATGCAAGTGAAGGTATTGATGGAGTACCTCTAGCATAATGGAGTTACGCTGGCACCAATTCCAAATGGTAATGCTAATCTAACTTGCGTTGCCAATCAAGCGTTTTGTTTAAGTGGGCACTTCAATTTCACACTACTGAAAAGCCTCCAATAATGATAAACCCTTGGTTGTTTAGGGGGCCGCAAGGGAGGGCTTTGGAAATGAATGTCTCTAGTCAAAAATAGTTTTGACTCAGATACCAGTTTGCAGCCATTTCCAGCCAAGTTTGGGGGTCATAACCCCACACATTGCTGATGCAGATTATGGTGAGACCTTGAACTTGATCCATAGCTGTGCAGTTTTGGGGTGAGGCTTACTGCATCCCAATCTGCCACCTTAATTATGGTTGCATGGTCTCTCCATATCAACCATTTTGCAATAGAAAAGTACAGCTGCAAAGGGTTTTGGATATTTTTGGTAATATCTAAGTTCACTCAGTTTCAATTAAGGTTGATATTGGCACCAACGTGGATCTCCTACATTCACTTCCAGTTTGGTGAAGCTATTAGTACTTTAGTTGGATTCTTTTGGTTACTAATCCTGGAAGGCCTCTACCCTACTGCCTTTTCCTTAGTCTTCCCAGCTTTAAGCAAGTCAGATTCTTTCCTGCAGGTTGCATGTATATGACCATTATAAGGCTTTGGTTACTTTAAAACTGGCTGTAATCTATGGCATAGCCTCCTCAAGCAAGAAGGTGATATTATACTATTTTAGTGCTACATTGGCTAAAATAGCATTTTGTGCCCATTCTAGGGTGGTGGAACCATTCAAAAAGTATTCTCATATGTGGTAAGTCTACGACAAAAGACCCAAACTTTTGATGGAGGGAGCTAATTTAAAGAAATACCAGATTTGTTATACTTTATAGCATTATAGAGGTCAGTCATGGCATCAAGTCAGGCCTTGGCATCATTGGGCTTTAGGTCCTTACAGATAGGAACTTTCAAAATGCAGTGATCAAATAAAAGTTTTACCCTAAAAAGGTTATCCGCAGTGCAGATGCAAGTTGATTTGAAAATCCTGTCATGCTGAGTAAGATCTGAGTCTCAAGCTATCATTTGGCAGCACCAGCATAAAACTTTTATTTGCGCCAGAGAGCAGTGGTCGCAGGAGTGTCAGGCAAACAGCAAGTAAGAATTAAACCGGCCTGCCAGCCTAGGTGCCAAAGCACCCAAACAGCAAACCAGAATGCCAAAGGCACTGCTTCTGGTACAACAGATATGGAACTGGGAAGGGATTTCCCCAATAGCTGCTGGTGAGCCAGAATCTCATATAGGCACATGATAAAATACCAGATGAGTATGGCCATCAACCCCGAGGGGAGTGTGAGGGTCAGCGGAAAAGGTGGTTTATTTTGCAACATAAAAAACTAGATTTTTTAGAAAGGGTTTTTAATGGAAAATTTAGGGGAAAAATTGACTGACAATTTTCTCAGTGCAATGTGACTGATTAAATAGTGGTCAATTTAGAGAGGAAACAAGCCAGGATTAGGTCCCTCAAGTTTGACCTACCCAGCGAATTGTTCAGGAATGGGGAACAGATAAATTAACTGAGAACTGACATTGAAGAATTTGGCAGCAGGCTGAGTTGCTATTGGTTTGACCTGCAAATGTCTGAGCTGAGGCTTGAATACATTTCTGACAGTTGGCATGACGGCGTTTAGCCTGATGAACAGCAGAAATCCCCCAAGGCCACCCCATGTAGGGGCGGCCCATTTGGTTGGGAACGGGTTCAGGATGCCCAACCCACCCATGCCTGGTCGCTGGGCCATTCATTCAGTCAGATTTGTTGCTTCAGGTGCAATGCCCGATTTTCTAGCAGGGAGCTTCAAACCATCATTGATGGTGCCCAATGCTGTTGCCTGCCTATCAGAGATGATCCCCAACAATTTTGGGAGGGGGGAAATTTCTTAATCATAGTGTTAACCAAATTGAAACCATCATCCATTCCAGCTGATAGGTCAGTCTTCATTCCTTTTTGACCATTTGAAATTTGAACATTGGGTTGACTGCCACTCAATTTTGTTCCAATCAATTTCATTTTGGCGATCTTGGTGCAGATTTCACTAATTCCTCATAACAGTTCTGCCGTGGTAAGTGTGGGTACTGGAGGAGAGATCCAAAGCGGAAGAGCTGTTGCCCAGCACTCATCTACCACGTGGACGAGATCTTCCTGAGTAATGAGAGGTACAGCCATCCTCTTTGGTACCTTCTTGCTTGGAAATGGGAAAAGAGCCTGATCAATGGCCAGGGGATGTTCCCCGGGACTTACAAGGAATCATTGCTATCATAATCTGCTGGACAGCTGTAGTGTACAGGTTTGCAAGGTCTCCTACTGTTTGATTTTACAGGAAGAGATGCCTCTGCACATGAACATATCTCTTTGGATGGGTTATACTTGATGGGCATGTTGCAGGCAATGCCACTGTATGATGCTTGTGCGCATATCAGTGAATTTAGATCAATAAGCCAAAACTTCTACTTGTTTTGTCAATATGAATTGCTGCTCAAAAGCTCACATCTGAATTCCAATGTGATTGTAATTTTTCAGGGTTTCAGCCTGATGAATTAATTATTAGGTATGTGGGTCAATTTATGGTGGGGGCAGAGCCTAATACCAAGTGTGGGTTGGTTGGACCTCATGCTGAACTATCTTCAGTAAGTATGATGTGAATAGGTCCCAACATGGCTGAGCCAGTGTCAGGGATTTCTTACTCAGCAGGTGAGGTTCCCGCTGGAGTGTTTGTAACATGCAATCTGGGAGCTGAAATACTAGTCCAGGTTAAATTTTATGAGGAGCCTTACTGGCTATTTCTTTGGTGGCTCTTCCTAGGGAAATCCTAGGGGCAACGGGTACTGTTTCAGTAATAACGGAGTCTGCCTTACATCTCAGCTGAGTGATGGAGTCAGATGATGGGGTTTGTACCTCTGATGTCAACTTAAAATAAGTTTTAGATGTGTTAGATGCATGAGCAGATGCCAATTAAATAGATTTGATTGAAGCCGTTGCTCATAGCTTCAGAGCTAGTTTTGGTGGATAGTCTTTTAACAGATATGTTATCTATTTTGGAGTACTTTGAAATAAATTTTATGTAAAGGATCATAAGCAACCTGGCCATGAATTCATCCTGTGCACTTATAAACAGATTATTTTTTTGATGCTGGCATAGTAAGGCTGTTTTAAACTGCTCTATTAGTGCAGTAATCATCAGGCATTCAGTATATTCTCTCTATGCTAGCTCTGTTTCACTTTTAAATTATAAAAGTGATGCTAAGGCAAAAGAAAGATGCTCTGGTCCCACTACACTACCACCCCCTAATATAAATAACTATTAATGATACAAATAGTAAATTTATTAAATTTACCATTTGTCTATATAGTAAAATCTATATACCTATGTAATAAATCCTTGGGAAGATCTGAATTTTTTTCAGTAACCTTAGTTTCTATCTTATCAATATAAATATAACTTTACATGTCCATAGCATTGTAATAGTATGAGAACAAAACATTATCCATCATAGTCTTTAAACTAAAACAGATATCTTAGAATAAACATGACCATCAATCTAACTAGTTTCAGTTTTTTATGTGCATTTAGATATTTATTATACATATCCCTTAAACTATCAGATATTCACCATAATAGAGGTAATCAATATCACTAAATTGTAGTTGCTTAATTAGTTTTATAGTTTATTGAGTTTTCAGGTTTTTTTACTATATAAGTAACTGCTTTAAATGTTTAAATATAAATTTAAATTTATTGCGGGGAAGGCCGACCATGGGACGGACACTTCCAAATATGACTCAGATGAGACAAAACTCAGTACCAGGTGAGGCACCCCAGAGAAGCGATGCTATCTCTTGTTGCCAGCGGGAACGCCACTTATGGGAAGGGGGAGGGAACGTGTGTAGGGGGCGTAGCCACTATTGAGCACGTGTGGAGGAAGGGGTCTGATTTGATGAACCAGACTGGGAACCAGGAGGAGACCAGCTGCCGGCGACGTGGTGGGAGATATCCAAACATCCACACTTGAAAGTGATCCACCAAATGAGACTGGAATCTGTGGACAGCTTCAGGGAGGGTGGGGATGGATCCGGCGATGGCATCTAAGACAATCGTGTGGATAGTCCACATGGCGATTGCAACCACCAGAGCACGAAGGGAGGGTGGGAGGGGGAGGCCATTGATGAAGCAAACATATCTCTTGACAGACTGAAGGGATGTGTTTGATCCTGGCCTAGCAGACGTTGGACTTCGCGCCATATTATTTAGAGTTGGGGCACTTCTCCAGGCGGTGAAACAGCGTTCCATACTGGCCACACACGACACAGGATGAGTGTAAAGCATTAGAGCGCTCAGCTGTACGATACACCCGCCTCAGGCAGCGCCACACATGGGAACGGACTTGAGGCTGCAACAGAGGATGGTGTGCATATTTACAGATAGTCTTTTGGGTCTCAGTGGAATAAGGGATGTCCATCATGTCCAGGTAGTCCACCCTGGATAGGACTTGGGGTCGAATGGGGATCACGCCATCATGGATGGGTAGCCCCTGTACCTCTTGTGTGAACTGAGGAGAGGGGCGGCCTCTTCGAGTTGTATGTCCACTAATACGAATTCTCCACTCTGCGCTTCGCATGGAGAGTAGGATTCGTTTGTAGTGGGTTTTGGTCCCGTGAGGACCTGTGGCTGATGTGTGTGATGCGAGGTATTTCATCAGGGAGTGGGGGTTTGATGGATTGTTGAGGCCCAAGGCCCGGGAGAAGTTGGAGTGGGCTGCGCGGGACCAGTGTTGGGATGGGAGTGTGGGAGCAGTGACGGCCGCAATCCAGGTGCCTAGGATCTTGGCGGCATGGGCTTTGAAGTCAAGTAGGCCCATGCCACCATGATGATGAGGGCCAAACATGACCTCTAGCCGTACTGGTGGAGGGCGGCCTGACCAAAGCCATCATTGTAGCAAATCATACAGGGATTTGAAGAAGCCTGGGGAGAAGGGGATGGCGTGGGCTCCAAACCAGACTTTGGATAGGAGCATAGAGTTGGCAAGAACAACCCTGCCAGTGAGGGTAGTAGGGTGGGCTCTGAGAGAGGCGATTCGCTTCGTCACGTTGTCCAGTATATGGCCCTCCATTACTGCTGACGCGTATCCTCCTGCCTCCAACCACACGCCCAGATGGCGTACCAGTCCTATGGTAGGTCGCGGCACAAAGGGGAGCACCAGTGGAGCGTTGTGTTTTGAGTTAGTAAGGCGTGGACTTGGGTGAGCAGCTGGGCTGGGTTGGGAACTACTTGCTGGGGCCCAGCAGTTCTGAAACCGACCAAGGAGGATGATTTTGGTTTTGGAGGCGTTCAGTGCCACGTTGCTTACCCGGGAATATTCCTGGATGAGGGCTTCAAGCGCGCGTGCATCTTTATCATTAGATACCCCCACCACGCAATCATCTGCAAATGCCATCATCTTGACTGGGGTTTGGCCTGGCACATGGACCCCAGTGAGTTGGGCATTCACATTTCGCAGTAGTGGGTCAAGGCTGAAGTTGTATAAGAGTGGGCTCAGGGGGTCCCCTTGTCGCAGGCCCCTTTGAGGATGGACTACTTCCATTAGGAAACCTGGGCCACGCACAGCCATTGTTGCAGATTCTGTGGGCAGCATCACCCAGTTAATGAAGCGGGGAGGTAGGCGGAATTATTGTAGGCAGGCCCTAAGGTATTCCCAGTTTACTCTATCATAGGCCTTTTGTTGGTCCAAGAATACAAGTGCCCCAGAGGCTGTGGACTGACACACATTAGCCACAGAGTGCACGTTATCCCAAATCGACCTTCTGGGGATGAAACCGAATTGTTCTGGAGAGATGGTGGCAGATGCTACAGTCCCTAAACGGTTAGCCATGATTTTTGTTAAAATTTTGGTGTCTGTGTTTGTTAGAGAAATGGGGCACCAGTTGGCTAAGTCTAGCCTATCCCCTTTCTTGAAGAGTGTGACTGTAAAAGCCTCATGTCCTCCTGGTAGGAGGCGCGTTTCCAACAGGCTTTGGTTGAGTGAGGCTAGCAGCAATGGGGATATGTATTTAAAATATTTTTTGTAGAACTCATATGGAATGCCATCTGGGCCTGGGCATTTTCGTTTGGCACACCATGAATGGTAGTCCATAATTCGTTCAGAGTAATTAAATTCATTATTTCTGGGTATCGGAAAATGGTGCAGATATGAGCTCTGTCAAGAAATTCTGCCATTTCAGCCAGCTGAATTGGTTTGGCTCAGTATAACTCAAAGTAATATCTTTGCATTTCGATTGCCACTTCAGCCGGTATGTCCATGATAGAATTATCCAATCTTCGCACCTGTGTGCAGGCCACACTCTGGCGTGGTGCAAAAAATTTTTTGAAGAAGTATGCAGTGCACTTGTCGCCTTTAGTGATGCATGTGGCCCTGTATTGGACACAAACCCGATGTTTGTGTTGCCTTTCAAGTGCGTTGAGGTGGGCTGCTGCCTCCGCCCACTTCTGGCCCTATGCAGGGCTATATCCTGAGGCTGGAATATTGGACTCCAAGTGGGCCAATTCTGCCAGCGTGCGCAATATAACTGCCAATGTGGCTCGTGAGCGTCTGGATGAGAGATGGCGATAGTGGTGGATGGTGTCTTTTTTGAAAGTTGCCCATGTGGAAATGGGGTCCACACAAAATGGTGCAACAAACAATTATGCCAAAGTTGCCTCTTCTACCCACATGGAAAATCCTGGCGACGCAAGCTCTGGGGGGCGGATTTTGCACCAATGTGGGGCCTTTGCAACTGTGATGGGTAAGTGGTATGTTATTGAGACCAGTCGGTGGTCAGAAAATTCCATTTTCGTTGTTTTGAAGTGGGAGATGTGGGGTTGGAATTTCGCCGGCACTAGAATAAGGTCAATGCGGGTCATGGACCTTAATTGGCCGTTGTGGATGTGGGGACGCGTCATGTTTTTGAGCAGTGGGGCATGTCGCGGCAGCGCATCCATTAACCCAGGGGTGGCTCTTAGAACGCGTAGTTCTACATGACCCTGTGGGGCGTGGGGTGAGGGCGGCCACCAGTCCATTGGTGAGGTTAGCCAACAGTTCATGTCGCTGATTAGGAAAGAATTGGGGGGTAGTGGGAGGGATTTGACCGACAAGAAAAATTCCCAATGCTCTTGTGCACTGTTTGGGGCATAAATGTTGACGATTGTGTATGCAACATTGGCCCATGAGAAGGTGACAACAAGCACTCGGTCATTTAGGAATGTTTCTGAAGATGTAAATTTTAAAAAATTGTTTTTCCAAATTAGCACCCCACAGTGCTTCGACCAAAAGGATAGGGATGGTAGGAGCATTGTTTTCCAAGCATCCTCGGAACCTCATGGACAGTGGGTTTCCTGGATGGCCAGGATATCCGCGGGTAAATTATTTTGTAAAAAACTCAGTTTCCTAGCCCGGGACAGGGAGGCCTTGAGTCCGGCGATATTCAGCATCCCTAGAGTGAAGGTTTCCCCCATTGCACCTTAGGTGCGAGGGGGTGGGCCCCCTGGCCCACCAGCCTCTTCCAGGTCCCCACGGGCTTTCACAGCAGCACGGGTATTAGCAGCAACACTATTGGGGTTTTTGTTAATTTTTGTGGAAAGAGTCGCATTGGCTTTGGCCTTTGCTTTTTGTTTTCCTGACGTCGGACGAATTTTTTGCGGTGCAGATAAGTTTGGTGCACTGTCGAGTGGGGCAAAAAAAAATTTTTTGGTTGGGATAGGTCCCAAGTCAGTTTCAACTGAGGCTTGGGTGCAGCGATTGGGTGAGATCAGAGCTCCCATTGGATCCTCAGATTGAGTGGCCTGTTCAGCTTGGGCCTCCCAATCTGATTGGGTGATGGATTCCCAAGTTGCTTCCACCGCGAAGGTCTCCATGTCCTCCTGGCGTTGTGAGTGTGGGATGGTGGTGGTGACCTTGGCCGCTTCCTTGGCCGCAGTCCTACGGGCCTGCTTGGCCTTCTTCCGCTCCTGCGGGGAGATGGGCTTTACCAATAGGTAGCAGCCTTGTGCTCCCCACGGGAAAGCCTCTTTGGTGCTTGCAGTTGGTTTGTAGTGCGCTTCTCTGCTGGCCATGGCCACCGAGGGGTGCTCTTGGAATGTAATGCCCTCTTTAATGGGGCATGCGTGTGCCTTATGGCCGAATGCATCACAGTGGGTGCAAATGGGGGGCGCGCTGTCCACGGTTACCCAGAATGGGTGGGTGGTGTGCCCTGCGATGTCAATAAAGGTGGAGTGCGGGATCTGGGTTAGGTCCTTCACGATCTCCTCAGTTGGGGTCAGAACTGTGATGGCTTTGCTGGTTCACAGGTGTGGCATCAGCGTGAAACGGTGCATTTCGAAAGATTGTATTTCGCCATATATGGCGAGACCATCTTTCAGGTGTTGCTCCAAAATGTCACGTTTTAACGTAGTAGGCAAAAAGTCAAATGTGAGGAAAATTTGGTTTAGTTTTGTCCATCTGGTGCGTTTAGTTTCAATGACCCATTGCCCTTCGGGGAGGTTGACCACTACGTGCACCGCTGCAGCCTCATCTGCTGCTATTTTGCTTTCAAAACCTAGGTCCAGCCAACTGCGCGACATGGAGTGAGGTGCAACATACACCGCGGTCAGGAAAATTTTGTGTACATCTTCACAAAATTTTTCCCATAGGGCCATTTTTTGGATGTCCAGATACACACGGACTCTGAATTCCACTGACGAAAGTGGCTGGGAATGTGGCGTATTGATGTACTGGTTGCATCGTGCTTGCCACACGAGTATCTCCGGGGAAATTGTGACCACCGGTTTTTTTAGATTTTTTTCTATTCCGCCGGATTCTCTGGGGCATTTTCAAACATTAGAGGCCGCGGGCCTTCCGCCTGCTCCTCTTGCCTTGCTTGCCCAACTGCTCCCAGACATGGGCGCAGACTAATCCCCTCTATGAGATTATTAAACTAGATTTAGTCTTGAATTGAATGGGTTGCAAAAGTGTTTGCAACGAGAAAGAAAAGTGTAACTGCTTTAAATGTTAACTACAATAAATTACTCCACTAATTTGGTAATAATAAGTTGAAAAAGAATTAAACTTTTTACCTGATTGTAAAAAGCTTAATATCATGATATATATCTTATAGTTGGACATTGAAATTTTCTGTAATAATCAGTTTATCATCACAGCAATCTCATCATTGTATTTTGATGTTTAACTCTTCTTTTAATTGTCAAAAATGGCTTTTCATATTACATGAATTAGAAGACAAATATATTGCATAGAATTTACCAATTGGAAAAGATTGACCTTCTAATCTCAATGACTTTTAAGTAAACTTCAATCAATGACAATCATAAAGTACCAGATAAAATCAAACTTTGTTTACTTAATTCTGCCACTGTAATTTAAGGGTATGGGCAAAATAGATCCTTTTAAAATTTTAATTATACTAAAAATTTGGCCGACAATGTCCTAGAGCCATGAGTAAGTTGATCTTTAAAATCCACATTCTTTTTGTTTTTATAAATTATGGTATTGATTTAGAGTTTTCAGTCAATCATAGCATGAGAATCATAGTAAACCTGGGCATCTGTCATTATATTGATACTGAAATCAAAAATCTATACCACCCAGCCAACCAACATTTATGGGACCAGTTGGAAGCATGTAACCTTGATAATAGCCCTTATGTTAAGTTCAGCAAAAAAATAACAAATTAGAACACATGTGCTCAACCTTAAGTTAGGTTTAAAATGCGTTTAGTCAAGGCCATTAAACCTAGAAAATCAAACAAATAACCAATGTTCTTCAAGTTAAACCATTTACATATCGTATCAAAATTGTTACCAATTACTTAAAAAACTATTAAACTGACAAATAAACCATAAAACTTTTATCTACACCGATCCCAATACTGTCATCATTGCATGATATCACACAACAAGTATATTTCAAGTGTGCATTACACAATTCTAATAAAACCTCATCTAAGAGTCATATTATGTTAAATAAGTTAATCAATTTTAACTGTCTGATAATCAACTCAATTAACGCTGAGGGGCTTATATTGTTATTAAATTTATTACTGTTACTTTTGTGTTACAAACTTATATATATTATATAAAGTGTTATAGAGCTTTATCATTTCATTTTTGAAATACTTAGCAAAGTAACATTACATTTAATCTCTGTTTGTAACCTTCTTCAAGACCTTGCTAAGTTTCTTGACCGTTCATTAAAAGTATAAAACCATACTAAAACAACATAGAATTTTATGAAATTCTCATTATTTTTCTTGCACTGACATGCACATCTTATAGGCATAGTTTTCTCCAAAATAACTTCCAATTGAGTCTGGCTACCAGGAACCTATTAGATATAAAGACATATAATCTTCTACTAACCAATAGTGTATGATTAAATCTTATGTAATATTCTTCCTTAAAAAGGATATATAGCTCTTCTGTTTGTCTCTTTTATTCAAATTTCAAGCACCAAAATCTCAATAAACAACAAGAAAAAGATTACTGTTGGATTTTGCTCACCTTTCCAGCTGACTAGATTACCATGAGTTACTAGGGGATAATTCCCTATGGTGAGTGAATTGGATACCAGTTGACCCCAATTTCAGATTAATAATGTTTGGGGGATTTTAGGTAATTTGCCAGGATCAGATCAGTCAGGGATTAGTCTGGGTGAATGCTTACAATCTTATCAGGCAGAGTTGCTGACGAAATTGGAGCATCTGATAGTTGATTGATGATTAACTATCAGGTGTACTATTTTGGATTGGTTAGGTTTCATCATTGATCAATTGGAAATTTAAGGAGCAAGTTGTGGGGCTAGTGATGCCACCTGTAATTAGTGAATAGATCAGTTGGTTTGTGACCTGCTATAATGGGTAACAAGTCTCATTACTTAAGCAGGTCGCTCACCAAATATGGTTGGTTTTCTGGGATAAAGTGGAAAACGTCAAGGACACATTATATGATTCTTTTTTAATTTAAGTCTCAAGGATGTCCAATGAAGGAATCCTAACCAGATGGGTAAGAACATCGCTTGTGAGATGACAAAGGGAATATCAATGGCAACAGCTGCCATTTCATGGCTGAGGCACCAACTGAGGGTTGGGCGCCATATCTTCTCTATAAATTCCCCTGATAATTATCATAAATAAAGAGTCATTTTTAGCAGAATTCATTATTGGTCTTAGTTCTAGTCATCTTTAGGAAATTCTTGCTTGTGTGCTTTATTGAGGACTCTTTAGTAGGATAAAGAGTAAGGATCAAAGATTTATAAGAAGAGAAGCTGAGCTTGGATGGGAATTGCTGTAGACTCTGAGAGATCAGAGAAAAGGCCATAAACTTAGGTATCTAATCATGGATCAAGTTAGGCGGATGTCGTGATTCCAATATGACTGGTTATAAGCTCTATATTAATATGGCGGAATGGATGGAATCCACTGGAATTGAACCGGTACTGGGAATTTAAGCGCTTTGAAATGAGGTATTTGGTGAATCAAGAGGATTTATGCCGAGATTTGATACAAATGGGAGTAAGTCAAAAAGGGAAGCAACATAGAAGAGTACCAAGCTGAGGACGCATCCATCTGGGGAACCTAGGTATAAAGAGTCTGATGGAAGGGGACCATCTAGAACTAAATAAAAGAGTCTGATGGAAGTTAAAAGTGGGAGAAGTTTTTACAAGAAAAGAAGCGCGCAGATAAGTCTGCGATTAATATTAAAATAAAGGTTAAAATAAGGGGCAATAGCTCCATACATATTTTATTAAGTATTGATATAAATCGGTGATATTCATATCATATGATTTGGTTGCTCAGTGACACATACCCTGTGCAAAACCAACTCGGAGGAATCAAGCTCAAATGCTGAGAATTAACAGTGGTGCTCACTACAGGGGGCCCACTAAACAACTATAGTTGAAAACAACCAGAAAGCCTATTACTCTACAATGAGGAGTCCTCTTCCATTCCAACAGCAAACCTGCTTGCAGTATATAATTTAAGAAGTTCTTTTATGAATATAAGCTGTGGAAAAGCAACTGAACAAAGAAAGGGGAGTCCGCCAGAAATTACAACAATAATATGAAATGCTGCAGCAATTGATCAACAAACAGTTCATGGAGCAAAGCAAATTCGTTCATATTGAGAAATTACCTCCTTTCAGTTGTGATGGGAACCTACACGGTTACTTTAAGTGGTTTAAATTCACTGTGGAAGGAGCTACAGATTGACAATAAAGTGGAATTGTTGCTGTCCTCTTTGGATGTGGAAAGCGCTGATCAGGTGACCTGCTATCTTCCTAACAGCTCTGTATCTTATGCACAAGTAAAA
The DNA here is from genome assembly GCA_022478985.1 of Massospora cicadina. NCBI lineage: Eukaryota > Fungi > Entomophthoromycota > Entomophthoromycetes > Entomophthorales > Entomophthoraceae > Massospora > Massospora cicadina. The sequence goes on from JAKSZP010007902.1 coordinate 266,779, forward strand.
GCAATTATCATCTGGATGTTTAGGGGCACTACCAGGATGTGTCAAAGAAAAGCCAACTTTATGAGTATACAGTTTGACCAAAATGAAGCTCTGTCAGACTTTTCTGAGAAGTTTTCAGCGGAAGCACACGTTCAGCTTGGGACCAATATCTTAACCACTGAGGATGTAGGCATAGCGATGACGGCGGCTGTCAAACCATATTAGGAACTATAAAATGCTATGGCCCATGTGTTGGATGGAGATACCAGACTTATTCAAATCGTGAACGCCTTACGACGGCTCTCTGCCACAAACAGTGCCCCCAATGTAGCCTGAAAAATTGCTGTTTCCCCGCTCCAACCCTTGCAGGATATAGGTCACAGTGATTGGGCTTTCAGCTGCTGGAATGTAGTTGTCCCTCACATGAGTCAATATACCCTTTCCAGCCCAGATGCGCACCATTTATGAACACTTGCTTCCAGTGTGGACAAAGAGGGCATTATGCAGCCATTTGCCCTAGTCAACCACATGTGTATGCAATGCCAACTAGAATAATCGAGTAGGGAAAAGCTTGAACGGAGTAGAGATGGGACGCTCTAGCTTCTCTAAAACCATATCACTTGTCCCCAACAATCCCCAAACATCTTTTCGGGTAGAAATTAGCCCTCAATTGGATGATGTGTTATACCAGCAGCTTTCCTTGGATACCCCTGCTTTCACTTTCATGAGTAAAGGCTTACCCCATCAGGCCGAGTTTTGCCAGGATGTGCAGAAGCCATATGCATGGCAGATCCTGGAACAAACTGGCATTAGCAAACTGGATCCTTCACTGAATATCACTCCTTTAGTAGGGGTTACCATATCCATTCTGGTGGATAAAATTGCTAAGGAGTATCCTCAAGTCAGCAAGGGCATTTCTTCTTTTTGAGTAGCACAAATCCCTTGAACGTACAATCAATACACACCAATGATTCTTCTTACTCAGAATGTACTTATTGCGATGTGTTTGTTCAAAACACGAAAATCCGCGCTATCATAGACATGGGAGCACCTGTGAACATAGTCTCCACTTGGTTGGTGGCTAAACTTATGTTGAAACCGGATGTGGACCATCGCGTTGTATATGGGACCGCGGGAACGCACAGCACTGTGTCAGAAGGAACATATAGCGCGTTGCCTCTACAATTTGGGTCAGTTCAGGTGTCTGCTCCAGCGGTGGTTTTGCTAAATAACCACTACGATATGTTAATTGGCATGGCTTTCATGAGGAAATTTGGCGTTGTGATAGATATGGTGGAAGAAACTCTCTACCATATTTGGTAAACAAATTCCAGTATATTTTTCCTCTAGGGGAATCCTGACGGATCCAGTCCACTCTGGACAGATCAATCTAGCATACAGTGATGGAGTAATCCCTGTTTGCTATCAGCGACTGAGTCAGCGGACCAAGATCCTTCCCAACCAGATATATGAGTATAAGGGAATCCCACTTCGAGCAACGCGCGCCCTTTAAGCTTACCATCTGGACATCAGGGCATAATAGGGACTGGGCTCGAAATTGAAGTCCCATAAGGGGCTTTATGGAGAAATTCTGGCACCTCATCAGCACTCGTGGCTCCAGGGTTATTGTTTCCTGGGAGTGGGGAGGTGAAGGTGCTGCTCATGAACCTACAGAAGGAGACAATAACAAGCAGGTGGCACCAAGTTGTGGCTTACCTACACTTCATTCCTATTGGGGAAGTTCGTTGTATTCATGACTTTGGCTCATGGGAAGATCTCAGATTACTGTCTCATTCCTCATTTGGCATACTGACTGTAATACCACAGGAAGCGCTCACGGGATTATCAGCAGAACAACAAGATAAGGCTATGGCCTTATTTGAAAAGTATCAGGATATTTTTGCTAACAATGATAATGACCTGGGTGCACTCAAGGGATGGTACATCGGATAAATACAGGGATCACCCTCCCATTCGTTCACAACCCATTAGACGTTCAAAAGCAGTGGAAGAGGTTTTCTCTGATGAAGTAGATAAACTTATTGAGCAAGGAATGCTAGAGCCATCAAACAGTCCATGGGCGTCACCTGTGCTCATCGTAAAGAAGAAGGATGGCACAAATCAAGTGTTTATTGATTATCATAAACTCAATAATGTAACAAAGAAGGATTCTTACCCTCTTCTGCGGATTGATGATGCATTAGATCAATTGGGTGGGGCAAACTATTTTTCCGTCATGGATCTGATCTCAGGGTATTGGCAGATCAAATTGCCATTAACAGAATGGGAGAAATGTGCAATCATCACCTCAAGAAGATTGTTCCAGCCGACGCACATGCTGTAAGGGTTGTGTAACGCTCTGGCTACATTCCAGCGTGCCATGGATACAATTTTAGGTGATTTAAAGCTGTCCTGTATCTTAGTTTACCTTGACAACATCAATGTGTTTTTGTGGACATTTACAGAGCACCTAGACCACTTGGAGCAAGTGTTTCAGCGCCTTGCTGCTGCTAATATCAAAGTTAAGCCTCAAAAGTGCCATTTCTTTAAGGAGCAATTAGCGTACCTTGGGTTTGTCATGGATTCACATAAGCTTAAACCACAGCCAGCTAAAGTGTAAGCGATAAGCAGGATGACTCACCTAGTGAATAAGCGGGACATTCAAGTGTTTCTGGAAATAGTTGGGTATTACCAATGGTTTAATCCCAATTTCAGCTGCATTGGGGCCCCACTTTTCGAGCTATTAAAGAAAAACGCTTCCCTCAATTGGATAGAACAATGCCAGAATGCTTTTAATGTATTGCATAACGCGTTAGCAAGCACACCCATTTTGCAATACCTAACTTCGATAAGCCATTCATAGTGCAAATGGATGCCTCGCTCTCCGCTATAAGGGCAGTATTATCTCAGAAGGACGATGATGGCGTGGAGCATCCTGTTGCCTTCTGTAGTCAAAGTTTGAACTGTCATGAACGGAACTACACTGTTACTGAGCAAGAAAGTTTAGCAGTAACTTACGCTTATAAACAGATTTGAGTATACCTTCATGGGGTACAATTCCAAGTTGTGACGGACCATGCTTCCTTGCGTTGGTTGCAGAATCTGCATGAACTGGAAGGGCAGCTCGCACGTTGGGCGTTGAAGCTGCAAGCATATAATTTTGAGATCTTGCATCGACCAGGAGTTAAACATCAAAATTCAGATTGTCTCTACGCTGCCAACAGTCACAATCACAGCGGATCTAGCTGATATAATGTATGAGAAGATGGTGGTAAATAAATACCAGGATGAGCTGCCGCATGAGATCAAGGTACTAGATGGTCTTAGGGAGGATACCTTTCTACATGAAGGAGAACTATATAAGCAAATTGTCAACCAGACGTTGAGTTTCCCTAAGCCTTTGGCCTGACCTGCAATAATTATAGATGCTCATCGGGCTGTAGGCCATGGAGGGGTTGCAGAAAACACTGGAGATGTTGTAATCCTGATACTACTGGGAGAGCATGCATTACAATGTATTGGAAACAATTAGTTGTTGTCATCAGTGTCAAGTGGAAAAACCATTATGTAAGAGAACCACATATCAGCTGGTCAAACCCCAGTTCGCTTGGCATACCATTTCTATTGATGTATTTGGACCTCTGCCAACTAGTACCAATCGGTCTAAATATATTATTGTCACCATAGATCATCTGACTCGAGGGTGGAGGCCAGGGCCATCAACGATTTGGGTGCAGTTACTACTGCCAAATTTATCATGGATTGTGTTATACAGCAACACAGCTGCCCACAATTCATTTTAATGGATAACGGAACCAATTTCACCTCGCACATTCTGCCAAAGTTGAACGAGCTGATGGCGATCTGTGGGTTTTGACCACCCCATATCATCCAGAATCTAATGGGAAGTGTAGCAGATTAATGAAACTTTGGTGAACATTCTCCATAAATTGGTAAATGATCGATCCTTGGAATGGAGCACCCTCCTACCCACAGTGGTATTCGCATATAATATCAGTTATCATTTGGCCACTGGTAAGAGCCCATTTCAACTGCTGTATGGTCAACATCCGCTCTGCCTGCCTTGCTATATTCGTGTGTAGAGGACACTGGTGGGCAGAATCCTTAGCAATATCTAAATCAACTCATGGATACTTTAATCAAGTTGCAAACAGAAGCTTACTCCACAAGTCTAGAAAAGAAAATCTGTGACCAGGCGGCTAACCAGAAGTGCTGGAGTGGTCTTCCATTGTTCGCTGTAAGGGATTACATTTTATTCCACAACCAGCATGGATTCAAATGAAAAAATAAGCTCTCCAACATCTGGGTTGGCCCATTCGAGATTATTGAGAAGACTGGTATGGATGTCTACACAATTAAGGAACCCGCTGGGGTTTGGGTTATCAACTGAGTCCATGCGAAGTTCCTTTGAGCATACAAACAGTAAGAACTTATCATCTAGTCAAGGAGGGGTAATGTCGCGATTCCAATATGACTGGACAATAAGCTCTAAGTCAATATGGTGGAATGGATGGAATCTGCTGGAATCAAACTGGTACTGGGAATTTAAGCGCTTCAAAATGAGGTATTTAGCAAATTAAGAGGATTTATGCCGAGATTTGATACAAATTGGAGTAAGTCAAAAAGGGAAGCAGAATAGAAGAGTACCAAGCTGAGGATGCATCCAGCTGGGGAACCTAGATATAAAGAGTCTGATGGAAGTTAAAGGTGGGAGAGATTTTTACAAGAAAAGAAGCGCGCAGATAAGTCTGCGATTTACATTAAAATAAAAGTTAAAATAAGGGGCGATATCTCCATACATATTTTATTAAGTATTGATATAAATCGGCGATCCTCATATTGTACAATTTGGTTGCTCAGTGGCTCATACCCTGTGCAAAACCAACTTAGTGGAATCGAGCTCAAACGCCGAGAATTAAAAGGTGGATAAGGGTATAAGTCCCTACTGAAGACATTAAGAGTATTTCAGGAAGAAATACAGGTTGAGCGTTAGAACATAATGGTTTATCTATTCAACTACAGATAATAGTCTTCATACTATTATCAATCAACTATCATCTACTATCATACAATGCAAATCGTGCACAAACTGAACCTGTGCAGTTAATCATTTAGGGGTATTAGTCTTAGCAATCAAGGAAAACTCCTAAATTCTAACAATTGATGCTCACTACAGGGGGTAGTTGAGTAGGATACTCCAAAGATGTCATATAAGGAAGGAGTCAAAGATGTTATCAATTTTGGCAATAAGTTACTAAGAAAAGTAACATCATTGAAAAAAAGAAAATGGAGATTTAGTCCAAGAAGTTTTATTATAGATGAAATGTGAAGTGGGTCACATTCAATTGTGTTCCTTAGCTCATACATGGAACAACTAGTGAAGCAAATCAAAGAACTGAAGAATTGGAAATGTGAATATGACCTTATACAACAAACGACGCTAAAGAAGATACTCAAGATTTGGGAAAAAGACTTGCGTCCTAGATATGGAACTTCTTAATGCTGCAAGTGAACCTGTTCCACCAGACATCTACTTAAGATGAAGATTTTCAGGGGGGCCAACTAAGGTTGAAATTGGGTCCGCTTGAAATAGTTCTGAGAAATAAAGTGTTTAGATGAGACACTAGATGAGTCATTGGATGAGATTGATATGGAAATCAATCAATTTAGATTATTGGATTGCAATACCCATGAAGGAAACAATGTCAAAAAAGGAAATGATTTATCCAAGATAGTGGAGGGAATTGTTTGACCCAATATTATTTAATCAATGAGGCAGAAATTTTTTTGGAAGGAGGATCATCAATTCAAGACGAAATTGGATGAAGTTAACGTTACTATATCAATATGAGTGATTAGGGGATCGTTTCCAGAGCCATCAGTGTATTTACTTCAAACATTTTGGATGGCAACGAATGCTAAAAATCGTTTTTAAGAGAAAAACGATAAGAGCAATTGAATGGAACTGACAATTAATGGGAAAATCTCAATTTTGTGAAATATGAAGACTCAAGTATCAGTTGCTGGAATATAAAATGAATTAGGACCTGTTGGACGATTGACAAGTTGGGATTGAATGTCCAATGAATGGAAACATTTACATGTATTGCTAAAGTTGGAAAGTGTTGCCTATACATGAAGAAACAGTGCTGCTGACCATATATTGAAGAAGGTCAACACTAAAAAAGTGAAAATATTGGATCTAAAAAATAATTTCATTGTTCCAAAAGGACCACTGAACCATTAAAATGGTTATGTCCTTAATTATGATTAAGTCCTAAAAGAGGACCACTGAACCAAATTAGATGGTTAAGTCTTAATGGAATAAGATTTTAAACCATGAAAACTGGCAGATTAAAGCATACCTTGAAACCAGTTTGGAAGAAGTGGAAAAGAAGGACCTCTGAACCTATTTATAGGTTAAGTGCAATTGCAAAAAAAAATACAAAAATAAATACATTATTTTTAGTCCATGATTTTGGAACCTTACCATGATGGGATTACCGGCAGGGGTGACCAAAAACATTAGTCTATTGTTTTTAAGAGCAACTTGATGATCTGATGGACAGACAGAAGGAAGAGGTGCTCAAATTATTCAACAAGTGCTAGGAATGATTCGCCCAAGATGACCACAATTTGGGATGTGCAAGGAATTTCATTCACAAAGTTGACACTGGGGAAAGTTTTTCAATAAAGATGAGACTGAATTGATAATCAAAGGCGGCCAAAGTAGAAAGTGGAAAATGAGATCAGCAAACTAGTGAAGCATGGGCTTCTAGTCCATTGTCAAGTCTCTGAGCAAGCCCCTATCCTGATTGTGAAGAAGAAGGATGGCTCTAATCAGGTGGTGATCAATTATTGGAAGCTGAATATAATAACATAGAAGTATTTGTATCAACTACTCAAATGTATGATTCATTAGATTGATCGGGAAAAGTGAAGTATTTCTCTGCAAAGGATCTGATAGCTGGGTATTGACAAATCAATTTTGCTGATGTAAGACCAGGAGAAATGCGCAATCATCCACATGCAGGGGCTGTATCAACTGACGAGGATGCCTCAAGGTCTATGTAATGCACCTGCAATGTTCCAGAAGGAAATGGATGCCATCTCAAATGACCTGAAGTTGTCATGCATACTGGTGTAGTAGGACAATATAAATGTGTTCAGTAGAACATTTAATGACCATATACACCATTTGGAGAAAGTTTTTAAGAAACTATCTGCGGCTAACATGAAGATTAAGCTGAGAAAGTGGAACTTCTTTATGAAAGAGTTGTAATATATGGGATTTGTTATCAACTATAGTGAACTGCAGCCGCAAGCCCAGAAAATTGAGGACATAGAGTGAATAGCTGTTCTTAGAAGTGTTCAAGATATCTAAGTGTTCCTTGGAATGTTTGGATACTACTGAAGATTCATACATGATTTGTGAGAATTTCTGAGCCACTCTTTCATTTGCTGTTGGATTCAAAAAAAGATTTATTTGGAATGAAGAGGCCCAGAGTTCTTTCAATGAATCATGCCAGTATCTTATAGGTTCTCTAATATTAAAATATCCAAACTTCAATCAATGATTTATGGTACAGATCAATGTTTCATACGCAAAATCAATGCCATCCTGAGTCAAGTAGATGAACTCAGTGACAAACATCCATTAGCATATGTGAGCTGGACATTATTAGCAGCTGAAAGAGATTACACCATTACTGAGTGTGAATGCCTTGTGGTAATTTATGCATGTAAACAGTTTCAGGTGTATATTCACAGAACACACTTTAAATTGGTGATAGAACACTCCTTGCTGCGTTGGCTGCATAATTTATGAGAATTGGAAGGATGACTAGCCCAATGGGCATTGAAGCTACACGCTTACAATTATGAGATAGTTCACCAAGTGGGAGCTTCTCATCAGAATGTGGATGGATTATCGAGGTTACTAATGGTCCAAGTGGTATACCAGCATGTCAATGAGCTAATCCAGAGAATGGTCAAAGGAGAAATTTGGAATGAGCCCCAAGAATTCCAAGGTGCGCTTCAGAAAGTGATGGAAAACACTGAGACCAAAGATGGACAAGTTTTTAAGACAATTAACAAAAATAATTACTATTCCCAAAACCATCAAAATGAGTGGTGATCATAAAAGCTGTGCATAAGGTTCTCAGGCACAGAGGCCTAAGGAAGATGACTGATCACATTTGCCAGTATTATTACTGGAAGTCTATCAATATGATGTAGCGTATTATCTGGATTACTATGTAGAGTGCCAGTTGCACAATCCTCACAAGAACACTACTGAATATTGACTGCTCCTCCCTGGATTTGCCTATAATACGGTGTCCATTAATGTGATGGGACCATTAACCACGAGTTCAGGGGGAGTCAAATACATCATAGTTGTGATTGACCATCTGACTAGATAGATCAAGACAAAGGTCCTGGGTAAAGTGGACACTAAAAGCACTGAAAACTTTATCCTGGATCAAGTAGTATACCACCATGGATGCCTGAAAGTTTTATTGAGTGACAATGAAATGAATTTCAAGTCCCATGTGATCCCAAGAGTGGATGAGATAATGGGGATCTGAGGAGTCATGTCAGTACCTTACTGTCTGGAGGTGAATGTACTGGTAGGACAGGTCAATGGAACGCTGGCCATGACGCTGAGGAAGCTTATCACTGGGAGAACTTCCACATGGGGAACATACCTTAGTTCAGTGCATTCAGGTATAATATAGGCCACCATATGGCAATGGGAAAAATGCCGTTCAAGTTACTATACAGAAGGAAGCCATGTTACCACCAATTCTATATTTGGTAGTTGAACCAACATTAAGGATGAGTACTGAGCAGTACCTGATCTGATTGTCAAATATCCTTATTGAGATGCAATCACAAGCATTTGATACAACCTTGAAGAAGAAAATCAAGGCAAAAATGACAGACAATAAGAATCAAACGGCCTTATCAGAATCTCAAGTAGACAAAAAAGTTGCATATTGCAATATGCATGGTTTTGGAAGAAGAAACAAGCTAGATGCATTGTGGTCAGGTCTATTTGAGATTATTGCCAAGATGGCGATGGATGACTATTCTATCAAAAACCTCTTAGATGGAAATATTGTAAATTGATTCTATGCTAAATATTTAAAGCATTAATCAAAGAAAAAACAATAAAAAAAATGTTCCTAAAGGACCGCTGAACCACTGAGATGGTTATATCCTAATAATTTGGTTAAGTTATAAAAAGGGAACGCTGAACTAAAATAGATGGTTAAGTCTTAAAAATATGACCTCTGAACCATAGAAAAATAGTAGGTCAAAGTATACCTCAGAACCAATTTGGGGGAATAGATAAAAAAGATGAAATTCTGAACCAAGTGAAATTCATGTTCCATATAAAAAAGAAGAAGAAAATAAAAAGATTAATAAAAATATAGCGGGAAAAAACATTAAAAAAGCACAGAAAAAAGATATATTTTTAATTTTCTATTGGTTATCTTTGACTTGGGGATGATTCCGCCTATATCTCCTCTTAGGGGAGGGAGGATGTATTACATTAGGGGTAAATAAACTGTCAAAATCTATGTGAGATTGGATGCTAGCAGGGGGTAGACCTACTCAAAGACAAGTTTTTTGAGTGGAGGCTGATCCCTGTGAGAATTTGACTAGGGGAAGAGAGATAGAAATATCAGTACTTGCCAAACGTGATACCCCAGATTGGGGAAGGAAGCAACAGAACAAGAAGAGGCAGTTGACGAATGACCCTGAGTAATACCAATGTGGCACCAGAGCTGGAAGTTCAGTCTTGAGCAATTGCCAGAGGTCTTTGTCAAGAAAATTGGAATATGAGCCAGCATTGTGCAAGGGATACTAGGCGGGGGTTTCCAAATCATGCCCTCAATTGAAGCCATTAGGGGAAGGTACTGATTGGATACGCCAGAAACGAGATAGTCATGCAAGGAGTAGATAGCATTTTGAAGACAATGACTAAAAGCCTCTTGAATGTGAAAGCAGAATGAATGATGGAATTTGGGGGGGCTGAAAGCTTCGTGGCCCAATTTTAAAGAACTTGGATGACAAAAAAAGGGCATAGTCTGCAACATCTCAATCTATGACTTTTTCAAGATTAAGGAGTTCAGAGCTATGTACAGAGCCTTGGTTACTCAGGTCCTCAATTCTGTATAGAGGAGTTAGAAATGTTTGTGATCTCCAATGGCTAGTTCATTTGACAGAACAGCTGGTTTATTTATTTAGCCAAGTCAGAAAAGGAACTCTGTAATCAAGTCAGATCCAGCAAAAAACTATTAATCAATAGTGGAGGGCATTACCTCATAAGGTTCAAAAATGATTGTATGAGTATCTGCAGAAAGAACCAAATCCAGGAGAGTATCAAAATCTAATTTTGGAATCAGTGACAGAGGAAGGATTGGCCTCTAGTCATTTGAGATGATTGCTAATCAGGTTTTGTCAGGGTTGGATACCATTTCTGGTAGTTCCATGTAAGGACTGGATATGGATACTTGGCTGGGAGCATGAGTCTTAGGTGGACCATAGAAGAGATTCTGTCATGCAGATTGACTCATCAGTTAATAAGCTAAACATCTTTATCATATATACTGTCAAGCAGTTTCTGGTACCAAGATTCCAAATTTGACATATGAGCTGGATGAAAGGGGGTATGTCAGACTTTAGATAATAATAGACATTATGCGCTTCAGTATCAATTAAGCTCTAATTTTGGAGAATTTAATCTCTAAATCAATGAGAAAAAAAGCTCTTCAGAGAAGAATTAAGAATGATGTAAACTAAAGAAGTTATTAAGAGAAAATAACAAGAGTAAATATAATTGAGAATTCTTTTTTGTGCTGTAAAATGAACATCAATGGCAGTAAACTTCTGTTGAGGACAAGGAGAATGATCAGGAAATCAAGGACACCAGACTAAGATTCCTGAATATGACAGTGGGTCATATACCCTGACTGGGTGGAAAACTGTGTCCAGGACTAGCATTGTCACTAGTAAATTGATCAGCCTGGCATGACAGAGGGTCATGGGGACCATGCTCTGAGGAGGCAGTATCAATGAGGAAAATGAAGAGAACCGCATGCCAAAGGTTTTCCTGAGCAGCATTGAGTGCAGATTGAACGTGCTCTGCTAGAAACCAAAGAATATTTGACCTGATGTCCAAGATGGTAACTCCTATCCCAATCCTATTCTTACTGAAAATCTAGGAAAGAGGGGGATGTGTTGTGATTTTTTTCCACCTTTCCAGCCATCTAGATTATCATGAGTCACTAGGGGATAATTTCCTATATCAAGTGAATAGGATATTAGTTGACCCTGATTTCAGATTAGTAATATTTGGGTGATTACTCTCTCTCTCTTATCAACATAACTTTCTGAGCAAAATAATTTTGGTAAATTAAAAGCAAACACTTAATCACACAAAAAAGCCTTTCTCTGATGCCATCAGATCCCCTGATGACTGTCCCAGCATGGGGCAGCAGTGAAACTCCCCCTCCATTTTCTATCTGACAGGAAAACGCGCTCAGACTGGCTCGCCCAGTCATTCCAAACCCTTGGGGTGATTCGTTCCTCCCAAGGATCTCGATGCCCATCTTGCCTAAACCCAAGTGATGCCCCACTGCCCCCTGGTGCTCCCCCAGAGCAACATGCATTTCAGCCTTAGGGTCAAATATGGGAAATTCTTCCCCTACGATGACAAAGCCATTATCAAAATGGCCCATGCGGTGATGACACCAGCCTGTTTTATTGACTTCTGCCCCTATAAGGGGTACTTTGATCTTGGCTTCCCCTGTGAAGCTTGATGCACCACTGTGGCAACAGTGCCATTAATTTTTAATAATATTCCCCTCCCAACAACTTGGACCCAGCTCCCAATGGATACCGCCTTGTTGGTCCAGTTTGCTGGTTTGCCCACCCACCTCCCCCAAAGTGCTCCACCAGGAGCTGATGGAAGGTTTGGCAGCCTATGGCGCCAACCCCATCTTGCAATTTGTGGTCTCAAATGGGGCCACACGCCTCGCTGGGCCTCAGGCGTATGCCATGAGCAGCCCTGAATTTATGAAAATTTCTTTAGCAATTCCCCCTCATGCCACCATCCCATCTGCCCCCTACCATCTGTTCTGGGCCCACGTTGAGGACGGATGAACGATTTGTCCATCCTGTTTTGAGTTAGACCACTTAAAATGTAAATGCCCATACTCAGAAACTTCTGCTGATGACAAAAGTTTTCCCAATGCCCACCAATCTGCCGCCCACCCTGCGCCAACTCTGACATGGGGTATGATCCTACCTTCCCCTCCTCCAATGCCTGATGCTGCAGCTGCACCTGCAGCCACCAATCAGCACCCACCTTTCCCCAATGCCACAAATAATTTATCCAACCAAACATCAGATTAGATCCCAGTTCAATCCCATGCATCCACAAATGAATCAAACAAACCTCAACTGTACGCTGATTCCCCAATCCAATTCAACCAAAATTCATGGGAATTATTGGATGAAATCGACAAATCAGGTAACATCATTGAAGAACCAACGCTACAACTCGAGCGGCTCTGTAATGCAGAATGGGATGCAAAATTACCACCTCAAAAATATGTCCCACAACCTAATGCCAAACCGTTCTACAGTGACTACCAGCTTGCAGTAGAAGCAGCTGCCACACCAGATTGCCATCCACTTTGCAAAGCTGCCACCAAATCTGTGGATGCACTCGCAGAAGGAATTCCACCTCCCATCACCCCCTTAAATCTTACTCCACAAAGTAAGATCAACATGAAAACTTTACACAAAAACGTCACTGAAGCCATCCAAAACGTGGTAACAATAGCACAGAATCTGAAAGCAAAAATAACCCGAACCAACATTGCCACGTTTGTTAAATTCCCAGACGCCCGCCTCAAAGCTGAAGACACTTTGGGCAAATACATCATTGGCATAATGATGGCTGGCAACTATTCAGAAGTTCCAGTCATCAAGAATATCAAACCCCATGCTGCCAATGCCCCCACACCCTTACTATCTGCCTTAACACGCGCCCTACTCTGGAATGAGATGGATGTGGCTGAAGATGAGCCCCCCAATCCCCCCTCCCCATTTACCATGGAGGGATAGCAGTATTCGCTGCCCACCTGGTTGGATATTTTGTTAGGTATGATTCAATTGATCCGTCCATTTTGGGCATTTTGTTTGAATCGTTAGTTTTATTTTATTATGATTTTAGTTTTAGTTTGGTAATATTCATCCCCTGGACGGCTTACCTCAGGTAAATAAAATATTTGGGAGATTTTAGGTAATTTGCTAGGATCAGATCCTTTGGGGATCAATCTGGGTAAATGCTTAAGATCTTGTTGGGCAGAGTTGCCAATGAAATGGGGCATCTGATAGTTGATTGGTGATTAACTATCAGGTGTACTGATTGGGATCAGTCAGGTTTCATCACTGACTTTTTGGGAATTTGAGGAGTAAGTTGTGAGGTGAGTGATGCTGCCTGCAACCGCAAATCAATCATTTGGTTTGTGACTTGTCATAATGGGTAACAAGTCTTATTACCTAAGCAGGTCGCTCACCAAATATGGTTGGTTTGCTGAGATCAAGTGGAAAATGTTAATACACAATTTCTGACTCCTTTTATTTTAGGTCTCAAGGATGTCCAATGAAAGAATCCTAACCAGATGGGTAAGACCATCGCTTGTGAGATGACAAAGGGAATATCAATGGCAACAGCTGCCATTTCATGTCTGAGGCACCACCTGAGAGTCAGGCACCTAATTACCTCTTTGAATTTCCCTGATAATTCACATAGATAAAGAGTCATTCTTAGAAGAATTCATTATTGGTCTTAGTTCTGTTTATCTTCAGGAAATTATCTCTTGTGTGCTTTAAATGGGGACTCTTTAGTAGGATAAAGAGTAAGGATCAAGGATCCTTAAGAAGAGAAGCTGAGCTTGTACAGGAATTGCTGTAGACTCCAGTAGGCCAGAGGAAAGGCCATAAACTTTGGGATCTGAGTGTGGATCAAGTTAGGTGGGTAAAGGTATAAATCTCTACTGAAGACATCAAGAGTATTTTTTGAAAAATAGGTCAATCTTTAAGCCAGAAATATCTATTCAACTATAGATAGTAGTTGTAAGTCTAGGGGAACATCCCATTTTCATAAATTGGGAGATTTTCCATTTCCAAAGAAAAAGGTCTGAAGAGGGCGGCTGTACCCCTCATCACCCAGGGCGACCTCGCCCATGGGTTAGACAAGCGCTGGGTAACAGCACTTTCTCTGAAGATTCCTCCCCAGTTCCCACTATTGCCTCCGCTAGATTAGCTCACCAAATTGAGGAAATCTGCGCCAAAATCATTAGTAACCATCTTCCCCATGAGTGGGAGGGACTTTATAAAGATGATGGCGTCAAATCCTTAGAATCGAAGCCAAAATGTTTGAAATCAATAGGAATGAAGCCTGACAGTTGAGAAACTAATAATTGGAGTAAACAAATAAATTCTCAGTCACAATTGCTTATGGCATTGAGCCACCGAGCAGTACAATTGCTGACACCAAACTTCCCTCAAAATTGTTGGGGACAATCCCCAATGAGCAGGTATCACCATTGGGTACTGTTGCTGATGGTTTGAAACCCCCATTTCAAAAATTGGGTTTGGTACTCGATGAAACCCATTTGGCCAAACAAATTCCCAGCGACCATGCATGGGTGGGTTAGCCATCCTGAACCCGTTTCCAACCCACTGGGACTGCCCCTATGTGGTAACCAGAGGGATTTCCGTTGCCTATTGGGCCAGATGCTATCGCACTAACCAATGTAAATGCAGTAGAGCCTCAAGTCAGGCGTTTTCAGATGAACTAATAGTGACTCAACCTGCCACTGAATCCTTTGATGTTAAACCAGATTAGAATCATTTCCCCCTCCCCCAAAATTCGCCAGATTAGGTCAAATTTGAGGTCCCCAATCCCTGCTTTGACAAGCTGAACCTAATCAAACAATATTTAATAAGTTGCATTGCACTGAGGAAATTGTTGTTCAATTCTAGAAACTTTTTCTTTCAATAAAATTCCCACTAAGTATCTAAATTTTTTATCTTACTTCAATTCTTTCTGCCAAAGTCCCAATAGCACTAACTTAGTGGCCTGTCAGCCCCTATACTGGATGGGCTATACCAGTTTTGATGGTCACAATTGCTCCCACCATAGCCAACTGGATCCATTATGCAAAAAATTTATGGGAATTTAATCCCTTATTGAAGCTATCCGCTACCAGGATATGAGAATCCTGTGGCCTCACATATCTCACCTTTAAGCAAGGATCTGCCCCCTTGCCTCTGCTTTGGTAATGATCCCTTCCATTAAAAATCCCAAAGCAATTAATCCAGTAGTGCAACCCCCTGCAGCAATGCCAGCAGGTTCTGGGGCTTTATCTGTTTGGTTTATTGCCAGTTTCTTTTCACGCTCGCCACACATCAACAAGCCATTATTGCCTGACTTCCTGCACCATACAACGTCTTTTGAGCGGCAATGCCACTAGCATTTTGGCTTGCTTTTTGGGTGCTTACACATTCTAACTGGCAGGCCAGTCTAAACTTCTTATGCCATTTTCCTGACATAATTGACCAACCATTGTTTCCTGTCATTTCCGCTCTTCTCTTTGAGTTGGGCGCCTGTAAGTCTTGGGGAACGTCCTTTGGCTCTCAATCGGGTCATCTTCCCATTCCCAAATAAAAAGACACTGAAGAGGATGGTGGTATCTCTCATCACTCAGGGCGATCTCGCTCACATAGTAGATGAGCAATGGGTAACAGCTCGTCCACTTCAGATCCCACACCCAATACCCACACTTACCTCATCAGAACTGTTGCAAGGAATTAATGAAATCTGTGCTGAGATTACCAAATTAAAATCGGTTGGATCTAATTCAGCTGGCAATCTGGCTGATGCCTGAAATTCAAATGGCTGTAAAAGAATGAAGAATGATATATCAGCTGGATCGCCCAATGGTTCTAATTTAATCACTAAACCAGCAGAACAAATATTGGGCGCCATCAACAAGGGTTCAAAACCCCCTGATAGTAATTCAGGTGTTGCGCCCAATGTGCTGCTGTTGACTGAATGAATGATTAAATGACCGAGCGCAGGCGGGTTGGCTGTCCTGAACCCATTCCCAACCAAATGGACCCATCCCTATATGGGATGGCCTTGGGATTCCCATCGCCCGTTGGGCCAAACGCCATCGTGCTAACTGTCAAAAACATAGTTGAGCCTTGGTTCTGACATTTGAGGTAGAACTGACAGAGACTCAGCCCGCCGCCAAATTTTGCAATGTTGGTTCCCAAAGAATAAACCCGCCCATTCACAAACAATTCGCTGGTTAGATCAAATTTGTGGGTTCTGACCCCATCCTGTCACTACCCAATTGACCACTATTTAATCAGTTGCATGGCACTGAGAAAATTGTTGGTCGATTTTCTTATTTTCCTTTCCCATAAAAATTTTACCTAAAAAATCAAAATTTTATTTTCTATTATGACTACATCCCAGATGACATTTACCTGGTGGCCTGTTGCCCCGCACTCCATGTGGGCTTTACCAATTCTTTTGGTCACTATGGCTCCCTCTATTGCCAATTGGGCCCAGTGAGTCCAACACTTTTGGTTTCACAACCCCGCTCTTATGAACTTCTGGCAACAATAAATGGGGATCTTATGGCCCTATGTACAACAATGGAAAGAAAAATCCATCTCCTTATTGCCCCCAATGAGTTGGCCTCTCAAGCCAATAATCTTGTCAAAACTATCCCAGTAATCCCACCTCATGCAGATAGAACCACTGAGTTGGGAATGGGTTCAGTGTGGTTTGTCATTGGTAAACTCCTTACCCTGTTGTTGCACCACCACTTCATGGTATCACATTTCCCAGATTCATATCAAGTCGTACAGTCAGCAATGCCTCTGGCATTCTGGCTTGCTTTTTGGGTGTTCACGCATCCTGACTGGCAGGCCAGTCTAAACTTCTTCTGCCATTTCCATGACAGCGCTGCAGTAATTGCCCTTTGCCAAATAAACGTGCAGTCAGTAGTTTGTCTCCTGCTGTTTGTTTAATCAGCTGCCAATTTTGTGAGCAGCGTCCAAAATGCTTTGGAGAAACTTTTTCATGGTAGCAGAACCTCGTGGTCCACAACTCTTCCCTCATCTTATGCTCAAGAAGGGTTTCAAGTGTTTCTTCCCAAATTATTTCTAATTATTTCCTTGACGCTCTTGCCAAGGTGCAAATGCGTTCTGCCATTGCCCTGAATAATGCCGCTTCACTATCCAACGCCCAACAAGGTGTTGCCCTTTTGGATGCAGTAGAAAGGGAATCCCATTGGTGGGTGTGAGGACTTCTGTGTTCCACTGCACATGAGGAAGATTCTACCTCACTTGTCACAGCAGTATCAGCAGCTTGAAATCCCCCTGTGTCACGTTCAGACCGTTTATTTCAATTACTTTCCATTATGGCTGAAGCCCCTAGCTTGGCCTCTTTAATCACAATCTTCCATAAACAGGCTCCCATGCTTGAGATCTCTAATGATGTGCTCCAAGCAATTTTAGATCAGCGTTGGATTCTGCCTCTGCTCATCACAAAGTTTGGTCCACCCCTATGGGATCAGTGTAACAAATTTTTAAGTCTGTAACCTCCATCAAGGCTTTCTTCGCCATGCTCCCCGCTTTCAAGTGGAAATTATATGATCAGGTTACCTAATAATGACGTGAATTTTGTTCTCAACGTTGAACCAGTATTGGTACTGGCCCCAGAGTCAGCCAATATCCCCACGCCCAAGTTGAATTATCCTGATTCATCTATCAATGAGTCAGTAAAATCCCAGATTGAAACATCGATGAATCCCCCCTTGGGTTGGGACCATCTAGTACTAAAAAAAAAAAAAATCCCAGATTGAAGAAGCTGGTTCCCAAACCCTTACTCTTCCCAACTTTACTCCCAAAAAGGACCCTGACCTTCCCCCTGATTTACTAGCTATCTCTTCAGTTACAGCAGAGATAACTTAATCTGCCAATAAACAAAACTTCACCTATTTTTATTGCCCATGAAAATTAGTTTTAGAGCTCACCACGTCTCCTTTGAGGACTTGGTGGACACTGGAGCAGCGGGTAATTTTATGAGTGTAGTGCTAGCCCACCAGTTGTAGCTTGACCTGGACTTGGTTCCTTTGGTAATGGTTGCTTCATCAGCCTCCCAGCCCTTGTACCAGGTTTGACGCCAAGTACCTTTCTTTTTTTAGCGCTAGTGGTGCCCAACCCAAGCAAAGTTCCTTTCTCTATTCATCAGTTTAGCTTTTGTGATTAATTCTCCACAATGCCAAACTTGGTGTTTCCAGTAATTTTGGGGGTAGGATGGTGGCGCTGACAACATGTTAAACTTCACCTGAAATCTAATATGTTGTCATTTGCTAATGATCAGATGGGAGGGGACTTTCCTTTCAGTAAATACCCTTACTAAAACTCAAGGCTGCAGTTCCATCACTTCCCTCATTTCCCCTGTGGGCCTTCCATCAGATTTCCCCAAGGTATTAATTGGGTATCAAATTATTTTTGATTCTGAGAAGGCGGACCATCTCCCTCCTCACACTAAATTCGATTTAGGGTTTAGAACAACAGTGCAGGTGGTGAATATTAACCGCCCTTTGTACCCACATACAGTGGAGGAGGAGGCTGCTCTTTTTGCTTGGGTGGATGACATTCTTAAGAAAGGATGGTTGTTTAAAGAGACATCACCAGTTGCTTCTCCCATCTTTTTTGCCAAGAAGGCCAATGGTACCCTCCATCCCTGCGTGGACTATGGTCATATGAATAAAATTACAGTTCAAAATCCATACCCTTTACCCCTGGATCAAAATATTAGTCAATCAATTATTAAGTCGCATGTGTTCTCTAAGCTTGATCTTGTCAATGCCTTTAACCAAATTTGGGTGATGGAAGGTCAGGAATGGCTTACCGCTATCTGAATGAAGAGGGGTATTTTTCAATTTTGAGTAATGCCCTTTGGGTTTAAGAATTCACTGGCCACCTTTTAAAGAATGATCGATTCTGTGCTGAGTGATCTCTGATTTACTTGCACAGTCACGTACATTGATGATATTTTTGTTCACTCCCTGACTCCCAAACAGCACGCAAAGGTCTTGGAAGTGGTAGTGGCTGCCTTGCACAAGGCGGGCCTGTTTGTCAAGCCTTCAAAATGTGAGTTCTATAGGGAGGAGGTTATCTTTTTGGGTAATCTCATTTTAAAAGATGGGTATGCTATTCCCCCCTAAAAAGTTGGATGCCATCCACAAATGCTAACTCTGACAACCCAAAAGCAATTAAGAAGATTTTTTGGCACTATCATTTTTCTGAAGAGATTATTCTCAGCCCATTCCCAGTTAGCCGCTCCACATCGCCCACTCAAGAGTAAGAATGTTTCCCTTTCATTGGACACCCAAGTGCCAGCAGGCATTTGAGTCAATTAAAGAAGTGTTATTATCACCCCCATCCTAAAACACGCTGACCCCTCTAAACTCTATATCATTGCATGTGATGCCTCCTCAGTGGCAGTGGGAACAGTGTTGCTCCAAGAGCACAATGGCTTGGAACATCCAGTTACCTATTTTTTCTGAAAGTTTACCTCTACGGAGCAGCCTTGGGCCACCTACAATAATGAGTTGGCAGCTGTAGCATGGGCATTGACTCATTGGAGCTATCTTTTACAGGGTGCTCAACATGAGTAACTGTTCTCATGAATCACCAGGCTCTCTTATATTTTGTAAACCCCAAAAATTGGTGCATTGGCAAGCATATACCTATTGGGACTTGTGCAGTTTCAATTTCAAATACAAATTTGTAAAAGGTGTGCTTAATGTAATTCCTGATTTTCTCAGCTGCAGACCCACTCACTGTCCCTCAGACCCAGATGAAGTGGACCTCGTTACTGTGATTCCAGCTACTCAAATCTTGTCAATTGTTCCCCCCATCATCTCTTCCATCACCCTTGCTCCTGACGCCCCGCTAGTTGCTCAGGCCTTAGCTGTTCAAATGGCCTGCCCTAAGGGTGTGGAGTTATTTGAGCAATTGCCCCTCCAAAATCATAAACACTCTCTCTACTCCTTGGTGGAGGGCCTCAATTATTTTGGTCATAAATTTGGGTTCCCCCTCCCTTCAGAACCAAGGTATTTTGCACGCATCATGATCCCCACAGTCAGCCATCTGGAAAATAAGAAATGCATCGACTTGATCAAGTGGACCTACAATTGGGTGGGTTTAACTAAAGAAGTTCCAGCCTGGATCACCGATTGTGTTACTTGTGCTTGGGATAAGTCAGATCGCTCTGGTAGAGATGGACTTCTACACCCCTTCCAACAGGCGGAGGGCCCATGGACATTGGTGTCCGTGGATTTTATCATCAAACTCCCCTACTATAATGGGTCTACAGCAGTGATGGTGGTGGTGGATCATTTAATTAAGTTTTCCCTTTTTATCCTTGCACTTCCACAATTATGTCAGAGGAAACCACTCATCTTTTTGTGCGCCATGTAATCTCAATGTTTGGTCTCCCACAGGAGATCATCAGTGACTGTGGCTCACAGTTCACAGCAAGGTTCTGGGATGAACTCTTATCTATTTTAAAAATCTCCCCCTGTCTCTCCATGGCATATCATCCCCAGTCTGATGGACAGACTGAGCAAGATAACCAAGTCTTAGAACAGTACTTGCGTTGCTATGCTGCAGCTGCACAGGTTACCTGGGCCTAACGACCTTCCCCTCACTCAATTTGCCTATAACAATGGGACTCACACTTCCACAGGATTTTCTCCCTATAAAGTGACGTTGGATTATAATCCTTCCTTTTTGGTCAGACCCTGCTTGCAACTTGAGGTCCAAGCTGCCACGGATCATGCTGAGCACATTCATTATACTCAGTCTTTAGTGCGTGAGCACTCACTAAGGCTATTGGTGACTACAAGAATTTTGCAGATTGGAAGCAGCTTCCTGGCTATAACATTGTGGTAGGTTCATATGTCATGCTCAATATGTGTCATTTGCAGATGCAGGTACCCTCCTGGAAGTTTGCAAGTAAGCATTTGGGTCCCCACTTGGTGGAGGAGGATTTGGGCAATGGTAATTTTCATTTAAAGTTGCCTTCTCACTGAAAACAACATCCTGTCTTCCACTATCTCTGCTGTCCCATTCAAGGGGACTATCCCCACAGATCCTGAGCTGATAGTAATTGAGGATGTGGAGGAGGCCAAAGTGGAGAGTTTTTTAGCATCCCACAAATATTGAAGGTCAGTTCAGTATCTCATTGCTTGGAAGGGCTATCTATCCCATGATAACAGCTATGTCAAGGCTTATGATTGCGCATACTGAATGTAACTGGTCAAGGCATTTAACATGTCCCATCCTGATGCTCCCCACCCCCCCCAAAAAAGATGCAATATTAATGGCAACCAAGTTGCCCAAGGCTTACAAAAATGTAGCTCTCATGCAGTTCCCTGATAGAGTTGCCCCTTCATCTGACAAAAGGAAAAGGTAATATGAGTCTAGGGGAACGTCCCCTTTGTGTGATCAGGCAATTTTCCCATTTTCAAATAAAAGGGTCTGAAGAGGGCAGCTGTACCCCTTGTCACCCAGGGTGACCTCACCCATGTAGTAGATAAGTGCTGGGTAACAGCGCTCCCTCTGAAGATTCCTCCCCCAGTTCCTGTGCTTGCCTCCACTGAATTAGTTTGCCAAATTGAGGAAATCTGCACCAAAATCATTGATAACTATTTCTCTTATGAGCAGGAGGGACTTTATAAAACTGATGCACCAAATCTTCAGAATCAAAGCTAAAATATTTAAAATCAATGGAATAAAGCTATAGGGTGAGAAACTTATAGTCAGAAGGGGATATGTAATGAATTCTTGGTCAATATTGCTGATGGCATTGAGCTATTGAGCAGTACAATTGCTGATGCTAAACTCCACTCAAAATTGTTGGGGACAATCCCCAATGAGCAGGTATCACCATTGGATACAGTTGCTGATGGTTCAAAACCCTCATTTAAAAATCAGGATTGGTGCTCAATGAGACCCATTTGGCTGAATGAATGCTTCAGCAACTGAGCATGGGTGGGTTAGCCATCCTGAACCCATTTCTGACCCTTGAGACTGCCTCTATGTGGGGTGGCTCTGGGGTATTCCTGTTGCCTGTCAGGCCAGATACTATAATGCTAACTGATATAAACACAGTAGAGCCTCAGGTCAGACATTTGTGGATGAACTGATAGTGACTCATCCTACTTCTGAATTCTTTGATGTCAATTAAGATTAGAATCATTTCCCCCTTCCCCAAAAATTTTTCCAGGTTAGGTCAAATTTGAGGTCCCCAATCCCTGCTTTGACAAGATGACCCTAATCAAACACTATTTAATCAGTTGCATTGCACTGAGAAAATTGTTGTTAAATTCTTAAACTTTTCCTTTCAAAAATTCCCACTAAGTATCTAAATTTTTTATCTTACTTCAATTCTTTCTGCCAAAGTCCCAATAGCACTAACTTAGTGGCCTGTCGGCCCCTATACTGGATGGGCTATACCAGTTTTGATGGTCACAATTGCTCCCACCATAGCCAACTGGATCTATTATGCAAGAAATTTATGGGAATTTAATCCCTTATTGAAGCTATCCGCTATCAGGATATGAGAATCCTGTGGCCTCACATATCTCACCTTTAAGCAAGGATCTGCCCCCTTGCCTCTGCTTTGGTAATGATCCCTTCCATTAAAAATCCCAAAGCAGTTAATCCATTAGTGTAACCCCCTGCAGTAAGGCCAGTAAGGTCTGGGGTTGTATCTGTTTGGTTCAATGCCAGTTCTCTTTTCACACTCACCACACATCAACAAGACATTGTTGCCTAACTTCCACACCATACAACATCTTTTGAGTGACAATGCCACTGGCATTCTGGCTTGCTCTTTAGTGCTTAAGCATCTCAACTGGCAACCCAGTCTAAACTTCTTATGCTATTTTCCTGATAGTTTTCATACTATTATCAATCAACTATCATCTACTATCAGAGAATGCAAATAATGCACAAATGAACCTGTGCAGTTAATTATCTAGGGGTTATAAGTATTGAACAATCAAGGAAAACTCCTAGATTTTAATAATTACCTATCATAATTTATCATATACTGAGTTACCCTAGTACAATAGGTATATATAGATATTATCTTTCTGTTAAATGCTCTCTTTAAATAATAAATATTCATACTTATAATAAATACAGTATCTAAAATTAGCCTTGATTGCCACTCAACATATTTATATCAAATTCTTTTACAGCTTAAGAGATCCATCCTAATTTATTCTCTCTAATATTCACTAAGCTGATATTTAGGCATTGGTGCAAGTCTTTTATCACCTAAAAAAGCCATCAGTTACTTTCATAAGTTGATAATATTATCAAAAATTAAATACTAAATAGATTAATATGATAAGTTTTCTTTGTTTTATTTATAATAAAGAGCTGTTATATGCAATGCATGGCATTTAATTCAGGTAAAATTTTCATTATTACTTGATGAAAACAAGTGCCATTGTATAAGCTACTTAAACATCTTTTGAGTTTCCCGTGCATAATTTATTCAAAGAGAAATTTCTTATTATGGGTGAATTCTCTTATAGGATTAGCCAAAAAAACTTTTATAATTTTTTCTAAATATCTGAAAGATAGAAAAAATAAAAATCTTTTTATATTAATTCTTGGCTAGCCTACATTTGCATAACCTTGCTTATAGATTGCAAAAGACCACATTATTTATATTGTATACAATATATACGCATAAGATAATATCAATTTACAGATTGCATATAATATCTCTCTCTAGTGAAGTGATACTGTCTTTTCATAGGTAAATGTCTATATATTATATAAAGAAAAAATCATTATCAAGGTGGGAAAAAACTTATTTGGAAACTCAAACACTTGTTGTTATTCAAAATTAAACTGCATAAGAATATATAAATAGCAACTTGACATAAAAGAACTTCATTAAAAAGGACATGTTATGAATTGTTTATATCATATTGGTACTAATCATTCTTTCAATCTATGTGATATAAATTTATTGCAGCTTGTAGACTTGTTACTTAAGTATAATAAGCAGTTTATCATACATAATTGTGACCATTTCTAATAAAGCTTGGGCTATTTAAACTAAAGTTATCTTTACATTAATACTTTGGACTTTTACACCAAATCAATAATTCTTTTAGGTATGTATATCCCTGACATGATTCTTTGGATTTTATTAACCTTGCTAGAATTTAAGGGTAAACTTTAACCCTATTAGGCACGTACTTTGATGACTAGAGTGTACGTCTATAGCTATCTATCTATAACAAAATATGGATGCGAAATTAAGTTTTAAACTATAACTAAATTAAGTTATGCATTAAATGAAAAATGATTTATGATTTTACAAATATTAATGTGAAAATTAAATTCAAAAGCAAATCCTTTAGTTCTTTCACGATGGCGTTTCAATTACATAATACCCTATTAATGAAGAATCAGTTGACAGATGAAAGCATAGTACAGTTTGAGGTCAATTTAGTCAGACTTGCAAAATTGAATCGAGAATCAGAAATCTTGAAGCTAGGCTATTAAATTTTTGTTCATAAAAGCCTATCCTCAAAGGACACTTAAAACATCAGTTTAACTAAATACCTTCTCCTTTAAGAAATAACGGTTGGTGAATCCAACTTCATACAATTGGATATAGCCTAAAGCATGCTTCCCACGAAAAACGGTGGACCAGAGGCTGAGGTTAAGTTTTTAAAAAGTTCCTATTTCAAAAACGGTCCCAAAGGAAACTTTGAACTCTCCATCCCTGAAACTCCGCGTACTGGAAGGTTGATGGAGAAAACTGAAGAGCATGAGAAAGTGTCGTGCACGATAGACCATCCTTTTATTAGTTCAGAGAACTCCAGCCTTGAGGATAAAGATTTGGCGTCGAGCCCCATTATTAACAAGCGTATCAAGGTTGCTCATGATCATAATAAGGGTATCGAATCGGACTCACCCGTCCCCTTGTTACCAGCTCTAACTCAATCAACCTCAATACCCGTTTCCCCAATTGAACCTTCTTATGCTGCAAAGGCAAACAATACGCCTTCTCCCTACGACCTCGCCGCTCGCTGTAAATTTTCTTCCCCACAGCCAATGAATCTTTTGATGTTTCCTCTTCGATCGAGGGAATAGATTTAGATGCTACGACGTCAAAGAATTTCCCATTGGTAATTATACTAGCCGGTCGCTAGATTGATAACATTGATAGATAAAATGCTCCAAATCATCTGAAACCCTACGAAATAGTTTTAGAA
Source organism: Massospora cicadina (assembly GCA_022478985.1). Classification (NCBI taxonomy): domain Eukaryota; kingdom Fungi; phylum Entomophthoromycota; class Entomophthoromycetes; order Entomophthorales; family Entomophthoraceae; genus Massospora; species Massospora cicadina. The sequence goes on from JAKSZP010007902.1 coordinate 292,206, forward strand.
GAAAGAAACGAGCTATCATTTGCTCATCGATGAAGAATCAAATTCTGAAATACAGGATGCCTGCGCAAGTGATTTAGACGGTTCCATTAATGTACCTGTTACATGCTTTGCTGATTCCGATGAGGCCCCTAAACTGGCTTTTCAAACCGAGCTGACTTATTTCAACTTGGCCAACCCCCACGAGCTAATGAATCTTACTTCTCTGACTCCCAGTGAAGCCGAACTGGTACAAGAACTACGCCCCTTTGATGATGAGGCGGACATTCAAAAACGACTCTTTTCTAAAAGCAAAGGGAAAAGCATTTCTAAAAAATTTCACGCCCTCGTGCAGAGCTTTGAAGCTGTAGACGAGCTTATTACAGAGTGCAAAGAATATTTTTCCAAGCTTGAAATTTCCTCGTCACACTACATCTCTTCCAAGCCTCGATTTTTAAGCGATGACATTACTCTGAAATCCTACCAAGTTACAGGGGCTAACTGGCTGCTGTCAATGTTTCATAACAAATGCGGAGTTATCCTTGCGGATGAGGTATAGTTAGTTTTGGTTTCAGCTTAATGGTTCCTAGATGGGTTTGGGCAAGACCTGCCAGGTCATTACAATGATCGGGAAACTCGTGGATGAAGGGGTTAAAGGGCCCCACCTTGTCGTAGTCCCCTCATCTGTCGTAGATAACTGGCTTAACGAATTTGAAAGGTTTTGCCCGCATATTTCGGTTCTACCTTACCGAGGTAATCTCCTTGGTAGGATAGTTTTTGAGTTTAACAGGCAGCCAAGCGGAACGGGCCAACTTATATGACGATTTCACACGACACAGGTTATCCCATTACGACGTTGTTGTGACATCTTATAATCTTATTTCATCAATGCGCTCGATCGCAAATTCATGAGAAAGATGGGCTTCCAATCCCTCATCCTTGACGAGGCTCATCTGGTAAAGATCCTAAGAGTCAAGCGAATCGGAACCTAATGAAATTGGAGACCCCTTTCCGGTTGTTACTAACTGGAACGCCCCTTCAGAATAACTTAATGGAACTGCTGACGCTTCTAACCTTCATCAACCCAACCTTATTTAGCTCCACCGCGAATGCAAAAATCTACTCGATGTTGTTTTCCGAAGTGGCTCATTGACACAAAGGATAAGCATCTGCTATCGGAGAACTCGGTAGAATTATCTAAAGCTCGCATTGAAAAAGTCAAGGCTATTATGGTCCCCTTCATTCTCAGGCGTTGCAAAGAGCAAGTTCTGAAAGACTTGCCTTTGAAAATTGAATTCATTCAACGGTGCCCCCTCAACAAGACGCAACGCGCCCGCTATTCAACGGAGATTGCTTCTGCGCGCCTTGAGTCATCGCAAGGGGTTTCACAGCTATTATCGCTTTCCTCTAAACTCCGTCGGATCGCCAACCATACCATGCTTATTCCTCGTGGGCATCATTTCACGGAAGCCGATCGGAGGAAGATCGCTGATAGGATTGTTCATGTATCCTTGAAGTTTTATGGATAATAATATTACTTAGGACCCTACCTTTTATATGTCGGATAAGGACGTCATCTACGAAGTAGCCCTCAAGTTAGATTCGTCTAATGAAAATTAGGAACTTTTGGAATATGCCGATGGGGACACCCAAGAGCTGTGCTTAAAGTACAAGGTTATAATTTGTCGGTAAATATATTTATTTTGTAGTGCGTAAATAAGTTTGCATTGCAAGACCAGCAATGGATGGAGTCGGGCAAGGTAGATTGGCTTCGGAAGGAACTACCCGCCATGGTTAAACGGGTAGCCTGTGCCCATAAAATCCAAGCTTATTTTCCAGGGCGACAGAGTACTCATCTTTTCCCAGTTCACTATGATGCTAGACATTCTCGAAAAAGTGCTTGAGACCCTTAGCCTCACGTTTTTTCGTATTGACGGGCAAACGCCGGTTGAGGAGCGCCAAGGCCTAATAGATGAGTTTAACAGCAATACGGCCATCAAAGTGTTCCTCCTGTCCACTCGATCAGGTGGCTGTGGAATCAATCTCACAGGTGCCAACGTTGTCATCCTGCATGACCTTGACCACAACCCCCAGAACGATCGTCAAGCTGAGGCTCGCGCTCACCGTAAGCAAACGTTACCTGCAGTTTAATCGCTAGGTGTCGGACAAATCCGGGATGTTTCTGTGTTTAAACTCGTTTCCGAAAACACAATTGAGGTAAATTAGACGCTTTCTACATCAACTTGGTAAGGAACGCATCCTCGCTATAGGAAATGCCAAACTGGAGCTGCATAGCAGATTGTCAGGTGACGTCCGCCAGCTCGGGGATCAACGTGCCTATCCTGTCATCGCAGATTCCACCGATGGAGAGGGCGATATGCTCCAGGCGCTTCGTGACGAGATTATGAGGCCACTGGACCATTAGTAATTTTCAGAATACCTTCCCATTCGGCTTTTACTTTAATCTAAGCTACTGTTAATTCCTATTGGGGTTTAAAACTTTTTCGTTCTAAAAATACAAAATTATTCATCTATTACCAGCTGAAACTTTTTCGTGAAAACATTCGTCTTAAATCGGGGTTGTGCCGCATCTAGATAGGAAATTTAAATTATATTATTGTGAAGAGTAGTATGGTTTGGGAAAATAACTGACTATAGTTAGAGGAGAACTTTGTCTATATTACAGAGGTGATGTATATAACTGTGAGTAGGATTATGGGTATAACAGGATTTTAATATAACCATGAATCCTGGCATGTTATAGGAAAACGTTCTTGCTTATAACATTCACTATCAAGTAGGTTTCATGCGTGTATTTACCTATACCTATTTAGAGAAGGATAAGGTTAGCAGTTTTAATCAAGAAGCATAATATCTTAATTCCATAGGTTTCTTTTCACGTATATCTGTTTAAGCTTATATCATCCTACTTCTAGAACAATAACCTGCAGTGAAGATCTGATTGGCATAGCTTTTTTCGTATGGGCCATTTGAGCAGAGGTACTTGGAGCACTCCAGTATTGGTATACCTATATGCAGAGGATGGGTCATAGATAAGAAAAAGCTTCCAAAGGATGTTCTCCCTAACTGTGATTAAAAACAAGGAATCCAAGTGTGATATGTTTTTAAACTGAGTGAACAAAAGTCAAGGTATCTTTATTCTTAGAAACGGTTAATGTTTATAAGTTTTGTGGGGGCATGGTGTCCCATAGGATATTTCTTTAATACTGAGATAGGATCTTCAATATTTTAGTCTTTGTATGACTTCTTCCTGAATGTACAGTCTTTTGAGGGCTTGCTTAGATCTTCATTGGAATCAGGAAGCCTTTGTCCAGATTTGGATGGTGGGAGCCATTTTGATTTACAGGATGTATCTTCCATATCCCATGTCCCAAACTCAGGTAAAACCTGGACTTTCATACACCCCCTTAAAGCAAAGAACTCTTTCACTTTACTTGGACAGAGAGCACCATATATAGTTGACTGCCATGAAGATTCCTCAATTGGATAGCCTTTCAAATAGACCAAAAACATCAAGTTGCCATAAAACCAGTTAATAAAGTTAGACCAGCCTGTCAGTCCAGATAAATGGAAAACCAGAATACAAGCCAGAATACCAGTGGTATAACTATCTTATGATTTAATATTTTGCCAGGAGGGAGACAACTAAGGGATGATAATTAATAATCACTGTTACTAGCATGCCCACTAGTAACCACATAGTTGCTAAAGTAGCAGCAGATTCCACCATAGTAGCTTATATAGATAATATAGTGGCCCCTGAATCTGCTCAGACAACTTATCATATCAAATGTGCAGAGGGGTCATAGAAACTTACCCACCAGGAAGGGAACAATTTCTAGAGCAAGGATGCATCCTGATGCCATAGGGCATCCAAAGATAGGGGTCAACACCAGGTGACCACCATAACTATTCCCCACTCAATTAGGGAGGGTAAATACATACTAATTATAGATGCTATAACCCAGATATAAAAAGACCTTTATATGGCACCTACTGATAATTTAACTAACAGCAAGCTAACAACAAAAAAATAGTTTGTGTGGATATTTGTTTATTAAAAAAAGGAAAATTGATTGACAACAGTACCTGTAGGGGACTATTTCCTTAGATGCTAACACTTAAGGAATATTAAACCCTTGCATTGACAAAGGGTAACACAATCATATTTATTTTCAGCAAATTGATCTTCCAAAATTCACATAACACCAGATCAATCCCATCCTGACTAGCTGACTTTGGCTCAAATTTTGCCACCAAATTTTTATTCCCAGCTTAATTCCTCATGGTGGATTGGCAACACTTCATCTGCAGGTGACTAGGTGCACCCATAGCCAGTTCACATATGGGAGGTCCCATTAGGTATTAAAGGTATTAAATAAACCCAAACCTGTTGGGGTTAGGCTCACCTTTTATAACAGAAGAAAAATGCACTGATGGAGTTTCAAACCCAAGTGTACCACAAATAGCTCAATTATTCTGGACGTCAATTTATTTATATTAGTGAAATCCTCATTGGGGCCCAAGGTTATTGAAGGAGAGGAATGGCCACAACCTTCTTGCTGGCAGTAGCTCATTACTGCTGCTACCTCCAAACACTCCCCTCTAATTCTCTTCACCAACTCTTGGGTGGTGAGATAGGAAGGTAAATGGGCAAGCTTGAGGGGGTATGCTATCACCTACCTCTTGTCCACTACATGGGCCAATTTACCCCGGTAAATAAGAGGGATGCTGCCTTCTTCACCCCCTTTTTGTGTAAGATGGAAATCTCTCACAGTTGGGGTATAGGGGTGCTTCACAGGACTTACATTATCATTTTTTCTTTGAACAGGGGAGCACCATCATCAGGGGCTTGGTTGAGGGTGACATTTTTATGGGCTTTTGGCAATTTAATGGCCAAGAGTGTGGCAATCTTTAAGGGAGAGCAGAGATTATTGAGGTGCAGGGCGTGGAAGGCTTCCATCAGCTCACCACAATGGGCACAGTCACAGGTGCTGACCCAACTATTCTCATACAATGGAAACCCCTTCCAGGCCACAAGATACTGGACTAAATGGCAAGATTTCCATGAGGCCAAAATTACATCAATATCAGCCTCCTCAGATCTCTCAACCAGGATTGACTGTATCACTTCTGGATCCTTCCCCTTAAATGGTGACAACTGGAAAATATAGAAAATGAGGTGTTGTTTTCAATGAGATGGAACAGCCAACCTAAACTTGCTATTACCTGTTGAAATCCTAGCAAGAAGCTGCTCACAAGTGCTTGGTCACAGGATCTCAACAATATAATGGCTTATAGAAGTACTACAAAATTGGCAGCTGTTCAAGAATTTGGGACTAGAAAATAGACTACAAACAGGCTTTTGAGTTTACAATTAAGATGTGTGTCATAATTGATGCTTTATTTGATAATACCTTGGTGTTTTTATACCCTATTTTAGGAAAGCCCTATAGTCATTGAAAGGGTCAAGACTATGGTCATGCAATACTTTTTTATAAAGAGGAGTTAGATTAATTTTATGATCCCACAAAGGTGTCCAGGCTTCAAGGGTTTGTTCCCCATGGTGATACTTGGCATGCCAATATGAGAATTGAGGTGTAGACAAGCTTTCAGATATGCATCCTTTGACTTGTCAATATTCACATTTGTCCAATTAATCTAGAGTCAAGACTCATGATGATTATTGCTTTTATTTAATCCAGTTTTCTATTTCATGTGACACGTTTTGAACCTGAAGTGACACGTTTATGATTGAGAAAACTATTTTTAGCTAAATGAAAGACCAGCTCTATAAGAATCTTCTAAAACCTTTTCACTCTGGTATGGCTTAATCTTAGTGATATGTTAATGGCATGCATGACAAATCCATGTGGAAATGACCTAATTTACTTTAAACAATTACCTGCCTAAAACATTCTTACTCTAGTCAGATGAAGGATTCTTTAGTACTTTAATGGTGGAAAAATATTTTTCACCCTTTGAAACCCCCTTCAGGTCTATAAAAGAGGGTTGTTTTATCTTAGACAATATCACTAAATTCAAGTAAGTGCAAAAAGTGAGCTTCCCCATCATAAAACTATTCCACTGAGGGTTTAAGGGGACCTTCTTAACTCAATTCAAGCATTCTGTCAAAGGATTAGTAGTAAAGTATTACTGTGATCATAAATATATCACTGAGAATTTAACTCAGATTTTCTTATATTAATCAAACTATTGGATCCTTGAACATTATTATCAACTAGCAAAACATCCAATTGTCCAATATTACCCTCTTCAAGAATGTTAAGGAGAAAAAAAGGGTGTAGAAATCACCCATGAACCCTATATATAGTGATTTTAGAAGTGAGTGATATAATAGAATATTTATTGTCTCTCTTATAAGTGATGACAAAATTTTCTTTCCAAATGGGCCCAAGTTTGTCACTTCTGGGTTTGATGCAATTGTTATAGTATAAAACCTAATTTGATATATGAAAAGAGGGGAGGCTGTCTGAGCTTATTGGCTGCTTGTCTCTATTTGATGACAGTTTTTGCTAAGTTAGTCATAGCATCAGATTTCAGCTGAATAATGTGTTAGGCTAACCTCCTTATAGCTATTTAAGGATCATCAGTTCTAGCAGAAATGATATCTTTATCCAAAAGGGCGGGTACCTCAGGTTCTTGACCATATGAGATGTGGAAAGGAGATTTTTTAATAATTTAGTAATAACTAATACAATATGCTATAAGCGCACTAGGCAAGAATTGATCCCATTGTAGGGGGTCTAAAGTGGCATCTTTTTAAAAATATAGACCAAGTTCCATTTTTCTCTTTCTACTGTATCATTCATAGAAGGTTTATAGGGGTCTGAAAAGAGCTGCTGTGCTCCATGGAATAGCTAGGACCTGATCTCTCTGGAGGTGAAGTTTTTCTATTGTTGTAGAGAAAAACTTGGTGGCAACCATGGTGAGTGAGATTATACTAATGTATAAATGTTTCAGTAACCTTGGCACTTTGGGATGGAAGAGCAACAGCTTTAACCCATTTCATAAAGTGATTAATGCCTACTAGCATGTATAGATTGTCACTGGTGGCTTGGGGTAGGGAACCCACTACATTTAAGCTTATATATAGTTTGGTTGTTGTGAGGTAGTTGTAAGTCTTGGGAAACGTCCTTTGGCTCTCAATTGGTTCATCTTTTCATTCCCAAATAAAAAGATACCAAAGAGGATGGCGGTACCTCTCATTACTCAGGGCGATCTCACTCATGTAGTAGATGAGCAATAGGTAACAGCTCATCTGCTTTGGATCCCACCCCCAATACCCACACTTACCTCAGCAGAACTGTTGTGGGGAATTAGTGAAATCTGTGCTGAGATTACCAAATTAAAATCGGTCAGATCTAATTCAGCCGGCAATCTGGCTGATGCCCAAAATTTGAATGGCTGTAAAAGCATGAAGAATGAGATATCAGCTGGATCACCCAACAGTTCCAATTCAATCACTAAACCAGTAGAACAAATATCGGGCACCATTGATAAGAGTTTGAAGCCCTCTGATAGTAATTCAGGCATTGCACCTGATGTGCTGCTGTTAACTGAACAAATGGTTAGATGACCAAGCGCAGGTGGGTTGGCTATCTTGAACCCATTCCCAACCAAATGGACCCATCCCTATATGTGATGGCCTTGGGGGATTCCCATCGCCCGTTGGGCCAAACGCCATCATGCTAAACATCAGAAATGTAGTTGAGCCCTGGTTTGGACATTTGAGGTTGAACTGACAGAGACTCGACCCACCGCCAAATTTTGTGATGTCAGTTCCCAAAGAATAAACCCGCCCATTCCCAAACAATTTGCCAGTTAGGTCAAATTTGTGGGTCCCACCCCCATCCTGTCACTACCCAATTGACCACTATTTAATCAGTTGCATGGCACTGAGAAAATTGTTGGTCAATTTTCTTATTTTCCTTTCCCATAAAAATTTTACTTAAAAAATCAAATTTTTTTATTTTCTATTCTGACCACATCCCAGATGACATTTACCTGGTGGCCTGTTGCCCCACACTCCAGGTGGGCTTTACCAATTCTTTTGGTCACTATGGCTCCCTCTATCGCCAATTGGGCCCAGTGAGTCCAACACTTTTGGTTTCACAACCCCGCTCTTATAAACTTCTGGCAACAATACATGGGGATCTTATGGCCCTATCTACAACAATGGAAAGAAAGAATCCATCTCCTTATTGCCCCCAATGAGTTGGCCTCTCTAGCCAATAATCTCATCAAACCTATCCCAGTAATCCCACCTCATGCAGATAGAACCACTGAGTTGGGAATGGGTTCAGTGTGGTTTGTTGTTGGTAAACTCCTTACCCTGTTGTTGCACCACCACTTCATGGTATCACATTTCCCAGCTCCATATCAAGTCGTACAATCAGCAATGCCTCTAGCATTCTGGCTTGCTTTTTGGGTGCTCACGCATCCTGACTGTCAGGCTGGTCTAAAATCTTCTACCATTTCCATGACATAATTGACCAACCATTACTATCAGCCACTTACGCCTTGGTTTTTGAGTTGGGTGCCGCAGTGGTTACCCTCTACCAGATGAATGTACAATCAGTTGTGTGTTGTTTGTTATTTGTTTGGTCACTTTCTGACTTTGGGAGAAGCATCTTTTCTTTTTTGAAACCTTCTTCAAGCCACCCAAGATGTGCAATCTGCATCTTCTCTTAAAACCTCTGGCCCGGGAAAAGGATCAAGTATCCCCTCCCAAGTGATTGCTAATCAGGTTCTTGACGCTCTCAAAGTACAAATGCGGACAACAATCACACTTAATAATGCCTCTGCAATATCTCATGCCCAACAAGGGCTCGCGTTGTTGATTGCCATGGATGAAGATGCCCGCCATTGGGTGAGAAGACTTTTGCGTTCTTCCTCACAAGAAGGAGACTCCATCCCCCTGATGGCTGTTGTATCAGCCACCTTAAAACCCCTTGTGTCCCAATCAGACCACTTATTCAGACTGCTCTTTGCCATGGGTGAAGCCCCTAGTTTGGCTTCTCTGATTTCTACCTTTTGTGAGCTGACTCCCATGTCAGGTCTATCTATTGATATGCTTCAGGCAGTCTTTAGAGCGAGCTTGGATTTGGTTTTTGCTCATTATGTGGTCTGGTCTACCATCCAGGAATCAGTAGATCAAATACGTGCTACCACAACTACTATCAAAGCGTTACCTCACCATGTTTCCCCATATCAGAAGGGGAACTTTATGATAGGATTTCCTAACAAAGATGTAGACAATGCGCCTGTCATCAAGATAGCAGTTGACGTGGGTCCCAACCCTGCTATAACCCCCAAGTCTGATTTGGCATTTCTGGAGTTAACTATTAATGATTTTGTTCAAGCCCAGACAGAGGAAATGATTACCCCCGCACTTGTACTTCCAATTTTCACTCCAACTAAGGACCCTGATCCTGGTCCTGACATACCCGTTATTTCTTCAGTCATCCATGAGTTGGCTGAATCTCCCAATAAACAAAATTCTGCTTATTTTCTTATCCCTATGATAATCAGTATTGGTCCGCATCATGTCTCCTTCAAAGCTCTGGTGGATACTGGAGCAGCGGGTAACTTCATGAGTGTTGAGTTGGCACAGCAATTAAAACTGGAAATGGATGTGGGCTCCTCAGTAATGATGCCTCATCTGCTTACCAGTCTTCATATGTCATTTGCCAGCTGATGCACTTCTCAATCCACCCATATAATTTCTGCGATTGTTTTTTGGCCATGCCAAACTTGGTATTCCTGGTGATCTTGGGTGTGGGATGGTGATGTCGACAACATGTGAAGATTCATTTAGAGTCTAATACATTGTCATTTACCAATGATGATTCAGAGGGAGAGTTCCCTTTAATCAACACCCTCAAAAAAATACAAGGGATAGCTCTATCAATCCTTAGTTACTTCCACGGGCATTCCAGCCAATTTTCCTGAAAGCTTAATGCAATATCAGAGAATCTTTGACATGGAAAAAGCAGATCGTCTGCCAAAACATACTAGGTGTGATTGTGGATTTTGGACAACCGTGGAGTTGGTGAATAACAACTGCCCATTGTATCCTCATACAGCGGATGAAGAGGTTGCACTCAATGCCTGGTTGGATGATATGTTAAAAAAAGGTTGGTTGCTCAAAGAGACCTCACCCATCGCCTCCCCTATTATCTTTGCAAGAAAATCGGATGGATCACTCTGTCCTTGCATGGATTATGGTCACTTGAACAAAATAATAGTTACAGATCCCTACCCATTGCCTTTAGAGCAGAAAATCAGTCAGGCAATTGCCAAATCCCATTTGTTTTCAAAACTGAATCTGGTGAACGCTTTCAACCAAATTTGGGTGATGGAAGGACAGAAATGGTTGAATGCAATCCAAATGAGGCGAGTCATTTTTCAATTTCGCGTAATGCCATTTGTGTTGAAAAATGCTCCTGCTACATTTCAACGAATGATTGACAATGCGTTAAGGGATCTCCAGTTCTCTTGTGCTATTGCATACATTGATGATATCCTAGTCCATTCCTCAACTCCCAAACAACACGCTATTGACTTGGAAGTGGTGGTGGTTGCTTTGAATAAAGCAGGGCTGTTCCTCAAAGCTTCTAAGTACGAGTTTTATAAGGAAGAGGTCACATTTCTTGGAAACCTGGTTCTCAAAGAAGGTGTCGCTATCCCTCCCAACAAATTAGATGTGATCTGAGAATAGCCAACTCTGACTACACAAAAGAAACTTTGGAGTTTCTTGGGAACTATCATTTTCTGAAAAATTCCCCCGCACTTTCCCAGTTAGCCACTCCGCTCCATCCCCTCACTGGAAAAAACATATCGTTTTATTAGACCCCAAATGCCAGCAGGCATTTGAATCAATCAAGGAGGTGTTTATGTCTCCTCCCATTTTGAAACATGCCAATCCCACCAAACCGTATATAATCGCATGTGATGCTTCATCAGTAGCAGTGGGCGCGGTGCTGCTTCAGGACCATGATGGTCTTGAACATCCAGTTGTTTATTTTTCCCAAAAATTCACTACTATGAAGCAGTTTTGGGCCATTTATGACAAGGAACTGGCTTCTGTTGCATGGTATTTAACTCATTGGTGATACCTGTTGCAAGGTGCTCATCATGAGCTAACAGTTCGCATGAATCACCAGGCTCTCTTGTATTTTCGCAAACCCCAAAAATTGGTGCACTGGCAGGCCCAAACCTATTGGGACCTGTGCAGTTTTAACTTCAAATATAAATTTGTCAAAGGTGCGCTCAAGGTCCTTCCCAATTTCCTAAACTGTAGCCCTGCTCACTGTCCCTTGGAACCTGAGGAAGTGGATCTCATTACCATGATCCCTGCCACTCAAATTCTGTTGATTGTTCCTTCCATTGTTTCCTCTGCCACGTTGTCTCCCGATGATCCATTACTGGCACAGGTGTTAGCTGGTCAAACGGCCTGCCCTGAGGGCGTGGAGTTAGTTGAGCAGTTGGTTCACTCGAGTACCAAACACTCCCTATACTCCTTAGAAGAGGTACTCATTTACTTCTGTTCTCATGTTTGGGTTCCCCCTCCTTCCGCCCAAAAGTATTCTGTGCACACCATGATCCCCCCACGGTTGGACATCCCAGTAACAAGAAATGCATCAAACTGATCAAGTGAACATTCAATTGGGCAGGACTGACCAAAGAGGTCCTGGCTTGGATTACTGATTGTGTTACTTGTGCTAGGGCCAGTTTAGATCGCTTCGGTAAGAATGGCCTCCTACACCCTTTACAGCAGGTGGAAGGTCCATAGACCTCGGTGTCCATAGATTTTATTGTCAATCTCCCCTGTTCTAATGTATTAACAGCGGTGATGGTAGTGGTGGATCGCTTTACAAAATTTTCTTTTTTTACCCCTTGCACTTCCATGACTATGTCATTAGAAACTGCCCATCTTTTTGTATAACATGTGTTTTCGACGTTTGATCTTCCCCAGGAAATCGTTAATGACTGGGGTACTCAGTTTACTGCACGCTTTTGGAGTGAACTCCTATTGATCCTGAAGATAACCCTCTGTTGATCCACAGCGTATCACCCCCAGTCCGATGGTCAGACTGAGTGGGTTAACCAAGTCCTCAAACAGTACCTGCGTTGCTATGCTAAAGCAGCACAGGATACTTGGGCCGGTTACTTGCCTCTTGCTCAATTTGCATACAATAATGGGATCCATGCATCCACGGGGTTTTCACCATATGAAGCAACGTTGGGTTATAACCCATCATTTTCAGTCGGGACATTCTTGTGACCTGAGGTTCAAGCAGCCGCAGATCATGCTACCCATATTTGATCAACTCAAGCCTTAGTGCGGGAGCACCTCACCAAAGCCATTGACAACTATAAGCAATTCATGGACTGGAAGTGCCTTCCAGGTCATGACTTTATGGTGGGTTCCTACTTCATGCTTGATACCCACCATTTGCAAATTCAAAACCCTTCCTGCAAGTTCGCCAGTAAGCATTTGGGTCCTCACTTAGTGGGGGAAGTATTGGGTAATGGGGCGTTCCGCTTGAATCTTCCCATGCATTGGAAACAGCACCCAGTTTTCCATGTTTCCCAATTATCTCCCTTCAAGGGTGTAATTCCCATGGACCCAAAACCGATCATCATCAATAATGAGGAAGAAGCTGAGGTAGAGGCTATCCTGGTATCTCACAAGTCGCAACTTTCATTCCTTTATCTCATGGCCTGGAAAGGATACCCAGCCTACAAAAATAATTGGGTTAAGACATGCAATTGCACAAATTGCATGGCCCTGGTCAAAGCCTTCCACGCATCCCACCCTGAGGCTCCCCACCCTCCTCGAAGATCGTGACAATTATGGCTATCAAGTTACCTAAAGCACACAAGAATGTGGCTCTGGCGCAGTTTCCCAGTGGGGGTGCCATTCCTTTAAAAGGAAAGGGTAATGTAAGTCTTGTGGAACGTCCTTTGGCTCTCAATCAGGTCATCTTCCCGTTCCTAAATAAAAAGACACCGAAGAGGATGATGGTACCTCTCATCACTCAGGGCGATTTTGCTCACATAGTAGATGAGCGATGTGTAACAGCTCATCCACTTTGGATCCCACTCCCAATACCCACACTTACCTCAGCAGAACTGTTGTGGGGAATTAGTGAAATCTGTGTTGAGATTACCAAATTAAAATTGGTTGGATCTAATTTGGCCGGCAACCTGGCTGATGCCCAAAATTTGAATGGCTGTAAAAGCATGAAGAATGAGATATTGGCCAGATCACCTGACAGTTCCAATTCAATCACTAAACCAGTAGAATAAATATCAGGCGCCATCAACAAGGGTTTGAAGCCCTCTGATAGTAATTCAGGCGTTGCGCCCAATGTGCTGCTGTTGACCAAATGAATGGTCAGTTGACCAAGCGTGGGCAGGTTGGCCATCCCAACCCGTTCCCAACCAAATGGACCTGTCCCTATATGGGATGACCTTGGGGGATTCCCATCGCCCGTTGGGCCAAACGCCGTTGTGCTAACCGTCAGAAATGTAATTAAGCCCTGGTTTGGACATTTGAGGTTGAACTGACAGAGACTCGGCCTGCCACCAAATTTTATGATGTCAGTTCCAAAGAATAAATCTGCCCATTCCTGAACAACTCGCCGGTTAGGTCGAATTTGTGGGTCCTGACTCCATCTTGTCACTACCCAATTGACCACTATTTAATCAGTTGCATGGCACTGAGAAAATTGTTGGTCGATTTTCTTATTTTCCTTTCCCATAAGAATTTTACCTAAAAAATCAAATTTTTTATTTTCCATTATGACCACATCCCAGATGACATTTACCTGGTGGCCTGTTGCCCCGCACTCCAGGTGGGATTTACCAATTCTTTTAGTCACTATGGCTCCCTCTAATGCCAATTGGGCCCAGCAAGTCCAAAACTTTTGGTTTCACAACCCCGCTCTTATGAACTTCTGGCAACAATACATGGGGATCTTATGGCCCTATGTACAACAATGGAAAGAAAGAATCCATCTCCTTATTGCCCCTGATGAGTTGGCCTCTCAAGCCATTAATTTCGTCGAAACTATCCCAGTAATCCCACCTCCTGCAGCTAGAACCACTGAGTTGGGAATGGGTTCAGTGTGGTTTGTTGTTGGGATACTCCTTACCCTGTTGTTGCACTACCACTTCGTGGTATCACATTTCCCAGCTCCATATCAAGTCGTATGGTTGGCAATGCCTCTGGTATTCTGGCTTGCTTTTGGGTGCTCACGCATCCTGACTGGCAGGCCGGTTTAAACTTCTTTGCCATTTCCATGACAGTAGTAGGTTGATATTAGTATTTGGTCTTAAAACTGGATTGCTTTTTACAGGTTAGGCAGGCATCCAGGACTTCAATAATGGATTTCATAATCACCTCCTAATATTACTGTCACAAATCTATATGACTGGATGACAAGCCACAAAAATGACCAATGAATCATCGGAAGAATTCCGCCAAAGATTCAATGGACGTAATCCGTCAAAGACGTTTCAGAGCTATAAGTAAACATTTGTTTTAGGATGAGGCGATATTGGGTTATAACAGGTCATTATTGGACTGCCTTCAAAATAGGGCAATAAGGCGATGTCAACATTTGACAAAAAATAATTTGGATTATCTTGAATCAGGGTGATAAAGAATTGAAGAAAAACACTTCTTTTTCTGCTAAGCATCACTTTTCAAAAATCAATTCAGCCTGAAATTTAGCTCCACTAAAGAGATTTACGAAAACTATTAGCAAATATGGCGGGAAACCCCGCAAAAGAACCCTCAGGCTCTGCCAAACGAGCCAGCACCACCCCCCAAACGAAGCAACCCTCGGTTACCCACCTCAGGGTCAACCAGAATCACCCACTCTCAAGCAGCGGCCATGAAAGCAGGCACCACCCCCCAACCTGGAGCTACTTCAACTAGCGCCAGTTCACCTGATCGCACTTCTGCAACCTGCACGCCTAACAGCTCTGTGTGCGCTGCCTCCCATCAACCCGCTGGGCCCCTCCAACCAAGGAGGCCATCACCCACGCTGTTTTAATGGCGTCTGCTCAGTTGAATGCAACTCAGCCCATCCAGGCATTCACCTCCCCCATTGTGTCAGCTAATTCAGCCCCATCTATTATTGCTGACGCCGTGTTTCTGGCTCCCTTCATGAGGGGCGATACCCAGCTACCTGGCCCCCAAACCCTCAGATATAAGGTTGGATTAGCCGCACATTCTGGTTCACTAAGCACCAAAATGGGACAATCTACTTTTCCCAATGAGGATTCAAATGGTTCAGATTTTGGAAATTCACACCAGTTCCAATCTCACCCGTCCCATTTAAACCCCGTAATTGGCACTTCTCAAGTCGGCACTTTATCTCCATATGCTGAAAACGACCAATTCACCAATCAGTCAGTGAGTTTTGCCCACGAAATCACAGCAAATACTCAGGCTGAATTTACCCAAATAGATTGGGATGGTGATGAAACATCGCCCTCCTCCCAATTGGCTGGAGTTAATTCCAATCTGGATGAGCCTCCCCAATTTAGCGAGGCCCAACAATCACCTGGCCCCAAACCCTCGGATGTAAGGTTGGATTAGCCGCACATTCTGGTTCACTAAGCACCAAATTGGGACAATCTACTCTTCCTAATGGGGATTTAAATGGTTCAGATTTTGGAACTTCACACCAGTTTAATCTCACCCGTCCCATTTAAACCCCATAATTGGCACTTCTCAAGTCAGCACTTTATCTCCATATGCTAAAAATGACCAATTCACCATTCAGCCAGTGAGTTTTGCCCACAAAATCACAGCAAATACTCGGGCTGAATTTACCAAATATAATGGGATGGTGATGAAAAATCGCCCTCCTCCCAATTGGCTGAAGTTAATTCCAATATGGATGGGCCTCCCCAATTTAGCGAGGCCCAACAATCCGCCCCTCAATTTAATATGACGCCAGCAACTGCTGTAACATTCCAGCAACAAGGGAACTCCGCAAACTTGTCCAAACCACCAGCTCACACTCAACCCACGATTGCAGCCCAAAGGAAACACAAATATACCAAAGGAGCCACTGGGGCGTGGCAAAAACCTCTGGTACCAACGCTACCCAAAGATGATCCCCGTGAAGTGGCGTTTATTGCTGATGTTAAGAAGAAATGGGCCGAAACTAGAGCGCAAAAAGCTCTACCTCGTTCAACCCTCTCCCACGCAATTCGCCTTTATTATGGGCATAACCCTGTTGAATTCTATATGGAGGATTACTTCTCATACTTTGCAGCGATTGCGGAGACATTCCCAATTAACAACACCGTCCAGAATCAGTGGAGGGCCACTACATCGATGTGGGCTTCACTGAAGCTGCCCTTGCTGACCATGCTGCCACCCTCCAGGTCATTATTCTGCGTGGATCTCTTTGCATTTCCCGCACATGCTCTCACCTGGAGAAAATTTCATGGGTTACTTTTTCCAACCTACCAACGACTGTTGATCCTGAGTCTCTTAAACTGGCACTCCATCGTGGTTTAATGGAGTTTGGGTCTGTTCTTTCAGTGGACTTTAGCGTCCCCTCCTACTATGCTCCCACTCAAAGAGCTCGCACTGCTAGGGCGTCGTTCATCCCCTCCCCCACTGTATCCCGCAACATTGAGGTTATTCCTCGTGTGGCGGTAGTTGGGGCATTACCTGAGATCTTTTTTGTCGACCCTGATCAGGCGCGCCCCCGGTATTCATGGTGTAACGCCCTTAGACACTTGTATAGTGGCTGCACAGCTCAAAAACAAGCCCTCTTAGCCACCACCCAGGGGCCTAAACCAGGCCAAAAACGATCCCACGTGGCCGCAGCAGCAATTCCACAACCCACACAATGGGTTCCCGTTCAAGACCTGTCCCCTGAAGCCTTACGCCTAGCAGTTGAAACAGCTAACCCCACTATTGGTATGGGATACCTTCGCGCTCATACCCCCTTCCAGTGGGCACCCCCTCCAATCTCCCAGAGTCAACTCCTTCTCTCACCAAGCGCAAGGCATCTCCCACAGGGTGCCCCTCGTCAGCCACCCACACTCAGGGCTCCGCGGCACCCCCACCAACCTCCACCAGCGATTTATCGCATCAACCCTCAGCTCCCAATGGAGCTATGCCCACCAGCATGGACTGGCAACCCGCGGCCTGCGGTAGAAGTGCCATCTCAAAGAGTCCTACCCCAACCCCACAGTCCATTTCGCGCGGATCCTTTGCAGTGTTGGAGGAAGTGAATATGGACTCAGACTCATCAAATGGGGACACCGCGGAGGTCACCATTGAGCACCCTCAGGTCCTTCCCCTGCAACAGAGCGGGGGCAGCATCCTAGGCTGGCTTACTGGGTCCTCCGCCCCCCCACCCCCTCTCCTTCCCCTCAGAACCCTCGACGCTCCTCACGGATTTCAGCTAATAGTCAAGCTAAAGGACTCAAAACTAGCCGCCTCACAGCAGCAGGTTTAAGCGCTGGCAACCCCCAGGACATGGAGGGGAACAGCTATGAGTCCCCATGGCAGCACCCTGGCCCTGCAATCCATCAACGCAAATGGGTTGTGGGACTTTAAGCGAAGAGCCCGCCTCCTCCGCAACTTCAGGTCAGCACAAATTGATATCGCTGCTGTCCAGGAGCCCCATATCCTCCCCCACGAACAATCTGCATGGAATGAACAGTTTGGAGGCAACTCCTTTTGGACAAACCATGCCGCCCTGTATTGTTTTGAATCCCCAGGTTAAAACCCATTCTTTTTCACAATATCTAGGTGGCCGCCTCATACTGGCCAAACTCACCACTCCTGACTTCTCCTTCTTCGCTGCAAGCATCTACCTGCCTAATGCAGGTCAGAAGCAAAATCGGCTCTTGGAAGAGCTCGTCCAACTCAATCTCCCACGGAATACAGTCCTCTTAGGAGATTTCAACACAACCATAAGTCGCGTCTGTAACTATTACCCCCTGCAGCAAAGGAACGCCCTGGATCAAGTCGCCTCCAGGATTTCCTTCGCCTGAGTGGCTTTATAGATGCGCTTCCACCCTCCGCGTCTGGCCTAGGTTGCGTGACTAGGATCCAGTATGATGGAGGAGCTTTCCAGTCAGCGTCACGCATAGATATGGCACTGATTGGCCCCCTGATAATTGGCCGCGTCTCCTCTCCCATCTCTCGTGACAACCATCTGAGTGATCACAGGTCACTCACCGTTGTCCTCACCACCACACTTAGACCGTCGCGTAGGTTCTGGCCTAGAGTTGCCCCATCTCTTCTCAACAACCCCTTCGCTAAGGAGAAGCTGTCTATGACCATCCGGGAGACTCTCACCTCCCCCCCACCCCACCTGCTTGACCACAAGGCTAGATGGTCGGTGACCAAGGAGGGCATCACCCGCGTTGCTTACAACTGTGCCAAAGCCCAGATGACTGCAGCTCGCGCCAGAGTCAAAAGGGCGGAAGCCAGAATCAGATATCTGGAGCGAAACTGCCAGCCTTCTCCCTTTCCCAGATGGTTGGAAGAATGGGAAGTGGCGCAGGAAGCACTCCTCTTGGAGCTCACACTGCAGGAAGAACTGGCAGCAAACTTTACAACATCTTGTTACTATGCTCAATGGGAACGCCCCACCCGCTTCTTCTTTCAGAAACAGAAAGCCCAGTCAACAGCGCAGGATATTACTGCACTGAAGATTGGCACTACAACCACTTCGGATAAGGAGGAAATCACGCAAGAACTACACCGCTTCTACTCCAGCCTCTTCCATGCCACCCAGGTGGACCCATCGGACATCCAAGACTTCCTGTGGCGGGCTCCAGAGCCGCCCATTGACCCACGGGCTGATGAGGCTCTACTGGCGCCTATTTCCATCCAGGAGGTGATGGAAACCCTTCTGAAATCCCCACGGCTTAAAGCCCCAGGCCCAGACGGAATACCCTTCGAGGTGTACCTTCTGGAACCTGTATTGATAGCCAGAACCCTCCGCGACCTCTTCGCTGCACTCTTGGTGAATGGCGAGGTCCTCCCGGACTCCAGAGGCTCAATCACGACCCTCATTCACAAGAAGTCAGACCGTGAGAACCTGGCTAACTGGCGCCCCATAGCGTTGATCAACACAGCCCACAAGCTCTTCACGAAGCTTCTGGCCAACCGCATTACCAAATGGGTGTCACCTCGCCTCTCCCCATCCCAGCACGGTTTTATTCCAGGGAGGTCGTTATGGGACAACTATAATGACCTTCACGTGACTTTGACTGCTAACTCTCGTAAGGTGAATGGCTTTGTGGCTCTCCTGGATATGGAGAAAGCATATGATCGAGTAGCCTGGAAGTATATTGATGCTTCCCTGGCCCGCTTCCATCTCCCCCCGCAGCTAGGCGCTGGATATCAGCGCTCTATGACCAGCTCCACACCAGAGTCCTGGCGCCAATGGGTTTTACAGTGGCAGTACCAGTTGGACAAGGTCTCCAGCAAGGGGACCCCCTGAGCCCTATCCTTTTTAACATCACCCTTGACCCCCTCTTGGCCTCCTTACAGGACAAGCTAACAGGGATTCTGGTCCCAGGTAAAGCCCCCACACGCACCATGGCATTTGCAGATGACACTGCCATTGCATTTGGCTGCCCTGGGGATGTTGCCCTCGCTGCTGTGACCATTGAGAGGTACACCAAGGCGTCCAACGCCATGGTCAACACCTCCAAGACAACAGTTGTACAGGTCGGCTCCCCCACCTTCCCCCCACCATTTGGTATTGAACCTGTGCGCGGTACCTTCCGTCACCTGGGCGTTCTCATCAACCAACAAGGAGTTGCGCTAAAAGACAATGAGGACTTGCTCCTCGCAGCAGTTAACTCCAGGATTGCCAGCTGGAACCGGCGGCACATCACCCCCAGGGTCAAGCTCTGGTGGCCAATGTGTTACTCCTCTCCAAAGTCTGGTTCCTAGCGCACGTCTGCCCATTCACAGATGCCTTTTATACGCGGCTCAATGTACTCCTCCGCTGTTGGACTTGGGGCTCAAACCATCCACCAATGGCCCTCTCAACCATTGCCCGACCCTACAATGAAGGGGGCCTAGGGCTTCTGGACACGCGATCCCACGCCACCACAATCTTTCTGAAGTTCCTATGGCCGATTGTCTGCTGGGACGCGACCCCCATGCCCCAATGGGCGCCCGCCCTATGCCAGTCAGTGTCAGCAGCTTTGGGTCTTCCTAGAGCATCTCTGACCTCATTAGGGGAGTGGCTTACAAACCACCCAGGCCATCGCCTGAAACCATCCTCATCCCCCTACTGGAACCAGGCTCTCCTTGCCCTGAAACGAGTAGGCGCGCGGATCCACCATGCCTTCCCATACAGAAGGGAAGGCCCTGGCCTCAGCCCCCGTCGCCATGCAATTGTGCACAATGGACAAGTTGTCACAATTCGCCTCAACCCCCAAGATCGTCCTCCCATCCGCCCAAGACTCCTTGAGCTCCTCCCTCCCTCCGTGAGATTTGACCTTAAGGAATTGTGGAAGGACGTCTATCACCCCATCCTGTCAGCAAAGGTGTCCAACACCTTATGGAGGGTGCTCCACTGTTCATACAGGACAGGGGACCAGACTGGCCCTACCTTCCAGCACTGAAGCTGCCCCTGCTGTGCGGAGCCTATTGACTCCCACCTCCATCGTTTTTTCATCTGTCCAGGTGTCGCCGCATTTTGGCCAAAGGCCCGCGCGCTCCTCCATGCTCAGCCCTGGTCTGGACACCCTGTGCAAGGCCTCATGTTCGAGCAGACATTGCCTGGTTGCCACCGACCCCTCCATGTCCTCGCCTATGCCACAGACATCTGGACCATCCATAACTCCTTCCTTCGTGCTGCCTTTGAACAGCAGGTGTGGACCCTTCCACACATGATCACCCACTTTCAGGTACACTTTGAGATGGCCCTGAAGGTCTGCACTATATCGCCAACCCTCCCCCGCTCAGTTGTCACTGCAGCACGGCTCTGGCGCGCAAACCCCCCTCCCTTTCTCGATGCCTCCTCCCTCCCCTTCCCTCTCCTCAGGATCTTAGGAGCCCAGCCATAATTCAATAAACATCGATGAATCCCCCTTGGGTTGGGACCATCTAGTACTAAAAAAATTGAAGAAAAATAAGCCAAAACCAATAAGAACATGGAGAAACAAATAAACTAAGTGGAAGAGTCAGTACCGACTGAGGTTGCTGGTATACCAGCGAGATGAGAGGATTGACAGGAGGAGGTTTTTAGAAGGAAGAAAGAAGGAAGTAAGAGGGAGCAGAATATAAGAGATCTGCTGAGATTATTGTATTAAATAAAGAAGTATTTTGGGGAGTTTGCTCCCTTTTCATTATAAGTGTTTGTTTACAAGCGTTCCAAGGAACTAACAATCTCCATATCATTTGTTCCAATTGTTCAGTAGGCTAACCCTGTGCACAAAACCCTTTGGTGGATATAGAGGAAATCGCCGAAATTACAACAGTGGTGCTTACTACAGGGGGCCCATTGATAAGTTATAAAATAATAAAAACTCAGTTGTCTACTCTGTTGCATCCAGGTTGCTTTGATAAGGAATCTTCACGATACGCTGGGCTTGTTGCATATGATGAGTTATATTGCATTGGATACTGTGCTCAAAAGACAAGACGAGCTGCTTCAGGAGGTTTGCAGTGATAAGCTGCCACCATTTGATTGCAAAGGAAATAACTATGGGTTCTTTTGATGATTTGAGTTTGTGACTGAAGGAACCTCAGACCAGCAGAGGGCAAAACTGTTGATCTCCACATTGGATGTCGGGAGTGCTGATCAAGTCATTTGTTATCTTTCAGATAGTTCTGTTACATACCAAGAAGTCAAGGAGACAGTGCTGCGGTTGTTCAGCGGAACTGCAAAGATGTCACAGCGGAAAGCTGAGTTCTTGGCCATCAGATTTCAGCAGAATGAGGCCCTCACTACATTTGCTAAAGCGATTTATGGAAGAAGCTCATGTGTTGATCAGGGCAGGGATTTTATCTGAATTCAATGTGTGCATTGCAATGTCCTCTGTGGTGAAGCCATACCCCAAGCTTTACAATGTCATGGCCCCATTGTTGGAGGATGATGTACCTCTTCTTAAACCTGTTCATTTTGTATATCACTTAGTTGTATTTTTTTCTTCACCTAATATCAAATAGATTCACCCTGTCGCTGTTGCCAACCCTAATCATGTGGGGTAATCAACCAATCAGTGCAGGTTCCACCAGGTTACTCACCACACTCCAACATCCGTTCCATAACTGCTAATTGACAACTAGCCAACTACCGCTTCAGCCCTAAATACACTGATCAGCAGCAGGCATTCTACCAATGTGGGTCTGATTATGCCGATCATCTTTGGAACAACCTTCCAAGTAGGCCAACTTATATTAAGCACAGATGTAGGCCCTATGGGGTAAGTTGTTTTAATTGCAGTCGCCCTGAGCACATGGTATGATGGTGCCCCAATTTATGGATCCCTTACATACAACAGGATCAATGTTATCAGGGAAAAGTCAGAGCGGAGTAGAAACGGGACTCTCTACTTCTGCTATCTCAAATTTATATGTCCCATCTGAATATACTGTATTAATTGCAGCAGAAGCCTCCCAGTATGACGATACATTCCTCTACCAACAGCTGGTTGAGGGAGTAAATGTGCTGACTTAAGCACAAGCCAAAGAAATATTGGACAAAGGTTTCTGGAGCAACTGAAGCCTTACGCTTGTCAGATGTTTGACCAAAGTTCATCAAACCAGCTAGAACTGTTTGCAGATGCGTTGTCTCTAAGAGGAGTAGAGGACGCCCTTCCAGTGGACGCTATTATAACAGGGTACCCTAAAGTCAGCGCAGATATTATAAGTTTCCTGGGAAAACTTGAACCGCTGAATGTACATGTAGTAAATAGCTGGCATTCATCTTACTCAGAATGCACTTACTGTGACATTGTGGTAGCCAAAACCTGAGTATGAGCTATAATTGATATGGGCGCTCCTGTTAACATTGTCTCCACTAAGTTGGTGGTGAAGTTGTCTTTAAAACTTGATATAGACCACCAGATGGTATATGGGACCACTGGAGCAGAAACCACGGTCTCTGGGGGAGTGTATAGCGTGCTTCCCTTGCAGTTTTAATCCATTGTTGTTGTGGCTCTGATGGTAGTATTACCAAAAAGCAACTACATCTGTTGATTAAGACTGCCTTTATGTGACACTATGGGGTTGTCATTGACATGATGGAAGAGACCCTTGCTATTTTGGAACAGCAAATCCCAATTTATTTTAACTCCAGCAGAGTGCAAAAGGATTCAGTGCATATGGGACAAATCAACCTTACCTACAGCTATGGGGTGATTCCAGTGCGCTATCATCAATTAAAAAGGAAAACTCGGGCCCTTCCCCATCAGATATATGAATATCAGGGGCTATCGCTTAGAGCAGCTGGAACTATATCTATTCCCTCTGGACATCAAGTGGTAATAGACACTGAGTTAGAGGTGGAAGTGCCAGCTGGGCTCTATGGGGAGATCATTGGGCCTTATCAGCAATCGTGGCTTGAGCCCCGCATGGCTCCAGGCACCATACTTCCAGGCCATGAGGAGATCAAGATATTGATAACAAATCTTCAGAACACACCAATTCGAATCTGCTGGCATCAGGTTATAGCATATCTACATTTGAACCTAGTTGGGGAGATCAACCAGGTTCACAAGTTTGGGTCTCTGGATGAATTTGGTCTGCCCATCGAACCACATCTTGGTGTAATGGCGGTTGTACCATGGGAGAATTTAATGGGGCTATCAGAAGACCAAAAGGATTAGGTTAAAGCTTTATCCTAAAAATACAAAGGGATTTTTGATGTTGACAATCATTATTTGGGGTGCACTTAGGGGTTGTTCATTGGCTAGACACTGGGGATCATCCCCCCATCAGGTCTTAGCCAATTCTCTGATCAAGAGCAGCTGAATAAGTTATCACTGAGGAGATTGACAAGCTGCTAGAGAAGAGAATGCTCAAACTATCTAAGAGTCTATGGGCTTCACCTGTCCTAATTGTTAAAAAGAAGGATAGTACTAGCTGCATAGTAATCGACTACCAGAAGCTCAATAGTATTACCAAAAAAGACTCATACCCTCTACTGTGGATTGATGATGTACTGGATCAGTTAGGTGGAGCTCGCTACTTCTCAGCAATGGATTTGATATACAGTTATTGGCAAATTGAGTTTCTCGTGGCATAACAAGAAAAATGCGCCATAATCACATCCAAAGGGATTTTCCAACCAGCTTGTATGCCCCAAGAGCTGTGTAATGCCCCAGCTACATTCCAACGAGCAATGGACACCATTCTGAGCGATCTGATGCTGTCATGTGTTTTTGTGTACCTCAATAATATTAATGTTTTCTCTCACACGTTCACTGAGCACCTTACACATTTGGAAGAGGTATTTCGCTGACTGGCTGAGGCCAATATTGAAATCAAACCCTGGAAATTCCACTTCTTCAAGGATCAGCTGGAGTACCTCAGTTTTGTGGTGGACGCGACTGGGCTGAGACCTCAACCAGCCAAGATGGAAGCCATTTGGTAGATGACAATGCCATCTAGTAAATGGGACACAGGTGTTTTTGGGGATGGTGGGTTATTACCAACGCTTCTTACCCAATTTCAGTTGCATTGGAGGTCCGCTGTTTGAGCTACTAAAGAAGGATGCCATGTTTGAATGGATTTAATGGCGCCAATGTGCCTTTGATACATTTTGAATGGCACTAATTAGTGCGCCCATGTTGCGCTACCCTAATTTTAATAAGAAATTATAGTGCAGATGGATGTGTCACTTTCTTCTGTTGGGGCGTTCTTGTCTCAGAATGACAATAAGGGGGAGGAGCACCCCGTGGCATATTGCAAGTAATAGCTTGAGTTTCCATGAATGAAATTACACTGTAACCAAGTGGGAGTGCTTAGCGGTGATTTATGTGTATAAGCAGTTTTGAGTCAACTTGTGTGGAGCAAAGTTTAAGGTTGTAACAGATCATGCATTGTTGCGCTGGTTGCAGAACCTGAGAGAGCCTGAGGGGCAGCTATCTCGATGGGCTCTTAAGCTGCAAGCTTATGACTTCAAAATTCTCCATTGACCAGAAGCAAAACACCAAAACGCCAATTGCTTATCCAGATTGCCAACAATTACAGTTACGGCAGATCTAAGCAACATAAAGTTTGACAAAATGCTCAGCAGAAAGTATAATGATGAACCGCCTCAAGTTATCAAGTTACTAGACAGACTCAGGACCAATACGTTTCAGAAAAATGGGGAATTGTATAAGCGAATAGGGGACACTACCATTAATATCCCCAGGCCTTCTATCAGACCAGTATTATCATGAGCACACACCAAGCAGTTGGCCATGGTGGAGTCCAAAAGACTCTTAAATTGTTGAGACCGCAGTATTATTAGGAAAGCATGCAATTTGACGTGCTTGAGACCCTGTCCTGCTGCCATCAGTGCCAGGTGGAGAAGCCGTTCTGCCAGAAGACATCATACCAGTTAGTAAAACCTCACTTTGCTTGTCATACAGTCTCTATTGATGTCTTGGAACCTCTGCCAACTGCAGCTAACTGGTATAAATATATTCTGGTGACAATTGACCACTTGACCTGGTGGGTTGAGGCGCAGGCCATTCAGGATCTGGGGGCAGTTACTGTGGCTAAGTTTGTGATGGGTTGCATCACTCAGCATCGCAGCTGCCCACAGTTTATTCTTACTTACAATAACACTAATTTTACCTCTCACATACTTCCCAAGCTCAATGAATTAATGGCCATCTGCAGGGTCCTAACAACTCCATATCACCTTGAGTCTAACGGAATGGTTGAACAGGCCAACGGGACCCTGGTGAACATACTACAGAAGTTGGTGACAGATAGGCCCTCCAATTGGAGTACCCTCCTTTTCACCGCAGTGTTTTCCTACAATATTAGCTACCATTCTGCCACGGGGAAAAGCCCCTTCCAATTGCTTTACAGATGGAACCCTTCTCTGCCTGCGCTTTTATATGCCTGTGTAGAGGACAATAGCAGAATGGATACGCAACACTATCTAACTGCCCTAGAAAATATGATAATTAAATTATAAACTGAAGTGTACTTGTTCAGCTTAGCCAAGAAAATCAAAAACCAGGCTGCTGATCAGGTACGGCAAAGTGGCCTAGAGCAGTTCAAAGATGGAGATATGGTGCTATTTCATGATCAGCACAGATTTGGGCGGAAGCACAAGCTCGCAAATATTTGGATTAGGCCATTTGAGATAATAGAAAAAATGGGTGTTGTCACTTATACTATTAAGGATCCTGTGAGCGGTCAGATTATAAATTGATTGCACATGAAATTCCTTCAGCCATATAAGCAGCAATAGAGCATCTCCAAAAAAAGAACAAAACAAAACAAAGACAAAAACAAAATAAAACACAAATGATGATGAAAATGATGATGATTGCACAAAACAATCTTAAATGAGTTTTAACTATGTTTATTTGGGGTTGCTGCTGGAGGTCTTTTGCTTTGATGACTTTGTCTTCCCATCTTTTTTCAGCTTCTTGCAGTGTACCTTTTGTTTTGACCAATAGTACCTTCATTTCTTCCACCGCTTTGAGGGTGCCATGGTTTCTATGGACTCTTCTGGGGTTGGGGTGGAGGCGGAGGCTGCTGAGGTGAGAGTGAGGGCTGACATCCGCCCAGGGGCCACTGCGCTATTCTGAGGAGGGGAGGCCAGTGTGGTGGGACTGGAAAAGGAGGATGGACTGGGGTTCCATGGCAACAGGCGAGGTGGTGAAAGATCAGCTGGTTGATTGAGTCAAAACTGTTCTTGTCCCACTAGGAGAAAAGCCCACAGCCACATTTGTTGATGGTCCTGGGAATTCAACAAGTAAGCAAGCAGAGGAGAGGAGTCATAAGGGCTGGTGAATAAGCAGG
This sequence comes from Massospora cicadina, assembly GCA_022478985.1. Classification (NCBI taxonomy): domain Eukaryota; kingdom Fungi; phylum Entomophthoromycota; class Entomophthoromycetes; order Entomophthorales; family Entomophthoraceae; genus Massospora; species Massospora cicadina. Next base: position 319,222 of record JAKSZP010007902.1, read on the forward strand.
TGAGTTCCAGATTGAGGGGAAAAGGCTGCGCCCAGCGCCAGGAAATCTACAAGGAAATCCTCCATGCTTGGATATGCCATCAGAAAAGGAGCTGTTGCAGTGAATGCCACTTGCTGGGCCCACTCAAGGGCTGCCCAGTGCAGCTTTATTCCTGACCCTAAAGTGGTTGTGGGATGCAAAATTAGGTTACCTTAGAGTGCCATGCTAGGAAGGTACTGCAATGGATATTTGGCACTGAGGGCAGTGAACGCCGCGGTGACCCCAGAGTGAAGGCGAGCTAGACGGTTGTTGCAGAAATTTACCCCCAGGGACCAGAAGTGGGTAGGAGCGAGGAGAAAAAACCCCAACCAGCTGGCTATCACCCACTGCATGAAGTACAGCATCCGCTGAACAGAAAGAGCTGCAGGATGAGGCTCAGCAGGAGATGGAAGCACTAGGAAATTAAAGCCACTTGCCAGGAGCTGAACTGCTTCATTATACAAAGGTCCCCAGCTCCACTCCCCTCCCCATTGTAGCTGGGCCACTATGTCCCAAAAGGGGGCGTGCCAGAAAGCCAAATGGCCGACGATTTTGAAGGAGCTCTTCCTGGGTTAGAACAGTTGTAAGGTCCACGTCAGCCTTATCCTCATCAGCTGGGGAAAGAGGAAACTGGGAAAGAGGGATGTGGCCTGGGTCAGGCAACTCTGCACCAAGCCACATATGGAAGAAGAAATTAAAATCACAGACCCTTGGCTGTTGGCACATGATAGTTTGAATGGCATTGAGGAAAAAAGAGATGTACAGATTATCGTCCAGTCAAGGATGGTGATGTCACAAATCTATATGACTAGATGACAAGCTACAATTATGACCAACAAATCATTGGAGGAATTCCGCCAAAGTTCAATGGACAAAATCTGCTGAGGCTGTTTCAGAGCTATAAGTATTCAATTGCCTTAGGATGAGGCGATATTGGGTTATAACATGTCATTCTCAGATTGACTTCAAAATAGGGCAATAAGGAGATGTCAATATTTGACAAAAAATAATTTGGATTACCTCAAATCAGGGCAATAAAATTAAAGAATAACGGGGGTGGAAGGCGAGTCAGTAGGGCATATGGCTACCAACCTGAAGGTTGTGGGTTCAATTCCCACCCTTTGCATATCGATTGGGGTGTCATCCAAAGGAAGCTATTGGCGGTTAGTAGGTCTAATAACACGAAAACCTTACCCATGATGTAACCAAAAAAATTTGAGTCTTTATCAGGAGGTGGAAAAACTTTCTTTGACAGAGTTGACCCTGTTCAGGTTTCATGTTGTTTCTTTCTTTAGTTTCTTTCTTTTGGTAATGCCTGTCCCCTGGTTGGCTTGCCTCAGTTAAATGAAGTTAAAGAATAATGAGGAGAGGATACCCTAGTGGTAGAGTATGGACCCTCTACCACTCCTCCCCAAGTTTGATCCTGGTAATGGACTTTGGGTAGGGGACAATTTTGACTGTGTTGGTTTTGCACACCAATGCCCCGAACCAAGATAGTGAATAGCAAAGGCGGTCCATGGAGTTCCTGGCCTATCATACACCATGCATGGAGGTTTTCCAGGTTTTATCCTCCTTTCCCATTTTCTTCACTTCCCTAATTGGTGCAGTCTTGTCCCCAGGTTGGCCCACCTCAAATAAAATATAAAAAAATAAAGAATAACAAGCCAAAACCAATGAGAATATGTCAGAACAAATAAACTAAGTGGAAGAGTTGGTACTAACTGAGGTCGCTGGTATATCAGCGAGATGAGAGAATTGACAGGAGGAGGTTTTTTATAAGGAAGAAAGAAGGAAATAAGAGGGAGAAGATTAGAAGAGATCCACCGAGATTATTATATTAAAATAAAGAAGTATTTTAGGGAAATTGCTCCCTTTTCATTATAACTGTTTGTTTACAAGTGTTTCAAGGAACCAACATTCTTCATATCATTTGTTCCAATTGTTCAGTGGGCGTAACCCTGTGCAAAAACCCTTTGGCGGATATAGAGGGAATTTCCAAAATTACAACAAGTACCAAACTTTTATCCACAAATAGGGTTTCTGACCTCCGCTGTACCCAAGGGAAGAGTGAGCTTTCATGATAGCAGGTACTCGCTCCAAATGTCAAAGATAGGGCAAACAATTTACCTAACTTTATTATATAACTTCCCACTCTTCAAATTTGTGTTGCGTAAGTGTTATATTAACATTTTTAACATGTTCATCTGCATCGTCCTAAGCACCAGGGTTCATAAGGAGGTCATACAATATTTCAGCTTCACTACTATCTAAGTGAAGGGTAGGTAAATGAGTTAAACTATCAACATTTATATGTCGAGTCCAAGCTCAGTGTTTAATATTCATATCATGATGTTGGAGCTTCAATGCTGTTAAATTTCTGGATTTGTTTATTCTTTTCTGATAATAGCTTGCTTCAGCCTCCTTTATCAACTGCACAGGTTCCTTGTATGTGCTTTGTTTGAACTGTTAATATATTAAATTGGGCAGTAATAGTATGAAGTACATTAACCTAGTTGAGCTTCCTTTAGCCAAGATAACTATTGGTTCCACCACTAAACTGAGGCTTGTCCTAAAGCTTAAATTCATCTGGAACATTGATAGGGATTTTTCTCTCTTCAGATAGAACTTACCTAGTATTGGGATCAGTGGTTCTTCTTCCCTTTCACCATGGAGAGTTTGCAGAGATAACAATAAAAGACAAAGAGATTTCTTACCCTTTCAGTTCCAGTCTCAAGATCAAAGCGTCAAATTACTAAATTACTTAATCTAAAATTATCTTTATTGGTAGATATTTATCTGATTTAGTAAGAAAAATGCAAAGGAATTATAAAAGGGGATTTTGCGCACAACTCTTCTGTTGGCGCTTTAATTGGAAATGGTGGCTATTGCTGATGAATTAACCATCCAGGGTTGCATAAAATGATTATCTTTCTCATTAGTTTTAGGCATATTATCCTGCTGATTTCAATGTGACGCCTTTTGGGTTAAAATGAAGAACGTGACCAAAAAGCCTTTGCTCAAACCATCAAGTTACTTTTATTTAGTTAAAACTGCTTAGGTAATGGGTCTTATACCCATAAACAACAGGTTATGATCTAAAAATTTAACTCACAAGTTGCTTTATCACAATCAGCATCACTTGCCTAGAAACTTATAAACCCTTAGTTGATCAACAACTAAACCTATTCAACTTTTACAAGTTAATTAAGTTATCAATAATAAAAACTGACAACCTAATCGTTTTTATTTTTCGTGATTTCCCCTGACAAAACATTGGCAATCTATAGGATCAAAACCTGGCAAATTACTAAATATTTGTTCAGTATAATACTCTGAACAATAGCTATTGTGGGTAATTGTTAACTCCCACATCCACTAGTAGGATGAAACTCCTAGTGTACAATCAGATGTATTATAATCAATTAAGCTGGGTAATGTGTGCATATTGAAAATTCAACAAAGTCCCAACAGCCCGCCATATAATAGGATCCTTCATATTTTGTACCCATTTTAAGGAGGCATGGTTGGTAACCACAGTAAAGGTAGCTTCATATAAAAGGAAGTAATTTTTACAACAAGCAAGATGGTAAGATACTTCTTTTCTGTGACAATACCATTGCATCTAACTTTAAAAAGCATCTTGCATAAATATAAAACTGGATGATACATTATTATAATCCAATTGAGCCAGGATGGCTTCAACAGTGTAATCAGAGGCATTGATAAACAAAATGAAAGATTTACTATAATCTGGGTGGCATAGGATAATAAGTTATTGTAGCAATTTCTTTAGCAAATCAAATGCAGCTTTTTGTTTTAAACCCTTATAGAAAGAATTGTCCTTTGTCAATAGTCAAAAGAAGACTCATAGAGATGGGTAAACTTTGGTATTAATTGATGATAATACCCATTGTACCCTTGGGACCATCTAGTACTAAAAAAATACCCATTGTACCCAGATGCATCTGAATATATTGTAGGTTTTGAGGCGGGATTGCTTATATACTGCCTAAATTATATCTTTTAAGGATTAATCCCTTTCTGGGAGGTAGCATGACCAAGGAAATTTATTTTTGGAAAAGGTACACTTTATGGTTAAAACTTTGTTAGAAAATTGACTGTAACCTCTGCTAGTTGGCAGGCCAACCAGTATGAAGACTGATCAGCCCTTGTCATTTCATTTTAGGTGACGGGGCCAGCAGCATCAGCTGACCCCTTAGCATGTCACTCATGCCATTTGGGAATCCTCTAGCCTAACCTCCAACCAAAAAATAAATAATAAACTTAAATTAAAAGGTAGCTTAGACAAAGGGAGATATTTTTTAAAAGGGAAGCGCCAGGTATTTATACAATTTACAAAATGGCTACTGCACCCTCCACCAACCTATTGGTTTTCTGCTGGACCTTCCATCCAACCATTCTTTTTTCAACCTTCTGCTGAGCTACTCTCTCTCTGGAATTGACCCTCTCACCCCATCCTACCTAATGTACAAGTTAGTTTTGGTTCATCTTCAGCCTTGAGTCACCAGTAAGATATATAGTTTATTATAACAAATAGATACTGAATGTAAATTTGACTTAATATTAATGTACCAGAAACAGCTTTGGTTGCTCAGGTAAATTGGTATATATTAGCTTCACACTGACACATATTTTGATTCATTATAATCAAATTTTTGGATTGTCTTTATCAGTTAATTGATTATTTTAGATGAGGCGCCAGAAACAACCTCAGCCACCTTAAACTCAAATTTGTCAGGTTCCACCAGCATTTACTTGAATAAACCCAAATGGATTATCCTCAGCTATTAGTCACTAGTAATCCTTATACCAACTTGGGCCAGCAATTGACTCCTCCCAATCCTATTTCCAAACTTGGCGGAATACTTGGATTCACCTTGACCCAATTTGGGGAGCAACTACTAGCAATCACCTAATAATCACAAAATTTAGCCAATAAGTCATTCCTCCAGGATTGGCCTAATTCATCTTAAATCTGCTTAAATCATTGGAGAAATCCATCTGGTTAATTTTATGACAAACTTAGTATTAGAATTACAAAGGCATTAAAACTTCTTTTAGATGAGTCAGATGTGTGAAAAAGCTTTAAAAAAGTTATATGTCGTCAAGATAATCAATAGCAAAATTTAGCTTAAGATCCTGTAGGATATGATTCATTGATTGGTGTAATAATGCAGGTGCAATACACAACCCCTGAGGTAATTGAGTTGGCTAAAATAAGCCCATACTGAAAATGATAGCACATTTTTCTAATTTTGAGGGAAGGGTTCATTTTCCAAATATGCTGGCCAAGTCCAGATTTAAAAAAAAATCTGAAGCCAGAGATAATGCAAGAGCATCATCAATGTGAGAGATAGGATAACTATATTTTATTGAGGTTGCTAAATTTTATGGTAGTTCATGACTACTAAATGACCTTCATTTTTTAATAAGCAATAGAGGAGACGCTTAAAGGCTTTGGGAAGATTTTAGTTTCTAGCGCTTAGTAACTGTTTGAGCTCTGTCCTCATTTGTTGCTCTTCAATTTTTGATTTAAGATAAGGCTCAGTTCAGATAGGACTGGCTCACCAAAATCAATTATGTGGCTACAATTCTTCATGTGTCTATAATCAGTATCAAATTTAGAGAAGTTATCACTGTGAGCATAAGTTAAGGAGTGAACTTTTTCAAGATTATTAAGGGTTAGTTTATCTAAAATATGAACGTTAGGCAAATTATATAATAATTTATCAGTAGGTATGCCCATATCTAACATAGACCCAATAAAGTGAATTTTTACATTACCCTCAATTAGCATTAGCAGGCCTTTTCCTATCTCCTGATGTTTTTTCACAATAATGTCTTTATTAGTGAGATTCCCCAATACTATATTGATAGGTCACTGGTAGGTGGAGTCTAGTAAACCAGGCAATACTCAAGGCTTTAAAGGGCTATCTCTCAAGGATGGGTGTTAGATGAAATTAGCAATTTTTGGGGATTTGTAAAGTAGTTCTTAGTGATAATCATTTGTTGTTCACCAGATTTGATTACTATCTTTTTGGAGGCATAAGAAGGAATACCATATAAAGCTTTCACTGAATCAGGCAATTTCTTTTATTTTTCCCAGATGTTGTGGAATGAAAAGATAATGCAGAATAAGGGTACTCAACCAAGAAAGAGTATTTTTGTTGGATCTTTATTGTTTAATATCAGAGAAACCTCATAATTAATCAAGAAGAGATAACCCTAATTTATGTTGATGATTCCATCATGCTCAATCATAAATTGAGTGCTTATAAGCATACCATAATATTGTTATCCAAGGCCACAGCAGGTGCTGACAGGTTAATCTTCTCAATTTTACTAGGTAAAGATGAATATGCCATGATAGCGCAATTGTTGTTTGGACCAGCAGTTCCATACCCTTTTGAGTATTCCAAGTCATGCGCCAACCTAATCATCTTGATAAGCTTTGATGAGATTACATTGATTTGGAACCAGTGTCAAGGATGGTCATAACCCATACCCTTTGGATGACGACCTCTACCCTAGTTATAGTTTTACCAAATTTAGGAGGGAGAGCAAAAACTTCCTTAAGATGAAACATGGAGTAAGTTTTCAAGCTGTCTCAGGATATCTCTCCTTGATTGATTACAAGCTATGGACATGCTGAATAGGTTAGATCAACAAGCCAATGAACTGGTTGGCATCAATAATGGTATCAATAACCTCACAGACACCCCCAGATCCTGACTAAGATAAGTTTCCTCAGGTATCTTGGCCTTATTTACACCTCCAGCATTCAACATATCTGCAAATTTTGATTTCAGCTGGCGCCCCTAATACAGTATATCCAACCTTTCCATAGCCCCTTCAGATTCTTCATCAGAGTGGTTATTTATATAAGTTAGATAAGCAATAGAAGAGGGGCCAGAGTCAGGCACATCAGATTCATCAGCTTTATTCTTATATCAAAACATGTTAAAGTGCCACACCTTGTTGCAGAAGGTGCCATTATGGCACCCAGTTGGCTTAAGCTTTGGATTATAAATGGTTAATACTTGGGGTTTTGACACAACTCCTTGGGTAGCCTCAAGTTTATGAAAATTTTCCACCTCTAGCAGAGCCTCTTTGATATAGTGAACATTTCATAAAGAGTGTTTCACTGAACTAAGGTGCATTAAAAAGGAAGGATGAGAAGCCAATTCAGTCATAATGGCAGCAACGGCGTCATCAAGAGTTAACATCTTAGAAGCTAACAGCGTTTGGGCTTCAATGTAGAACCAATTAGTGAAGGTGACAACCAATTCTCCCTTTTGCATGCTAATATACATAAAGGCATGTTTCCTAAATTAAACTCTGCTTTGAGCCAAATTCATCAAAAGGTGCTTTCTTAACCTTCACTCAGGTACCAAAGATCTCCATATGAAAAACCATTACTTCTTGGGTCATGCAACTTAGGCAAGAGAGGATGTGCTTTCTGGCAAATGATTATATCTTCTATGGAATATTTGTAGATGTATAAAAATGAGGCAATGCTACCCTCATATGGGGTAAACTTGTTCTTAAATATAGGTTTAAAGGTGATGATGTTACTCCCAGTGAGGTCATGGACAGCAGGAGTGGACCCATGAGATTCTTGAGAGGGATGCCGTTTGAGCTTCTCAAGGTGTGACAAGGCTTTGGTTATTAATTGTTCTAAAGTGGCTGTCCTGTGTTCATCTTCAACGGTGATGTTAGGAGGTATATCCATCTGAAAGTCCTTTACCTTAATTTTATTTAATTGATTTTGGTGTACAGGGCCCCTGTAGTGAGCATCACTTAATGAAATCTTGACAATATGTTACTTGCAAGTGATTAGTTACAGGATCTCAACAATATAACAAATGCAGGAATGTTAAAACTCTTGACATCTGTTTAAGATTTTATGTTAGAAAGTAGACCAAGAATAGGCTTAATTTCTAACAATTTGAAAATGGTATAATTATCAATCCTTTATTAAGATAATGCCTCCCAGTACTTGTGGTACTCAGAGGCTAAAAATGATATGAGCAAGATAATTTAGGATAGACAAAGGGTAGCTCAGTTTTAGCTAAATGATGAATTATCTTATCAAAAACACTCAAAAATATTTTCATCCCAATATGGCTCTATTTTAGGGGATTAATCAATACCAGTATGATAAATATATGTGATAACAACTTAATATTATTTATATAATCAGATATCTGGAAAATATTTTCACATCAGTTGATTACTTGACACCTCAGTTCTTAATTAGTAGGTAAAAAATTTCACCTTTTGGAACCCCCTTCAGGTCTATAAAAGGGGTTGTTTTCTCTTAGGAGGTAGCACTAAATTCAAGTTAGTGCATTGTCAAACTTTCAAATCAGTTCACCTAAAAAAATTATTTGAGGTGGGTTGACCTTGGGACAAATATACCACACCAAGAATGTTTTCCAGCCAGTACAGGTTTCGAACTCAAAACCTGCACTAGGGGTGGAAGCAGTTTTACCCGCTTGGCTAACCACCCTTTAAATCAGTTCACCTAGCCCACCAAGATTTATAAAAAAATCAACTCAATTTGAACTATCCTGATAAGGGTTAGGAGTAAAATTACTCTGATCCAACCTATTCTGCTGAGAGTTAAATGCAGAATTGCTAATATCATTTAAACCATTTGACCCTGAGACATTTTTATCAACTAGTCAAACATCCAATTGTCCACCAGCAGTAACTATTTAATACTAAAATAGATAATCAAAATATTATATCTTTGGTAATTGCACACATTTTTAGCTGGTTAATTTGCTTAAAACATACTAATAGATACCTAAAAAACATATTCATTACACTATAACTCAAGTGAGGTTTATTAAAAGACTAAATACTGATACTTGTTTTTTTATTAATTTCTAAATTTTATCCTAATCCCTAGAAAATGGCATTCTTGAGATTTGCATCTCAATTATTAAATCTTAGAAAAAATATAGACTAAGAAAAAGTATTATGGATTAGGTCAGAACTTAATAGAAACCTATAAGTTCTGGAGGAGTACTCTTATAAAATAAATTGATCTTTTAATGATTATAAAAACATGCTTTATAAAAATAACCTATACTGTTGCTATAGTTTTAAGATTATTGTCAGTTTCTATATTAACCCCTTGGTTACAGATTTATTTGAAAAAATTCTTACATTTGGAATGTATTTTATTTGCTGATGTGCAGAACAGTATATAAAGGCGGTAGATTTTGTGTGAGAATTTATTTATTTGAGCAATATAATGTACACAGTAATTAGTATTAGTATTATAAATGAATCTAAATTCATAAAAGAAACAATATGACAAAAATTAATTAAGGAATCAGAAAAGAAAATTATTAATATTTTTTGAGAGTGTGATATTTTTCAAAGCAAGTGCATGACTCAATGCAGTTGTCAAATGTACTAAGGGGTTAATAAAAATGATAACAAAAGAAACTCAGATTTTTAAGTTGCAAGTTTAAAGCTCAATTTATTCAAGGTATGCTGACCAGGGGACAGACAGTACTGAATACAACACTCAAAATGACAAAACAAAACTACTAACCAGGTGGGAAGCAGAAACTTCTAACCCACCATAGCAGAGGGTGAGGAGGGGTTAGGGGGTTAGTTTTCAGAAAGACCCACCTCAATCAAGGGATGTTGGTTACAGTACTGGATCAGAGCAGAGAGCCAGGGCATTGGGGCATCCATATAGTGGGGGTTGAGGTCAGCATAGTAGGAGTTTTCCACTTCTGCATCAAGATAATGATAGGAAAGTGTTTCAACAAAAGCTGCAAGGAGAACTTCAGCTTCTTTGCGGGCTTCAGGAAGTTGGGTGAAAAGGGAGATACTGTGGTGGGTGATTTTAGCTGAGGGGTTGAATAAAGCAAGTGTTGCAACATTCATAACAGCAACTTCAGTATCATCAAATAGTTTTGAGATGCCACTGCAGGCAAATTCAGGAAAGTCAGGGGGAAGAAGAGGGTGGGCAGGCTATGCTGGAGCTGAGCCACTGACTGGGCCACCGCGGTGCATAGTTTTGGGTACTGAGGAGAGGCCACCACAGCTAAGGCAAGCTGGTAGTCACTTTGGAAGGGGGCTGTATTGGGTAGAGGAGCAAAATGGCGAGGGGTAGGGGTTTCATCAAAGTTGGGAAGGAAAAATTCTGCCCAACCATAATTGCCTTGGCAGAGAGGTTGACCTGTATGCTTACTAATGAGGACATTACCTGATTTGTCAGTCTCAGCCAATAGATCCCATGGATTTTGGTTCACTGGAATAGTGGCATTCAAATTTGGGTGGGTGGGATTGGGCAAATAGGCAGCTGCTTGGGTGCCAATAGTGGTCCAAGCATTGCTCTGATTGGCTGGGGTAGATTTAGGTGGGAGAGTGAGGCTGGAGGTTTTAGGGGGGCTGATTTTCTATGTGAGCCCACTGAATGAGATTGAGGGTGGGAGGGGGCAGCAAAGTGCCCCATACTGAACCTCCAGAGGGGGGCTCAGAAGCTGCAGCAGCGGACTTGGCCTGAGGGCACACTTTTTTTGTATGGTCAAGGCTAAAGCAGAGAGAACAGATCTGCCTACCATTATCAACCTGAGCCCAAAAGAAATGATCAGGTGCTGCAGCCATACTAGCATGGGGTAGGATTTTTGGGCTATGGTAGGGTAGTGTGGTATGATGGTGGCTGTTGCATGAGGAGCAGCAAGGCACTCCACACCAGATGGAATAGCAAAGATGAGGTTGGGCTGAGTGCTATAAGCCATGAGCCCCACAACCAACTGGTCATACAAAACCTGGGGTGGAAGGTGGGATAGGAGATTTGCAAAGGATACCACCAGTGTGGTATCTGAAGGGAGGTGAGTACAGGTTATAGGAATGGGGTTTTTTTTATGAATTAGAGGAGTTTGTGCTGCCACTTCAGTATCCTCCTCAGATTGGAACCTAACATCAAAGTAGCCCTTAAAAGGGTGGAAGTCTATAAAGCCAGCTGGCGCAAAGGCTGCAGTGGCTAGGTCAATAATTGCCTTATTGGCATATGGGAACAAATGCCCATAGTCCACTCTGAGGCAATAGTGAATGGCAGAGTGAGGGAGGGTGAGAGGATGGGGGTAAGAAGGGTGGACATGTGCCAGGTGGAGTGCTAAGTCCCATGGGGGACAAAATGGTTGGAAGCAGTGGGCGGGCTGTTTGAGCCCATCTGAACGTGCTTGCCTGCAGGGCAGAAAACACTAGGTGGGGGTGCACTGCTGCCACACACTGGGGTGGCAGGCAGTGGAGCCAAGGACATCAAAGAATAGGTTTGGGCAGATAGCTATGGATAAATAAAACTTAAATTTAAAATTGTTTAAAAGTGACTTCGAGTGGTAAAAGAAAGTTTTTTTGCAAGTTTAAAGCTAGCAAGTACAAAAATGTATTTGTAGATTATGTACGTTTCAATTAAATCTGCTTTATGAATTAATTACATCTATAACAACTTGTTTTAAATGACATAATCTAAAATTACATATCTAAACTTTCCTATGGCAACTGCTATCACCTATATATTGACATCTCTTAATAAAATTTTATAAAATAAGTTAGTTAAGTTGTAAAAAGGATGATTACTAGTATTAGACATTCTTAAGCTTTAATTGGGATTTAACACATCGTAGTTAAAGTTGATAATATTTTATTTATTCAATGCAAGCCGAATAGGTGACGGACATTACCGAAATGAAAGAAGAAAAGAAATACGATTTAAAATCTAAATAGGGTTAACTGAAGAAAGTTTTAATTAAACTCCGGATCGGGACTCGTACTTTTCTGGTTACGTCATGGATAGGTATTCGTGTTATTCAACCTACTAACCGCCAAAGATCTACTTAAAACACATTCACTGACGTACTGACTGACATCTGAAACCTTCGAGTCCGATAGGTTCAATCTATTTGGGCGAGTGGGTGAAAATTGGCAAATCTTATCGAATCTGAAATTATCGAGTCTGATGGGTTCAATCTATTTGGGCGAGTCGGTAAGAATTGACAAATATTATCTCATAATTCACCAATTTGCTCAGCTGAAATTAATCGAGTTTAATAAATCCAATCTATTTAGGCGAGTAGATAAGAATTGGCGGATATTAGATAATTCACCAGATTTCTCACCCGAAACTAACAATAATCAGTGTTAGAGTTTTAAGTAGGTTAAGTAGTTAGGAAATCAGCTCACCAGCCACGAGGGCAACAGCGGAGCTGTTAGTCTGAGTGGCTCGAGAGTAGTGCTGGCACAGCCTATAGGCTACAATGTGAGCTTATCATCTGATAAACTTTAAATACTGTAGCGAAGCACGAGTATCTGGATATTAGGTTTATATAATTTTAAAAAGCTGCCTAATTTGGTTCACCTAATTAATAAAATACTTTTGTCAAGTTAAGTAGAAGTTGATTTGGCAGTTTGGAAGACATGTCACGTAATGATTTTAAATATATAGAGATGTTTCGGGTAGCAGCTTGGTGTTATTTGATTGATTCGATAAGTTTATTTAGTTTGGCCAGGTGGTTGATGGTTTTTGGTCGAATCAATAGGACACAGTTTAGTTTTGAGGGGTGATTAGTTATTGGTTGATTTGAAAAGTCCAATTAGGTCTGTCTGAGTGGTTGGTAGTTTTTGGTTGATTCGATTGAGCAATTAAATTTGGCTGAGTGGTTATTATTTATCTATAGTATAAAATATAATTTAATAAATTGAATATCTGAAATTCATTATACACCTTAGCAAACACGGGTAATGAATGGTGGTTGATAATAAGCTTAATGTAAATGTTATAGGATAATAACAAGGGTGTTAATGATCTATAAATTGTCGTTTTATACTAAAAATTGGATATTGACAGAGAATTAATTTGGTATGTTAAACATCAATGGCGGCTATCAAGATTTAGATTTTACTTAATTTGTAGTACGTCTAAAATGAACTGAATTTAACAAATTAAAGCTATGTGGCAACAAATAATTATGGCGTAATAAGACATATCCAAGTTGGTATCTTCTGGACTAGACTTGAGGATCGACTATCAAGTGAAAAGTCCATATCAATCCGAATTAGAATTTCAAAGAAATCTGGTATCTTATCGGGACATCCATTAGGATTAAAGATAACGAGAATCCACCTTTAATAAGTCACGCCTTTAGGTTTAAAATAAACCGGTCTAATTTAGACTCGGCTTGGCTCTCAACAACAAAAAGAAAAACACAAACAATTTTAAAACCATGTGGATTATGTTGGTTCCAATTTTAGAGGTAAATTGATCTCTAAAAGTAATCGAGGCGGGTTGACCTTGGGACAAATGTAACACCGAGATTTTTTATAGCCAGTACAGTATTAGACATGTGTTGAACAAAACCTGCACTAGAGTGGAAGCAGGAATTACCCTGCCAGGCTAACCACCCTTGCTAAATTGATCTCTAATTAGTCAACTGATGGATTTAAAATGCGGCTATAGAAAATTATGCTTCTGAAAATATGCGATCAACCCAAGCTTAATTTTTTAACTAAATTCACACTGCAATAAATTGTATCACACTACTTAAGGAATCACATAGACCTTGAGCAATTTCAGCCAGCCATTCACAATGTTTCGATAACAAGGTAGCTTCCTTATGTTTTCGTATAACTTCAATTTTTAGAGAAACTTCACAACGGCCAGTGCCTAGGTGCACCAAGATTATTAGGGTTTCGTAATATCCGATTGTGTCTGGGTTGGTTGATATGTAAAAGGCCTTAGAACCAAATCCAGGTACCCAGGAGAAAATATAAATAAAGTAAAGTAAATGAAGTTCAAAACCTTAATATTTTTATTATAATTAAGTCTTATATAGTAGAAATAAAAATATTTTATGTAAAGACCTGGAGATCCAAAATTAGCTCTTATCATGAACTTGCAGTTCCCAAGGAAACAAACCAAGTGAATGAGAACTATTGCAATGATGGCCCTGAAGCCTCTAGTCAACAAGGAGTAGGCCATCTTCATGGGTACATGGATATAGCTGCTATGAATGCCATGATTCTCAAATGCTTAAAAAGTGTAAATTTTTAAAATCTAGAAATGGAATGTTTTTTATTAGATAACAAGTAAAGTGATTAAATAAAATAGGCCAGTATCCTTACAAGTGTGAGCACTGGCCCATATATAAAAAAGTTTCTTTAGAAGTTTGGCAGTACTATTCTTGTGTACTGCAATTACTTCTTGGGTTACAGTATATTTCAAGGTTTGCACTTGGGGGAAGGAGGCAGAACACAATGTTATCATGAGAATTGTGGCTGGAAGGGATGTTGGGGCTTACCATAATTGTCTTCTCCCCTAATTAAACTTTTGGACTTTCTTAAATCTCAAGTATACCGATATACGTTTTACCCTTAGAGTTTTAGCACTCAGTGGTCAAAGGAAAGATATAAAATCAAAAAGAGATTATAAAGAAATATTCTAAAGAAGAGCCAATATTGTGTTTTATAAATTTAAGATTTACAGCAAAATAAATGATATTACCATGAAATTTAAATAAAAAGGATTCTGGTTTCAGAGAATGGTGGAAGTTAAAAATTAGGCAATGGTAGGGATGAATCTTACCAGAAGTATATTGTAATTTTGACACTGTAGTCAAGAGATTTGTTTACACAAGAGCCTAATTATATCAACATATAGACTGCTAGGCAATGTGGGGATAGTAGTAGGCTTTATATATGAGTTCCCCTTAAATTATGACCTTTCTTATAAAAAGGGTAGTAGGCATCACCTGGCAATATTGCCTTTTTTGGAAAGCTTTACATTACTGTGTCCCTTTTTACAACATTCCAATACTAGTGGACTATTGGGACTCCAAATCATATAGTAAATTCATTATTAATGGTGTAGAGTGTTGGCACAATGTTTATAACATTGGAGAGAGAAATTTAAGAGTTATTTGCTTTATAACAAAAAAGAGTTAATATATTCTGAAAAACAGGTGTTAAAGTGAGGGGTCTGACCATTCTGTGAAGTTATTGGAAATTTAGGCATCTGGGATTGGAAGGGATGGAAATATGAGGGGATGCCATAAGTTTGACCAAGGGTGGAATAGCATGTCATCCAAAAATACACTATGCGCTGGGCTCATCAATGATAACAGAGTTGAAGGTCAAGAATGATCATAAAAAGTGGGTGAAGCAACCTAAATTTTCTCTGACTTTGAGATAAGTTGATAAAAATGGTTTTGAAAAATTGGTGTGAATGGCTGATAATCCTTAATTAGTTTGACAAATTGTATTTTAATTGCTGAAGGGAGCTTAATATCTGGTAGACAAGTATGGAAATTCAAAGTGAGCTGAGAGAGGTAATATTATCTTGTGAATAGAGTGAATTCCTCTGAAGCCTCAATGATGAGGTGGAACCAGATGAGTTCCAGCAAACAGTTAATATCTAAGTTGAAGGGTCAAAGCTGACTAAAGCATCAAAAAATTGAAGGGGAAGAAAAGACAAGAGAAGGAGGTCTTTTTGAAGAGAGAGTAAGAGAGTAGATATTAGGAAGGGGTCAATGCAAGAAAAAAGTATCTGTTAGTTGTATTTTTTAAATAAAGCAGCGTGGTTGAGGCAATTGCTTCATATTATATAAGTCTAATAAGTTCATTTTGTGGACCTTTATCTTCCATACTGTTTGTCCATTAGTCAGAGGGATCAACCCTGTACCATTCTTTTGGCAAATATCAACCATATCGCCAATTTTATAAAAATGGTGCTCACTACAGGCGGTCTTTTGATTAAAACGCTAAAAAATCCTATATTTATCAAGCAATGGTGCAAAAACTCAACTTAAGGGATACTACCTCAGTTTATTGAGTTATTCCAGAATGTGGAACTAAAATTTGTTCTGGATATACTATTTCAGATGCAAAAAATGTTTTTTAGTAAAATAATGATATAACAGATCAGCTTGACAAGACCTTTAACCAACTGCATCTGGTTGGTTATCAATCCAGCCAACTTGTCGAGCACTTGAATAGCACTACAGAGCGGCTACACTGTGCAGAGCATAAATTGAATAGTGTTATTAGAGAGGGAGAGGTCTACATCAACAAGCTACCCCCTTTTTAACCACAATGGAAAAATACATGGATTTCTTAAGCAGTTCTAATTTTCTGTAGAGGGGGCTTTGGATCAGCATAAGGTTAAACTTGTAAGTCTTGGGGACCAGCCTTTGAAGCTGAATAGGGATCAGCACCCTTTTCAGTCAAGGAGGGGGCCCAAGGCTCCTGTGGACCCTCTGTCACAGTTGGGTGACCTTGCCCATGTGATAGATGAGCGCTCAGTAACAGCTTTTCTCCCCAAAGCTGCCTCTTTCCTTCCCCTTCCCTCCTCTTCAATCCTGGTAGGATTGATAGAAATGACCTGTAGGGAGGTGGTGCACAGTAGGGGGCTTGGGGGGGTCCAGAGGCCACCCACTCCGCAGGCCATCTTTGGGAAGAAACTGGAAACATGGCAAATCCCAGTGTCAGAGGCTGGCCGGTAAATTCCAGACTGAGAAGGCTGGTTTGGGTCAGCTGGGTTCAGGAGTCAGATTGGAATATGGCTCAGATTGGAAACCTGGGTGCAGACAGCTCAGATCATTTGGTCCAACATTCTGAGGCAGTTTCAGAAGGTTTAGATTGTGTGAGCGGATGATCGCAGGATCGTCCCAAATTGCACCAAACCCAATCTGTCAACCCCTGCTTTCTGAGATGAATCCAGAATGCCCAAACCATGCAAATCGGCTGAGTCAAGTCATCAAAACCTGGATCAGCAGCATCAATTTGGCTTGGTCACAAGAAGTTGGGAAAATTTGCAAAAATTTTTTAAGCTTCTTCTGAACTGGGAGTCGCTTTTCACCCCCTCCAAGTCAGCCAACCAAATTCTCTCCCTATTCTCTGAAAAACCAATCCCCCAACTCCTCCTTATGCCTATTGAACCATTTAAAAGGCAACTGACCCCACCAAGGGCAGTTGTTAGATCATTCTTTTTAGCCTTTTCTAAATAAAAACCATGTATCTGCCCATTCACCGCAGACTTCACCCATTGTTATCAGTTTTAAATCATCATTTGATCCAATGAGACATGCCATTGCCCAGATCCTTTTCCCAATGTTCACAGACTGGATTATCTGGTCACTCAATCCCGCCATGCGGCAGTGGATCACCAATGCAATCATCCAGCCCGCCCCCTATTGAAATTTTATGAGAAATTCTATAAGCAGGCGTGACAAAGGCTACGAAATTATTAGTTCCGTGGCTCTAGCAAAAATCAACAAATTGCAATGAAGTTATTAGTTCCATTGCTATAGTTGGTTCCAATCGGAAATACAGAATTCTGTAAGCAAATAGACCAAAATTAAACTATGCAAGATGAGAATTTAGGTACTTTATTAATTAAAGACTAGAGATATTTATAGGGAAAATGTAGTGGTTCTTCACAAGGATTTCCTTGATCCACCCGAGGTAAGATCTTTCCTACCAGAGGACCAATATTGTTGATCATCAATATTATAATAATCGTAATGATCATATCTAGTATGATTCTAGTTAGATGCGATCAACCTTCTTAATGAGACCTAGCCCCTTCAAAATGATTAGTTATTTTGAATTGCTTGGCCATCTCAAATTACTGAGTTTCTTTGGGTTGATTAAATTTAGGAGGCCAATAACTCTGAAGAGTCTTTCTTTGGTTAAATTGAAAATCAGAAATATTAGGTTTAGATTTCTCCATCTTATTAGGCCAAAATATTGAATCTTGATCTAGAGTATTTTTGATCATCCTAGTTGTATCTCCAACAATGCCCCCCTCAAGATCTTGCCTAGGGGGTACATACTTGCAAAGAAACCTACTATGCACTCTATTGATAACAGTACCAGTATCAATATAGACTGTTGGACTTTTAACCCTTTTTAGGCTCGCTGGTACAGTATTGCCTCAAATCCAACAATATCACAGGAGCTGCTCTTACCACTTATCAAAAATAATATAAATAAGCACTTAATAAAATAATTGGTTCTATATGTTTTTATTTAGGTGTTGCCTCAGGGCAAAAACTAAAGCTTCAATAATAGTGCAATAATAATAAATAAACGATTCATAGTTCAGGCACAGATTGCTTGGTGCTGTCCAAATTAGGAAATATGTGAGTTCAGCCTCTTGGGTTGCTTGAGACTTGCATTTCTTCAATGTGAGGGCTGAAGGGGATGGAACCGCCAGAAAAATAAACCTGTGGGTAGGGATTTAATTAAATTGGCCCAATCAAAAGGCAGAAAAATCTTTTCGCCCTGAGGAGCCCCCACCAACCCTATAAAAGGGGCCAGTCTTTGCGCAATCATTTGAACAGAATTGGCAGTAGTCTTGGAAAGAGCCTCTGACAGACTCCTCTGAATTTGCTGCATAGTCGGCGCAATTTGACTGCCTGAACTCATGGTATTTGCCCAAGTTTTATTAATGAAAGTGTTACCCCAATTAGTAGGGTTCCAATGAGAATTGACCAGGGTCTTTTGGCTGATATTTTGCTCATTACCTCGAAACCACTACTATAACATACTTGGACTTGTAATTGTCTGACGTTACCCACTTTAAGAGTGGTTGGGGGGTATATGATCACAAAAACTGCCCATGCATACAGTTAATAGAAAAACCTGAAGCAAGGGACTTAATTGAATATTCATCCCCTCACTTGATAGTGATGACAAAGGACCTTCCCAGATAGAACCAAGCTTTTCCCTTCTTGGTGTGATGCGATTATGGTAATACAGAACCAAGTCTGATACTTGGAAGGAAGGGAAAGGAGCCCGGCGCTCATTAGCTGCTTGGCCTTCCTTGGTGACCATCTTGGCCAAGTTATTCATAGCCTCAGCTTGCAGCTGAATGATGTGCTGGGCCAATTTTTTCATAGCTTGTTCAGGATCTGTCCTAGCAGTGAAAACATCTTTGACTAATAAGGTGGGAACTCCGGGTTCTCTTCCATACAACACACGGAAGGGAGACGTCTTAAGGATGCAATGGTAGCTAATCCGGTAAGCCATGAGGGAACTGGGTAAGTAGAGATCCCAGTGTAAAGGGTCAGAGCTAGCCATCTTGCGGAGGATGAAAGCCAGAGTTCCATTAACCCTTTCTACAGCCCCATTTGTAGATGGGTTATAGGGAGCCAAGAAGAGTTGTTGTGCTCCCAAGGAGGTGGCGAGGAGCTGTACAACTCGAGAGGTAAAGTTCTTCCCATTGTCACATAGGAGGACTTGGGGGCACCCATGCTGGGTGAAGATATATTGGTGTAGGAAGGTGGTCGTGGCCTTGGCAGTCTGAGCGGGGAGAGCCACAGCTTCAACCCATTTGGTGAAATGATCAACACCAATCAAATATATCAATTGCCCCCAGTAGTTTGAGGGAGAGGACCTACCACATCCAAGCTCATGGTGTGGAAGGGCTGTTGGGGCGTGGTTGGTTGATACTGGTACCAGGTCTTGAAGCTGGATTGTTTTTTGCAGGTGAGTCAGGCATCCAAAACTACAGTTATGGTTTCCATGATAATCTCCCAGTAATACCACTCTCTAATCCACTTGTAGGTTTTTTGGGCTCAGCTATGGCCCATCATTGTGTGAGATTCCATTATTACAGGTATCCGCTCAGAGGGCCAAAGATAGGGCAACCATTTTATCCCTACTCGTTTGTATAACTTCCCATTTTCAACCTTTGTGTTGTGGGAATGGTGAGCGAGCATTTTCTGTACAGGTTCATCTTCATTCGCCCAAGCCTCAGGAGTCATGAGGAGGTCATGCAATCTCTCTGCTTCGCTATTATCAAGGTGAAGGAGAGGCAGCCGCGTCAACCCATCAAAATTCATATGGCTTGTCCCTGCTTGGTGCTCGATGGTCATGTCATAGTGCTGGAGCTTAAGAGCCCAGCGCGCCAACCGCCCAGTGGGGTCCTTCATATTTTGCAACCACTTTAAGGAGGCGTGGTTGGTGATTACCTTGAAGGAAGTCCCATATAAGAAAGGGCGATAATATTTCACAGCGAGTAGGACGGCAAGGCACTCCTTTTCAGTGACGCTGTAGTTGCGCTCAGCCTCAGAGAGCATCTTGCTGAAATAGGATATGGGATGATCAATCTCATTCCCATCCAACTGAGCCAAGATAGCTCCAACGGCAAAATCAGAGGCGTCCGTGAATGACATGAAGGGCTTGCCATAGTCAGGATGATGGAGGATAGGTCGCTTCTGCAATAACCCCTTCAGGGTCTCAAACGCGGCCTGTTGTTCAACACCCCACTGGAAGGGAGTGTTCTTAGCCAAGAGCCATACGAGGGGCTCACTGAGCTGGGTAAACTTGGGGATGAACTGATGGTAGTACACCATCATACCCAGGAAGACTTGAATGTCACGGAGGGTTTTAGGTTCAGGCATCTTTGCTATTGCCTCCACCTTGTCTTTGAGGGGTTGAATCCCTTTGCGGGAGATGGTGTGACCAAGGAAGTCGAGCCTCTTCTGGAAAAACGTACTCTTGGAGGGCTTCAGCTTGATGTGAGAGGCCCGCAGCCGTTGGAACACTTCCTTTAAGTGTGAGAGGTGCTGTGTGAAGGTCTTGGAAAATAATGTGATATCATCGAGATAGACAATCACAGCTTAGCTTGAGATCCTGGAGTATGTGGTCCATCGCCCGCTGAAAGGTTGCAGGGGCGTTGCATAATCCCTAAGGTAGCCGAGTGGGTTAGAAAAGACCCTCTCTACAGATGAGGGCGCACTTTTCCTGGTATTGAGGAGAAAGGTCCATCTGCCAGTATCCGCTATCCAAGTCCTTAGCTTAAAAGTACTGAGACCCAGAGAGTTGCACCAGGGCGTCATCAATTCGGGGTATTGGATATCTGTCCTTCTTGGTAAGGTTGTTCAGCTTGCGATAGTCCATGACAATCCTATGCCTGCTGTTCTTCTATTTTATCAGTAGAAGAGGGGACGACCAGGGGCTTTGTGAGGGTACCAGCAGCCCAGCGTCCAACAATTGTTTGAGCTTCATCCGCATCTGTTGCTCCTCAACTTTTGATTTGCAGTAAGGCTTGGAGTGAATAGGGCGAGCATCCCCAATGTCAATTGTGTGAGTCCAACCCTTCATGTGCCCATAGTCGGTATCAGATTGAGAAAAAATGTCGCTATAGGACTCCAGTAAACTGTAAACTTTATTTAGCTCAGCTGGAGTTAGATCATCTGAAATCTTGACGTTGGGCAAGGTGCATATTGTTTGATCAGTGGGCAGTCCCATATCCGCCATAGACCCAAGGCAGTGAACTTGGTGGATGTCTTCAATAGGTAGCAGCAGGGCTTTTCCAATCTCCTGATGATTTTGGATGATCATGTCCTTACCAGTAAGGTTCCCCAGCAGAAGGTTGATAGGGCGCTGGTAGGCAGGGTCTAAGATACCTGGCAATACCCGAGGTTCCAAAGGGCTTAGGCCATCGATGCTTGTGAGATGCAGAAGGAAGTTGCGAGGGATGTGCATGGTAACGTTGGTGTCTATCACCTTTTGCTCACCCGCTTTAATGACTATCTCATATGCTGCATACAAGGGAATGCCCTCTGAAGCATCCACGGAGTCAGGCAACAGTTTAGTGTTTCTGCCCGACGTGGTGTAAGTAAGGGTAAGGGCGGAAGAAGAGAACTCAATGACGCAGGTATATTCCTTCTTCTTAGGCTTGTCGTTAGTAAAGACTAGATGAACTTCATAATTTAGAAGAGAGAGAGTCCCCTGTTTCATGTTAGTGATCCCGTCATACTCAATCATGAATTGAGTGCCAATGAGAAGGTCATACATGTTGTTGTCAAATGCCACAGCGGGGGCAGCTAAAAGGAGTTTCACAATTCATATGGGTAAAGAAGAGTAGGCTCCAATAGCTCGTGTGTTGTTGGGCCCTGCAGTTCCAAACTCTTGAGAACAATCAAGGTCAGGGGCCAACTTAATCTTTTTGATGAGCTTGGTGGAGACCACATTCACTGGAGCATCTGTGTCAAGGATGGCTAGCACGCGCACCTTATTGATAACAACCTCTATGGAAGGTAGAGGCCAGGCGTTGAGCCATCATGGGCCATTTATTTTTAAGGGATTGAAGGGTATGGACCTGCGGAGTAGAGCGGATCATTGCACCAATAAGCTGGTCAGCATCGCTTGCAGTATCTACCACCTCTGATACTCGCACTAGCTGTTGCATATAGGTATATTGGGGGATCACACCTATCTCAAATCATTACGGCCTCAATCTATTGGGTACCTGCACTTCCATTGGCGCTCCCACCACATAATAGCCTACGTCCTCCTCACCCCCTTCAGACTCATCATCAGGGGGATTGTCAATGCACCTCAATGAGCAGCTAGGAGGGGATGGAGAAACTGGCTTGATTTTCTCACAGGGGAGGTCTTTGTCACTCACGTCTACCCTGTTCACTTTTTCAGGGTGCATCGTGGAAGTACCCTCTTTTGGGGAAGGCGATGGAAGTGTAATAGGTTTGGCTTTGGCCATGGGAGCGACCGGTTTGGGTAACCCTTAACAGCAGGTTTTATACTAGCAGCAGCCTGAAAGGAGGCTGAGGGCAATTGTAGCAACTTAGGAGGGAGCGATGCTTTAGTCAACTTAGAAGACTGCTTGGCAATAGGCTGCCCAGATGAAGGGCTAACCAACTTCGCTG
Source organism: Massospora cicadina (assembly GCA_022478985.1). Lineage (NCBI taxonomy): Eukaryota > Fungi > Entomophthoromycota > Entomophthoromycetes > Entomophthorales > Entomophthoraceae > Massospora > Massospora cicadina. Next base: position 341,961 of record JAKSZP010007902.1, read on the forward strand.
GCTGAGCTTTTGAACCTGAAGGGGAGAGGAACGCGGCCCCATAATGGTCAATATTTGCCGCCTATCCTCACACGATGGAGGAGTATGTTGGCGTGGCAACTCAGCAGAGGCGGGGTTCCATAAGGATATAGCCATAGATGGTGCTGAAAGGGTTTGAGTTTCTTCCCACATTGGAGCTTGGAGCAAAAGTTCAGGTTTGTAGAAGTCAGCCACTTCCAGTAACGCCTCCTTAATATCCCGTACTGTTTTGAGGGAGGGCTTAACTGAAGCGATATGCATAGCTGGAGAGGGATAGGCCGCTAAGCTAGCCACAATAGCAGCAATGGCGTCGTCTAGAGGGAGCAGTTTGGCCAGCAACAGCGGTTAAGCTTGGGTATAGAAGCGTTCGATGAAGGAGGGGAGCAATTCACCCTCCTGCAGGCAAAGGCGCATAAAGGCCTGTTTGTACCTCTGTAAACTTTGTTTGGATCCAAACTCATCAAGCAACGCTTGTTTAGCCTCCGCCCAGGTGGTAAGTGTGGCCATCGTGGGAACCATGATCTCTTGAGCTAGGCAACTCAAACAGGAAGGAGACTCTGGGTTTTTTGAAGGTCAGTCGCTCCTTCCATAGCGGATTCAAAAACGTAGAGGAAGGAGGCGATGCTGCCTTCCCCAGGGGTAAACTTATCTCTGAACGGAGGTTTAACTATAAAAGGGGAGGGCCCATGGGGCCTTGAGAAGAGAGCTGCTCAAGCCTTTTGAGGCAAGCCAAAGCACTGGCTAGCTGGGTTTTGACTGCAGCTAGCCTTAGTTTTGTGGTATTTGTCATTGTTGAAAGCTTTTTTGGTGTATACAGGTCGCCCCTATAGTGAGCACCACTTGTTGGATTTTTGGCCCTTTTTTAGGCTCGCTGGTACAGTATTGCCTCAAATCTAACAATATCACAGGAGCTGCTCTTACCACTTATCAAAAATAATATAAATAAGCACTTAATAAAATAATTGGTTTTATATGTTTTTAATTAGGCGTCGACTCAGGGCAAAAACTAAAGATTTGATAATAGTGCAATAATAATAAATAAACGATTCATAGTTCAGGCTCAGATTGCTTGGTGCTGTGAAAAATTAGAAAATATGTGGGTTCAGCCTATCAGGTTGCTCAAGTTTTGCATTGCTTCAATGTGAGGGCTAAGGGGATGGAACCACCGGGAAAACAAACCCGTGGGGTAGGGATTTAATTAAATTGGGGTAATCAGAAGGCGGAAAAATCTTTTCGCCCTGAGGAGCCCCCACCAACCCTATAAAAGGGGCCAGTCTTTGCGTGAGCATTTGAATGGAATTGGCAGTAGTTGTGGAAAGAGCCTCCAACAGACTCCCCTGAATTTGCCACATATTCAGCGCAATTTGACTGCTTGAACTCGTGGTATTTGCCCAAGTTTTATTAATGAAAGTGTTACCCCAATTAGTAGGGTTCCACCAAGAATTGACCAGGGTCTTTTGGCTGATATTTTGCTCATTTACCTTGAAACCACTCTTATAACATACTCAGACTTGTAATTGTCTAACAGAGGCAATGGAGTTCTCAATACCCCGACAATAGATAATATGGTAAGGACCAGCCCATAAGGGGTCCAGTTTATGAATTCTTCCTCCCAGCCTATGATAGTAGAAGAGTACAAGGTCTCCGACTTGATATTCTGGTAGCGTAGGTTTACTAGCGTTGGATTGGGTTCCTTTCAAAATGGTAGCAGCAAGAGAACTTGAAGCTAACGCTTGTAATCAGATTATTTCATCAGCCAGTCTCATCATTGCTAAATCAGTGGTTTGCGGGGTAGCCTCTTCAAGTATAGGTTGTACACTTGAAGGGAGGATAGGTTCCTGACCATATAAAGCTTTAAACGGAGATATTCCAATGATACGATGGTAGCTAACTCTATAAGCTAACATTGCACTGGGTAAGTAAAGGTTCCACCTACTAGAATCATTGGAAGCCATCTTTCAAAGAATGGCTACAAGGGTACTGTTGGCTCGTTTGACAGCAGCATTAGTGGAAGGATTATATGGGGATATGAATGACTGGTAGATACCCATTAATTTGGTAAGCTCAGCTACCACCTGAGATATGAAATTGGTCCCATTATCTGATAACAGGACTTTTAGGGCTGCCATGTCTGGTGAAAACTTGTTTAAAAAGGAAAGATGCCATAGCCTTGGCGGTGACC